>CM060383.1:88875584-89430850 GCA_030545235.1 Helianthus tuberosus
ATAAGATTCCACATATAAAATTAAAAAAACTATTATATATGTCATTTAAGATTATGGAGCTAATAGTTAGTAGCAAAAGTTTAGGACTTATATGTTGTAAGTTTTGGGTGTGTGAATAAAAGTCTCAAAAGATGGTAAACACTTTGTCCCACATTGGTGTGGGGACAAAGTGAGTGGTTGTTTATAAGGTAAAGACTTTACTACTCTATTGTAGCTTTATGACATGTTTTACCACAGGTCCTACCCGCGCGCAGGGGGGGTGCAAAAATGAGTTTCTGAGCTGGAATTTGGTTGAACTCATGCGTGCCCGCACCTGCGGACACGAATGCAGCTCCGAAAAACCTGGGCCCGCGTGAGGCAGTTTTTTATTTATACGCTATTCCAGTTCAGTTTTTTATTGGCGCCTAAAAAAAACCCTAATCTATCATTCTAACATAAACGTACGCCTCGCCAGATTAGAAACTCCAATTCAGTTTTTTATTGGCGCCTAAAAAAAACCCTAATCTATCATTCTAACATAACCGTACGCCTCGCCAGATTAGTTCCACCTCGAACCGAAACTTGCGCCTCGCTCCACTGAGGCGTACGTATAATTTTTGTCCCTGAGGCGCCGCCTCATATGCCTTTTTGCTCCGTTCCGACTCGAGGCGCGCCTCAGTACGGACGCCTCGGCCGTTTTTTTAAACCATGCTAAACCCTAAATATATTAGGGTTTGGCTTTTAGGGTTTAGCTTTAGGGTTTAAGGTTTAGCTTTAGGGTTTAGCTTTAGGGTTTAGATTTAGGGTTTAGCTTTAGGTTTAGCCTTTAGGGTTTAGCTTTTAGGGTTTATAGTTTAGATTTTACGGTTTAGCTTAGGTTTTAGCCTTATTTTTTAGCTTTAGGGTTTAGAGTTTAGGAGTTAGGATTTAGGGTTAAGAGATCTTAGTTAGGGTTCGACGAGCCGGTTCCAACGCCGCTGGAATGAGTCCAATCGGAGTTCGTTTGAGTCGGTTCCCCGCTGTTCCCCACTTTTTTAGTGTTCCCCAATGAACCTTCCCCTATATATCAATTAGCCTACTACTTCTCACATGATCCTTATCCTATATATATATATATATAGGGGAAGGTTCAAATGAAAAGCACTAGTTATTGTGAAAACTCGAAAACTAATTAAAAAAGCCAAAAAAAATACCAAATTTTTTTTTTTTTTTGCATAATAATTTTCGCCACTTTTAGTATATAAAAAAAATTTCAAAAAAAAAAAAATTCTTTTTTGTAGTGCACATGTGTAATACAAAAAAAAAATTTATACACAAAAACCTGCGATTTTTTATAAAAAATTGAAAAAAAAAAATTTGGTGTGTTTTTTAGGCTTTTTTTAGCTAGTTTTCGAGTTTTCACAATAAAAGTGGTTTTCATTTGAACCATCCCCTATATATATATATATATATGCAAATCTCTAAAAAAACTCAACTCTTTTATACAAATCTTAAGATCTTTATATAAAACTTTAACAATTATTATAAAATTTAATTTCAAATATATACTTAACTTTTATAATAAACATATAAATTCAAATAATAATAATACTTTTATATTTGAATTTTTTTGGTCAAAAAAAGAACCCCACCAACTAACACTCATCAAATCCGTGGACCGTGACATAGACAAAGTATTCAGAAACAACAACAACCAACAACCATACCCAGTAAAATCCCACAAATAGCAAAGTATTCAGAAACAAAAGTAAAATATCCAACTTAGCTTTAATAAATCAAACATTTTTACTCAGAAGATTTAACCGTACTATTTCATTATTTTATTGTATCATATATCGTATATGCATTACAAACGCTAAAGTAATAAGTGATGCACCTGGGGTGAGAATTTCCTTTCGCCATCTTCTGCCGATACTTCCTCCATTTGTAGCTATCTGCTGATGCTTTCGTGCCAGCAGTTGCATGTACAATAAACTTTGGTTTTTTTGGATGTTTGACAACAGAACTTTCTGAGCTGTTTCTCTTTAATCTGTTTATCAATCAAAAGGATGCAGTTAAGTTAACACTAGGGGTGTGAATGTCTTAAGTTAACACTAGGGGTGTGAATGTCTGACACGGCCCGAAAACATGACACAAACCTAACACAAAATTTGCGTGTTTGGGTTCAGTCTAAACGGGTTCAGGTCAGTTTCATATTTAACCCGTGAACCCGTTTAGCTAAACGGGTCGGGTTTGTGTCAACTGGGGTGGGTTGACCCATTTAACCCATTTGTATTAGATTTTATTTTTTAAGATATGTTTTATGTAATAAATTAAATCGGGTGGATATTTTACGCCATAATCATAACTTAATAAGAGATATTGACATAATTTTTAGAATTAAAATGTAATTGTATTATGTACATTTGTGTTTTTTGTGGTAAAATTTTAAATTTAACATATTAATTTGTGAAAAAAAAATTAAGGTTGAACGGGTCGTGTTCAAGTCAACCCGGGAATATTCGGGTCATGTTCGGGTTCATATGTATGACACGATTTTCGGGTTCTTCTAAAAATTTTGGTTTCCGGTCAGGGGGACCCACCAACCTGCGGACACGACACATTTAGCGCCCATAGTTAACACCATACAACAAGATAAAGTTACCATGACTTGGTAAATACAATTACCCCTGCTTTATTTCTGAGCCATCAATATGCACAACTTCAATAGGATGTTCCTTTAATCCATGCGTTGAGATTGATTTTCCTTTTAGTGATTTTGCAGTTGATAAAACCTTACCACCGTTTAAAATCTCTTTCTTAGGTGGATCATGCTTGTGCTGGCCTCTGTAAACTACTTCTATAACAGAATTAAATTGATCACATAACTCCACCTTCTTAGCTTGACAGGCTCTATATTTGCATTTAGAATAGCTTCGAAAACAGTCACGCCTCTTCAGTTGTCTCTGAGCATACTTCATCCAGGCATAACCGTCGGTCTGTATCTTAATAGGTAAAGATTTAGAATGAGTGGTTGCCTTCGGCTCCGCTTCCGCCACATCAGCATTCGCCGTTGGTGTGGCAGGCATTGCTGGCGATCGTGTGAATGAAGATGGAACCCGTATCTTGGAGTGTGAGGAAGCAGCGGGAATGTCGTGATTATGCAGTCCTTTGTATGTTATGATTACTTGTGATGAACCATCGACAACTTTTTCCATGTGTTTCTTGACTGTACATCCAGGAAAAGTGCACTTGTAGCAGTTCCTGAAACAAACATGTCCAGATAATAAAGTTCAATCAAACCAGTCAATCAAACCAAACCCAGTAAATCCCACAATTAGCAAAGCTATTGTTAGGGTCCGGGGAGGGTGAGATGTAGGCAAACCTTACCTCTACCCTGAGGTAGAGAGGCTGCTTCTAGAGAGACCCTCGGTTCAAATTACATAGACAGATATATAAAGCATGAGGTGTGTATATATATATATATGTATGTACATAGAAACTACCACTAATAACATAGGTGGTGAAAGAGTACATGGTTAAAAAAAGACAAATATCACATCAAAAACAACCTATAAACATATATACAAGAAAACAATCACATGTAAAGTCCACCTAACGTGCAAACAACAAGTAAGTCCCTACGACACAGCCAGAACACATTTATCCCCTCCCTTAAAAGTCCTTAACCTTAATCCTATGCATCCATGAACAAGAAGTAAGACCAGATAATAAAGTTAGCAGAATTAAATGTTGGAGAAATTAGGATTGCAACAGATGTCATCTGAGAGGCGTGTAGTCACTTTCAGATCGATTTAGTTTACCAGAAAAATCCAATCGGATAAAACTCAGATTTTTTCAAACAAGAACTAGTATGTGATTTTATTTTATGATGAATTCGTATGAACCAATCTTGTATTGAAAACTCTGATTTCAAATTTGGGGATGGGAGGCAGTTATCTCTCTTTTTTATCTAAAACTGCTTCAAATTAGGAGCCATTTTTTATCTAAAAAATAAAAGCAATTTTCAGAAAATTAATTTTTCTAAAAGCATTTATAGAAATACCACTGTTCTCACGTTTAATCCTTATACCCATGGTTTTAAAAAACGGTTGAGGCGTGCGCCTGAGGCGAAACGCCCAAAAAACGATTTTGAGCCTAAGGGGGTTTATATTGTATGTGTGCCTCAATGGGGTTGAGCGCCTCAGGGGTTTTTGATATTTGTTTTTGATGTTTTTGACTTTTTGTGTCAATTTCAAGCAATTTATTTCTTTTTTATGTGTGTTTTAGATGATTTGATAATGAAATTAGTTAGTATTGTTATTTTTATTAGATATATAGTTTTTAATTTATTTCTAACTCCGCCTTGGGCTTACGCCTTATGAGGTGAAGGAAAAACGCCTCAAAACTCGATTCCGTTCTTTTAAACCTTGCTTATACCAAGGATCAATTCAGCCTCCCCCATGTCTTTCATGTCGTCGAAGCAAATGACAAAATTTTCTTTGTTTTATCAACTTGATCTCGGTCGGTACCAAAGATCAACATGTCATCTACGTATAGGCAAATTATGACTCCTTTACTAGAAGCATCTAATTTACTATACACACCTGTCCGCTTGGTTCAATACAAAAGCATTAGATAACACCACATCGTCAATTTTTTTATGCCACTGTTTAGATGCTTGCTTTAGGCATGGTGACTTAACAAGCTTACACACCTTATGCTCGTTGCCACTTACCAACCATAACGAAACCCTCAAGTTGTTTTAGATATATCCCCTCATCCAAATCAACATTTAAGAAAGTTGTTTTCACATCCCTTTGGTGAATCACAAGATTGTGTATTGCCACTAAAACAACCAACAATCTAATTGTGGATATTCTTGCTACAGGAACATATGTGTCAGAGTAGTTTATTCCTTCTTTTTGTCTAAAGCCTTGGATTATAAATCACGCTTTATATATATATATATCAATAGAACCATCCGGGGGCTCTGCCCCTTGGACCCCACTAGGGGTTGCCGCCCTTGGACCCTGCTCCCAGGGGTGCTGCCCCAGACCCCCGTTGCCCCCTTGGAACCCCATTGATTAGGGGCTACGCCCAAACACTTAGAACTCATCATCATCATACTTAGTAAATCTCACCAATAGCAAAGCTAAGGTAGGGTCTGAGGAGGGTAAGATGTAGACAACCTTACCTCTCTACCCTTATGAATAAAGAAGCTGCTTCCAGTGAGACCCCCAGCTCGATAGTAGTTTTGCATCAAGCCTTGGACATACGGCACATAAAACTCAACAATCGGGACAAAGGTCGATTAGTGCATGTACCCCCTTGTCTTTCGGCTATCAACACCACCACATGATGCATGATTAACCGTCCGCCGCTTTTAACGTTATTTTCACTAAATTAGTAAAATAACGTTAAAACTAGTGTAATTTCACTTTTTCCCCTCGAGGGCCCACACGTATATGCAAAGGCCCAAACACTTAGAACTATAACAACTCAAATAGGCGTGCACTCCCACACCTTCTAACTTGCTTGATGTGTATTACAATTCTCTTTGGCCACCAAGTTCCCAATTAAACTAAAATATCCAACATTAAACATGTATGTACTAATAAATTGTTTAATTAATAAATATAAAGTAGGTATTACCTATGTCCAACAACATTAGCTAAAAAAATAAGAGCGTTAGATCAAAACATTTCAATTGTTATTTATCCATACACAGAGTGTTGATCATCTTGGTTTGGCAAGTTGACGAGATGAACAAGTGAGAACCCAAACACAACCCATAGAGATTAATTCGTGTCAAAGACATCAACCCGAACCCAAACACACTTATAACTGTGTTGTGTTCATGTTGAGTTTTTTGGTCAACCCATTTAATGTATAGTTGTGAATACGGGTGATACCCGGTGACTTGGTAACAATTTTAAAACCAATGACTACGGCTCAAATGAACTTCTGTAATTGGTGTATTTTTTTTTTTTTTTTTGTTTATCTCCCATTTCCATGTAACAAATTTGGGTTTATATATTTAGTTCGAGATTTGAGAAACCATATGGAAATGATCAGAATACGGGGAGGTGAGAAACTGAGAACGGATAGTTGGGAGCATTAAACAAAGTTGCTTAAAATGAAGAATACGTGAATTCAAGAGGGAAAATTAATTTCACTTTTAGAAATCAATAGTTCCTAAAACTGAAAGTTCATTAAAAGAGTTTTGAACACGCAAACTAGCCTACTCCTAAATACTCCAATTTTGCTCACAATGGGACTTGAACACTCACCACTTGGGAGGGACTACACCTGAACAAACACGTTGGTACCATTGGGCTACAAACCCTTTGGTATCAAACATTAAAAGTCAACACTTTTTGAATACCCCCTTTAAGAATCTAAATAAGAACTTTTTGAAAAGCCCTAAAACTTAAACAGGTTAATGGATCAGTCTTGTTTATGTAACATATTAACAGGTCATGATCGTTTAACCCGTTTATTAAACTTGTCGTGTTTTGGTTGACCCATTAGTGAAGGTTTTATATTAGCCAACCCAAAACTTTGTGACCTGTTTCGGGTTGTGTCAAGAATTGAAACCCCTATGTAAGGTAATGAATATTATGAAATAAATATAAGTGTAAGTTAAGGTAGATAGCTACTCCTAAAAGCAAACAAGGGTACATGGAAAACTTAAATCTAAATCAAGCTTTGCTTCATCACCAAAAATACTAATATATCTATGTAGGATGGTCATACAATAAAAACATACTTCCATTTATCGCACATATGGTCATTAAACTTTCAAGTCATGTGCCATTGGTCCATTATGAACAACGTAATCCTTTGTTACATAATGTGGCTTTTGTTGCTCATTTGTTGGCATCCATCTGGCTTTTTGTTGCTGATGTGCCAATAAAAATATATGATTATTATAAAAAAGTTTAAAAACTCCATATATATATATATTCTTAAATCTCTAAAAAAACTCAACTCTTTTAAATAAATCTTAAGATCTTTATATAAAACTTTAACACTTATTATAAAATTTAATTTCAAATATATACTTAACTTTTATAATAAACATATAAATTCAAATGATAATAATACTTTTATATTTGAATTTTTTTGGTCAAAAAATGAACCCCACCAACTCACATCCATCCAATCCGTGGACCGTGACATAGACAAAGTATTCAGAAACAAAAGTAAAAAATCCAACTTAGCTTTAATAAATCAAACATTTTTACTCAGAAGAATTATCCGTACTATTTCATTATTTAATTATATCATATATCGTTATGCATTACAAACGCTAAAGTAATAAGTGATGCACCTGGGGTGAGAATTTCCCTTTGCCATCTTCTGCCGATACTTCCTCCATTTGTAGCTATCTGCTGATGCTTTCGTGCCAGCAGTTGCATGTACAATAAACTTTGGTTTTTTTGGATGTTTGATGACAGAACTTTCTGAGCTGTTCCTCTTTAATCTGTTTATCAATCAAAAGGATGCAGTTAAGTTAACACTAGGGGTGTGAATGTCTTAAGTTAACACTAGGGGTGTGAATGTCTGACACGACCCGAAAACACGACACAAACCTAACACGAAATTTGCGTGTTTGGGTTCAGTCTAATTGGGTTCAGGTCAGTTTCATATTTAACCCGTGAACCCGTTTAGCTAAACGGGTCGGGTTCGTGTCAATCAGGGTGGGTTGACCCATTTAACCCATTTGTATTAGATTTTATTTTTTAAAATATGTTTTATGTAATAAATTAAATCTGGTGGATATTTTAAGCCATAATCATAACTTAATAAGAGATATTGACATAATATTTTAGAATTAAAATGTAATTGTATTATGTACATTTGTGTTTTTTGTGGTAAAAATTTAAATTTAACATATTAATTTGTGAAAAAAAAATTAAGGTTGAACAGGTCATGTTCAAGTCAACCCGGGAATATTCGGGTCATGTTCGGGTTCATATGTATGACACGATTTCCGGGTTCTTCTAAAAATTTTGGTTTCCGGTCAGGGGGACCCACCAACCTGCGGACACGACACATTTAGCGCCCATAGTTAACACCATACAACAAGATAAAGTTACCATGATTTGGTAGATTAGTAAATTACCTCTGCTTTATTTCTGAGCCATCAATATGCACAACGTCAGTCAGATGTTCCTTTGATCCAATGGTTGAGATTGATTTTCCTTTAAGCGATTTTGTTGTTGATGGAACCTTACGTCCCTTTGAAGTTACTATATTAGGTGGATCATGTTTGTGTTGGCCTTTATAAACTACGTCTATAATGGAATGATATTGATCACGGCGCACCACCTTCTTAGCTTGACAGACCCTGTATTTGCATCTAAAATAGCTTCGAGAACCTTCAGGACTCTTCACTTTCGTCCGACCATATATTAGCCAGGCATGACTGTCGGTCGGTATCTTAATAGGTTTTGAAGCAGATAAAGGTTTAGAACGAGTGATTACGTTTTCCACCACTTCTGCCACATCAGCATTCGCCTTTGTTGTGGCAGGTATCGCTCGTGATCTTGTGATCCTGTTCAAAGTGGGCGGAGCTATAACAGTTGTTGCGTCATCATTACGCACAGCTTCGATCAGATGTTCCTCTAATCCATGCGTTGGGATTAATCTTCTTTTTAGCGATTTTGCGGTTGATAAAACGTTATCTCCCTTTAAAATCACTTTCTTAGGTGAATCATGCTTGTGCTGGCCTTTATAAACTACGTCTATAATGGAATTACATTTATCACAGTACTCCACCTTCTTAGCTTGACAAGCACTGTGTTTGCATTTATAATAGCTTCGAAAACCGTCAGGACTCTTCAGTGGTGTCCGACCATACTTTATCCAGGCATAACGGTCGGTCGGTATCTTAACAGGTTCTGAATTAGATAAAGATTTAGAACGCGTAGTGACCATAGTTATCCAAGGCGCATAGGCCTCGCCTGGGGCCTAGGCGTAAGGCGCAAATAAAGCGACAACCTGAGAAAATAAAAGCGCACTTAAATGAAGATAAATAAAAAAATATTTTATGTATTAGAATGATACTATTCTTCAAATAAAATAAACAAAAGCTATTATATAACTTTTAATCTCATCTGGTAAGTCCCAAAAGTTCTGAAATAGTGAAGATGCAAATGTAGTTCCAAAACTTGAAAGTTCTAAAGTTCTAAAAGTGATAAACTGGATCAGAAATCTGCATCAATTGGTATCCTGGAAGCTTATATTGTGAAGACTGAAGAAGATCAATAATTTTGCATTGAATAAAAAAATAAAATACATAGGTACTTAGTGCGCCTAGAGAGTTGAAGCGAGCGCCTAGGAACTAGAAGCGCAATTAATGGGCCTCGCCTGTAAATGGGCCTAGGCGTATGAAGCGAGGGCTTTTAATAACTATGGTAGTGACCATTTGGTCCGCTACACGTAACCCTAACCCTAACTTCTTGTTCAAAGCAGCCTGATCTATAACAGTTGCTAAGGCTTCTTGGTGACTCCCTTGAAGATGATTCTAAGATACAAAAAGTTCATAAGTACTGGATCATATATTTTTGTTCATCAACTATACATTATTGTATTTTTCAAAAAAAAAACTATACATTATTGTTCTTGGATACATCTCAACTTATTATCATCCATTCCATTGCACAGATGATTAATTTTTATATACATACCATCTAGGTGGAAAATGGGCAGGTTGGTTGTCGGGTTAGGATGGGTTTGGGTCAGGATGGGCAGATAAAAAAAGGGTCAGGATGGGTTCGGTCCAGGATGGGCTAAAAACAGAAAAATAATAAATAATAAACTAATAATAAGAAAAATTGAAAAAATAAAACAAAAAACTAAATAAAAATTCTAATTTAAAAAAATAAAAACAAAATATATATATATATATATAAGTAAAAATAAAAATAAAAAATAAAACTCTTGCTTCCGAGTAGTAGTAAATGTTTTCAAGTATGGTTATCTAGCCAACTTTGGTTCAGGATTTTTAATTAAACACATTGTGTGAACACCTCAAAACCTCATCTTTTGAACATAAACTTATAAAAGAATCTAAGGAATTAGCATATTCTGAATAACCTCATCATGCTTGGATCCAATAGCAAACTAGGTGAGTCATTAGTTGGATTACTCAGAACAGTTGTGGCTAGGGCTGCAAACGAACTGAACGTTCAGCGAACAGTTAGTGAACCGTTCGGCGGGAAGTTGGTTTAGATATATGAGCAAACATGAACAGTACGCGTTCGTTCATTGATGTTCGTGAACGTTCGGTAACGTGTTCGTTTGTTATCGATAGTTCATTAATGTTTTTAATTTTTATATTTTATTTAAATACTTAAAATTCCAGCAAATAAAATACTTAATATGTCACGAACGCTTGTTTGTGTGCGTTTGTTTCCATTTGTGTTCATGAGCATTAGTTTGTGTCCGAGAACGTTAGTTGCCTAAAATTAACAAACGAACACAAACACAAATGAACGAACACAACATAAAATCTCGTTCGGTGACTCCCTTGAAGATGATTATAAGGTACAAAAAGTTCATAATAACTGGATCATACATTCTCAATTTATTCTCATCAATTCCATTGCAAAGATGATTCATATCCATATACATATCATCCAAGCTACCCTAGCAGTCTAGGGTTTATATACTAACCAATTCCTAAAAGATAATAACAAGAAAGTGTAGTATACCTTCAATTTAAGCATATACATACAGTCATGTCACATAATCGTACTTAGAAAACAAACAATCAGCTTCAATTTGCAGAAAATCGATCTTACCAGCTGCTACTAGAGCTAACGATTGAGGATTTCTAGAATATTCTTCGGCTGAAATGTGAGAAACCCATAATGTACTAACATTTCTTTGATCAACAAGAATCACTGCGATGAAATCATCAGTGTCGTCGTTGTGGTAGTGGAATTTATTGTGTTCATCGTGATAAAGATGCTCGAGTGCTCGACTATCTATAAAAGTACATATTTTAGCTCGCTGGTGTTTGTCCTAGCTTTTTTTATCTAAGTTTATAGTTTTTTTTTTTTTTTTTTTCTTATTTTTACAAAATAAGCACTAAGGGTGTTGGTTTAGTTTTTTAAGCTTATGCTTATTAGCTTATATAAGCTAATTTTAAGAAGCTTATACGAAGATGGTTTTTTAGCTTATTTAAATAAGATGTTTTTTTTACTTATTTGCCCTCAAATGGTTGATTAACTCATTTGAATATGATACACACAATGGTATTATACCTCTTCCCATAATACAAAATAACTTAACAAACAACTAAAGAAAATAAGCTAATCCAAACACTTAAAAATATCTTATCAAATGAAAGAAAATAAGCATAAGCTACTTTAAAATATAAGCATAAGCCAAAAAAATAAAAACTAGGCCAAACACCCCCTTAATTCGCAATGGAGACCGGCATTTGCATAAAGTACACGATGTGAGCTTTTTAAAAATAAATAAAAGAGAAAACTGCCCGGATAGTCCACGTGGTTTACTTGTTTCTCACCTTTAGTCCCTAACTTTCTAAAATTACAGCTATAGTCCTCAACTTTTGCATTTTCGTTCCCGAATAGTCCTTGCCACGGATGAGGGTTAGTTTTTGGTGTTAAGTAGGTATGAAATGACCAAAATACCCCTTCCTTACAAAAAGATATCGATTAATCAGTTATAAAAAAGGTATGTAGGACCCACCCTTAATCATTTATAAAGTTTAAGTTTCTCCTTCTTAAACCCTATAATCCCAAATTAGCACTCATCTCTGACCCACACTTCACCACTCACCTCCGGTCATCCAATTCCACCCCCCGCCGCCGCCTTCAACCACCGCCCCTAACAAAAAAAAACAATTACCTCTGCTTTTAAAGAGGAAGGAGCACCGATTGCCAAAAAAAATATTTATACCCGAACAGTGTCTTGGCCACAAAACCAATTGCCAATTATTATTGTAGTCCGAATATCGGAGATGCCATCGATTTCTGTATACATGTATCAACTCCTGTAGAAAAAGTTTCTCTCATGAAGGAAAGGATAACAAGGTACGTGTAGATACTCGTGTTGGTGAACTCCGGTGAACACCAACATACAAAGCAAACTCATCTCCATTTCTTCTCCACATTTCTCTTCATCTTCGTCTTCCATGTTCTTCAAACGCCGATCAGAGCATAAGATACCTGAAATCATGACGTGTCCTCCTGCGCCTAAGAAACAGAGGATGTATGTTTGGTCGTGTAAGCGAAAAAATATCGGAATTTGAATCGTTTGAGATTGTTACGCCATATGAGATCCAATCATTCTTCAACTCTAGTATTGAAATAATCAATCAGAATTCGGTTACGAATAAGAATAAGAGAATGTGTCATAATCTGTAAATTTATTGAAGATTATTACAGGAATTTGTTTGAATTCAAGCGGAAGATTGATTTACGACCGAACTCGTAATTTTATATATGAATCTGTACGTAATAGAACAATGCTTGATGGGAGGTGTTCACCTGAGTTCTTGGCGGTGAGCCGGTGATTGTAACGGTAATGGTGGAGGGTGAATGAGGTTGAAAATGATGCTGGTAGTGGGTGGGTCCCACATAGATGGTGGGAAGTGGCTGTGATTGGGTGAGAGAGTGGAGTGGGGATGGTGGGTGGGGTTGGTGGTGGGTCCTACATAAATTATTTATGATTAATTTTATTTATTTCTAACTTTTTAGGTATTAATTTAATAATATGGGTATTTTGGTAATTTCACACCTACTTAACACCAAAAACTAACTCCCATCCGTGCCAGGGACTATACGGGAACGAAATTGCAAAAGTTGGGGACTATAGCTATAATTTTAGAAAGTTAGGGACTAAAGGTGAAAAATAGGCAAACCACAGGGACTATCCGGACATTTTTCTCTAAATAAAATTACGAGGTTATGATCCATCATTTCTTTTTCTTGGTACATAAAACATAAAACTGTGTTACAGACATGAGATATCAAGTAGTTAAACGAGTTGTATTCATATTTAATTAGGGTTGTAAACGAGCCGAGCTAGATCCAGCTCGAGCTCGGTTCGAACTTGATTCGAGCTGGCTCGGCTCGAGCTCGAATTTCAAAACGAGCTGGGATTTGAGGCTCGAGCTCGACTCGATTAGAATTCGAGCTAGCTCGGCTCGGCTCGATCTAGCTCGAACTAACAAAGAACCGCAAAATTTACTACTTAAAAAGCTCTTAAAAATGAATTTATTCATAGACCAAGGGCCATAATGGCCATTTAATTTAACCATATGGCTAAATATGCAATTATAAATAGTTAATTCACTTTGTACGCTGTTTTTAACTTCTTTTATAGGGGAGATAGTTCTTTAGTTTTTGTTTTCTAAGCGACGTGAGACAAAAAAATGAAGAATGTAAATCTTATCGAGCCAGCTCATGAGTCGAGCCAGGCCAAGCTCGAGCTCGGCTCGTTTACAAACCGAGCCGAGCCGAGCTGGCTCATTTACAACCGAGCCTATTTCGAGCCGAGCTTTCTTCGAGCTTTTTTCGAGCGAGCTGCGAGCCACAAGTTTTTTGAACACCCCTATATTTAATACTTGTGTTATACGCGTCATCAGAAACCTGTTAAACCTGATAAGACACGATTTGCCTGACCTATGCGGAAGTATGTTTTTTTTTTTTGCCATTAGGTTAAGCTGGACTTTTATTAGTTCATTGTGGCTCCAAACGAATCGAATGTTTAGTGAACAGTTCATGAACTTTTTGGTGGGAAGTTTGTTTAATAAATGAACGAATGTGAATAAGAAATTTTGTTCGATAAATTAAATGGACGAATATGAACATAGATCTCGTTCATTCAAATGTGTTCGTGAACGTTCGATAAGATGTTCGTGAGCATTCGTTCATCTTCGTTTGTTTATGTTGTTCATGAGATTTTTGTACCTTTATTTATTATACCTAAACATTTTATGTTCTTTAACTTTTATTTATTTTATTATCTTGAAAATTAATATAGGAAGCCATATTCCCACTACGTTTATGCAGTGTTCTCCTTTCCTTCCTCAATATTCATATTGATGAACACTATGACCTCTGTTTCACGATTATTGCTTCAAATTCCAGGCGCTTCCTCCGCCATCCATCTCTGGTCTCCGTCGCTTTCGCCATGTTTATTTGTGTTCGTGAACACATTCATTTTCTTAACGAACGGACACGAGCATAAAATCTCGTTCGGTAAGTGTTCCTGAACCGTTCGTGAACACATTTATTTTCTTAACGAGCAGACACGAACAAGGCTATGTTCGTGTTCTTTCGATTCGTTTACAACCCTAATTAATCGTTTAAAAGAAAATTAGTCCACAGTTTAACCAAGGGTCCAAGTTTGACCTGTAGCAATTTAACCGATGATTTAATTGTCCAGGACTCGTGTTAAAAAAATATTTCGTAAAAGAGTAACATTCATCTCATGGAATGTAAAAAATTAGAATTCAAATTTGCGTAAAAATTGAAATTTAATTTCGAATTTAGGTGTGTTCATTTCAAAGAATGAAATGGAATCTAGTTAAAACTGAAAAGTAGATTCCGTTTTTCATACAATTCCAATTCTTTCTTTTATTAAAACGAACATAAGAAATGAAATTTAAATTCCAATTTTATTCAGAATTAACTCCATTTTTAACTCCATTATCTGGAACAAATACTACATTTTTTGGTTTTTATTAACATGAAAATAATGAAATATATCTCGATAAGATTTATCTCTATTTATATAAATTAAACATTATAGGTTTTAGAAAATTTGGAAACCAAAATAAATAATAGTAAGGGGATATCACAAAAGTAGTTACATATTGTAGAGAATCATAAAGAGTGCTTCTCTCTTGAATGTTGGAGCACATCATCATCATACTCACTAAATTACACCAATAGCAAAGTAAGGTAGGGTATAAGGATGGTAAGATGTAAACAATCTTACCTCTATCCCGTAGGAATAGAGATGCTGCTTCCAATGAAACCCCTGGCTCGATATTAGTTTTACATCAAGCCTTGGACATAAGACACATAACACTCAGCAATCGAAACAAAGACCGATTGGTACATATAACCTTTTGTCTTTCAGCTATCAACGCCACCACATAATACATGTAAGTATGTAACCTTTTGAATGTTGGAGCACATGATCTTTAAAGACTGCTTCTCTTTTTATATAAATTATATTATACATATTATCTATATTAATACTAAGTATTCATGAATAGTAAATACATACAGATATTTTAATATAGTATATTATCTATTTATAATAAAACCATTTTATATATGATATATACATTTAATATGTTTCGTTTTTTTATTAATTTGATTTTATACTTGCGTTTGTTTTTTTTTAAACTAAATAAGTAGTTGTGTTTGACTACTTTTCTTGACGTTCTTGTGTAAATTTTATTAAAAACTGGGTTATGTTCGAACTTCGAAATAGGGTCTTTATATTGTATCGTAGGCTATATCAAGTGTCGGTGTTATAGTGGTTGGAGTCACGAAACCAATACGGCGATACCGATCGAACAACGACCATACCGGTTTCAATATATTATCAAATATAGTTCAAAATCTATATGCTTTGAAACCATTTAGTTTATTTAATTTGATTTTCGTTCGATAAGTGTGTTCATTATATCTATAAAAGTGAATACCAACGGTGTTTAATATTTTTTTTCACATTGCTTCCATAAAAACTTTGTTAAAAAAGAGTGTATTTATAAAAATAGTACCATGACGAATCGAGTAGATACCGAAATCGATACCAATATAACTATTATCGGAACTGGCACGGGTATTCATCTTTATGGTTTTTAATGTAAAACACAATTTTTTGGATATATCATAAGTTTAAACCAAATGCCATGTAACACCTCGAAAATTCATGTCCAATAAAGTATTGACACGTGTCATAAACTTCAAACGTGTAAAGGATTACCTCAGAAGGACTAGAGTTGACAAACAAGGAAAGTATGTGAATATAAGGGTTCAAAATGTCAACAATGGGTAAAAATACTTTACAATAACCCTACATGATATTTATACCCTTAAACGAATCAATCATGGATCATACGAAGCTAATTGTGAAAGAAAATGAAAGATTACAAACTACAGGGGTTAAATATGTCAACATGTTTAAAGTATACCTCTGAGTGACCTTTTAGCAAACCTGAAGCTTTGTAACGATTAATTATGCTCACTAGAATGCACAATAAAGAAATTTCACCAAGTTTCGTTATCGTATGAGAAAGTTATGATAAAATTCGTATACGAGGGGTTAAAAGCGTCAACGATGAAGTTTATGACTTTTCGGGAGATAAGAAAGTTAAACAAGGGCTTCACAAGGATTGGTTATGTCTTGGGGTCCTTGGAAATCATTTTAGAGGGCTCTTAGTGCAAAAAGAAATGTTGAAACAACTTTTATATGGACCAGGGACCAAAACAGCAAAATCTGAAAATGGATTTGAATCAGAAGGGGCGTCGCGCGACGCGAGGGACCCTTAAGGGACCTACGCGTGACACGAGGGGTCCTCTGATGCCGAAAAAAATGGTAGATGTCTGCTATGTCCATTGTAACCGACTTATAATGCCTTTTCTCAACACCAAGAGCTGCCTAAGCTTGTTTTTGACCTTAGGGACACTTGTTAATGATCCATGATCAGTGTAGCATTGTTTGTCATGATCTTGAGCAATCAAAAGCACTATATAAAGCCCCACTTTGTTGCAACTTTGATCATTCACTCACAACTCATCTTCTGAACATTTCTGGAGCTCAAGAGCTTTCTCTAAGCATTACCAGTCGTGCCTAGGACCTTGGTAAGTATCCTTAACCTTCCTTAATCGTGTTTTACTTAGTTATTAGCTTAAAAGTCAAACCGTCGTAATTAAGGTTTGACTTATTGATTAATCACTAATGGTCCAGTGTTTAGTCAAATTAAAAGTAGTTATAAGTTGGTAATTATGTGGGCATTACACCCTTAAAAGGGCACTCACTGATTCCCACTCTAACTAGATCAATTGTCGGGTCAAAGTTTATTATAAAAAGTCAACGGGATCCTAATTTTTGAATTAACTCATAATTAGCAATGTAGAAGGCGTGTAACCTATTTGATCACTCATATAACTTGGTAATAAGTATAAGAACTAGTCTAAGCTTGTTTGATCCGACAATTTTTTGTTTAGGCTCGGTTCGGAACCGAAAGTCGCAAAACTTTGACTTTTGATTTGACTTCAGTTCTCACCCGATTTAGATGGGTTTGGAAATGCCTTAGAGCTTCCTTAAGACCAGGTTACATGATGGTATAACCCTCTGTGGTTGAATCGTTGATTGTCCGATTCGTTTACACATTTCCGTTAATTGCTTAATGTTGACCATAATGCCCTTTTTTCCATAAAACGAGAATTTTGGAAATGTGGAAGAACGATAATCTTTGTTACTGATTTAAAAACATGTCCCTAAATTTTCACATCAGTTGGAGCTCTAGATTAGGAGTTATGCTTAATAGCGTAATTAGAAAGCTTTTTATTAATTAAACAGCGTAATTAGCGTAAAGCCTATCTAAACCCAATTTTTGACACCAAACCTTTTACCCACTGATGTAATATAATATTTTGGTACTTTTAAAGATTTTTTATTTATTTTTATTCTGATCATAACCTAAGGTTATGGCCTTGATTCGGTAAATACCGATTATACCCTTTTTGTGTATAAAATGAGTTTTACATAATATTTTGACACCAATCCAATTTCTACTGATTTTATATAATAAATGAAGTATTTTGAACTTTATAACCTGATCAGAAAACTCAGATTTCCTGTATAACCCGGAAATCGCTTAAAATGGCTTTTTACGCGTATTAAACACCTAGTATGGGTTTAAAACCATTTTGTAATATAAGACTTATCACCAACTGATATAACTTGTTAAAATAAGTTGTTCTACTGATTATTTCAGACCCGTGTCTCAGAATTATAAATAATCTCTTTTATAATCTTTAAAATGACCAAAATACCCTTACGGGGCTTAAATTGAGATTAAACTCGTTTTGGGCATAATGAAAGGTATCCTACTGATATCACAACATATTTAAAGCATATTAACTTAGGAAAAATATGAATAGTAACATTCCTTTTATAAGATCTACCATTATAATAAAATGACAAATTCTAAAAAGGACAAGACCTAGCCCATGTGTCATTTTAAGACAGGGCCAAGATGGCAGTTCCTCAATTAGATTCAGATCATTATTAACATCTCAATTTAGGATTGTTCTGCACTTAATATTAAAAGAATCTTAAAGGTAAACCTAGCCTATATGACAAGGCCAAGATGGTAGAACCTATTCAAAAGATTCAAATTCTTGTTAACCTCTGTAACATGTTAACATTCCTGGCAGACGTGGTTCGATAAAAATCGCATAAATCATCCTTATACTGGATTCTCCCGAAATCCTTTCTTATTTTGTGATCTAAACATCCATTAGGGATATAATGCCTACGGGCTATAATTAACGTCCTCTGAGACTAAAGATAGTCGTAGCCTACAACTCCCTGTCCAGAAAAGGTAATGAACTTTGATTCAAGCCTCAATGCCTCGATTCTATAAAATTCTTGGCTTATAATTTTGTTCTTGTGATTTGGCTTTTGTGCCATAGTTATATTTTAATTGAAACTAGGATAATTATAATGAAAATCCTGAGTAAAATAAATATCATTCCTTTCCTGCCAGTATACATATTAAAAGAGAATCTTAAAAGGTATAACCTAGCGTGAATGTCATTAAAGACCTAGCTATGATGGTAAAACCTGTTTAAAAGAGATTCAGATCCTTGTTAACATCTGAAAATGTGTTAACACTCCCGACAACAGTGATGCGATAAAATCACACTTGTCGTCTTTATATTAGGAATTTTCCAAACCCCTTATTTTAGCGTAAATGATCAAGAGGGATCATGGCTAATAAACGTCGAACATGATGTACACATCAAAACATCCATTTTGGGATGTATACCTACGGGCAAAGATGAATGCATGAAAAAGATAGTTTTATTTCATAACTTCTTGTCAAGACAATGAACTAAGAAATTTTCCGATCCAAAGGAATCATCGATTATGTTTTAAATTTTTCCCTAGTGACAAGGCCCCTGTGCCATCAAGAGTCCTTTGGAACAAGCACTTGTGCTATATAAAAAAAATGTCGGTACGATATTGACAGTCGTGATTTATGTCCCCTGTCTAATAAATATGAAGGATTATATTCCGTTTACACGCCAAGGATGGTTTATTTAAAAACCTAGGCAAAACATAATCAAATAAATTAAATACTATCTATTGGCCTGTATGGTTTATTTACACCATAGTTATTTAATCATCAAATTCGACAATTCACCATATAATTAAACCAATTATTACTAGGTTTGTAGCCTTCAAAGCTTCACCATGGCTGACTCCTCTGAAGCTCACAATCATCCAGTTGATCAGAATGATAATGCAAGACTGAACTTAACGGGCACCGAGTTACAAGCTATGATAGATACAGCCGTAAACAACGCTGTGGACCGTGTATTAAAGGATCATAAGCGAAAATGCGATAATACCCCAAATAAGGGTTACAAAAAGGGTAAGACCGGTTCAAGCTATAACCCGTCCAAACCAAAGGAGGCTAAACCCGAATGTAAGAATTGCGGGAAGAAGAGGCACTTCGGAAAATGTATATACGAACAGATCAGGGGATGTGGCATCTGTAAAGAGATGGATCACAAGACCCATGAATGCAAGGAATTGAAGGACAACAAGCAGTCAAGTAAAAAGACCAGATGCAAAACCTGTAGGAAATACCACCTCGGGAAATGCATATTTGAATCTCAGCCATCACCATGTGGAGTCTGCAAGTCCAAGGAGCATAAGACCTTGGATTGCAAGAAGTTGGGAGATGCGACCTGCCATGGTTGTGGCGAAAAAGGGCACAAAAAGACCCGCTGCCCAAAGAAGGCGACTAAAGGAAAAGGCACTTTAAATGCACAAGCTAAGCCTTGTGGAATTTGTAATAAGGAAGGGCACAAGACTTTGGAGTGCCAAGACATAAAGGAAGCAACCTGCTATGGTTGCAATGAAATAGGGCACATCAAAACTAATTGCCCTAATAAAACCAAGAAGGCTGGCAAGGCTAAAAAGACCAAAGCTGGAAGCTCTCAGATGAATGCTCAAGAGGCTATTCAGGATGACAATGTACAACAGGTATTTTCTTTATCAATAACGTTCATGCTAGAGTATTAATTGATTCAGGTTCAGATAAGTCCTTCGTAGACAATAGATTTTGTAAATCAGTAAATCTGCCTGTTAAAACTCTAAGCGTTAAGTATAAAGTAGAATTGTTCGATAGTACCTCAGAGACTGCTTCAGCAATATTAGATGGATGTTTTATATCCATTAGGGATCTTTCTTTTTCCGATGTCCTTGTTTTCATTAATAGAAGGACTCAATATAGTAATAGGAATGGATTGGTCGTCTTGTGACCAAGCCCATATTGTGGGTGTAATAAGAAGTATGTAGTTATCAAAACTCCTTATGGTAAGCCTTTGACCATTCAAGGAGACACTGGGTATGGATTGCCTAAGCACTTGTTGAATATGGTATGTAATACCAAGGATTTGAGTATGAAAACTCAGAAAAGACAAACAACAGTCGCGAAGCTGAGGACGCGACAAATGTCAATATTGCATCCAATGTGAACCTCAATAATAATAGAGTTAATCTCCAAAACTGTAATTAACGCAGCTATTAGAAAGGCTATGAGAAAAGTCATAAAAGGGGTTCAAAAAGCCAGATGCCGCTCGCTCTAAAACACGTGTCGCTGCTCATGAGAAGAGCTATATTCATACTTCAAATGCGAAAAATAAACTCAACAAAATCATATGTGGCAAGGAGCCCCATTCTTTTTAGGATGCACTTAAAAGTACTCCGTCTCTTGAAAGTCAAGAGACTTCAATAGTAAAAAGGGGCCATCGATTACGGGAAATTGTTGGATGAAGAAGGAACCATTACGTATATCAGCGGTTATGCTGGAGAACACACGGTGAGGTGTGCGCCACAGTCGTTCGATGACAATACCCTTGATTAGTGAGGACATTAATGGAGTCCACAAGAAAGACCCTCTTTACATTATGGGGTGGTCCAAGTTTTAAGGGCCTTATTAGAAAACCTATTATCCGCGTCGCGAAATGGAAAAAGATGGAATAAGAATTTTTCGACTCCCCCATGAGAGCTATAAACTATCGGCAGTATGTTGCAAACCTTGGTTCATTGGTTGAAATAGTACTCTTATTCGGTTAACCTAGAATTCAAGCATAATGCACTATATATATATTGATGATTTGGCATCGACTATAAAAGGGCACATTAAGGTTTCAAAGCCTACTCATTTTAAGTCCATTATGGATCTACCTCAGCTACTCACGTTATATAGGTTAAGAAATAACTAGTCAAAGCTGAGACTGCCCTAAAATTAGTCAAGGATTTTTCAGCTGAGTTTAAAAGGGATTAAGATTGGAGGCGTTTAACCCTCCTGATGTATAATTAGAGGCAGTTCACATTTATAATGACACTAGATAAACCCCTTATTGTGATTTATTGCTAAGAGTTGTATTGGGTTCAGGTGCTGCTAAGTCTCTCATAAAGACCATAAGCATAGCAAACTTTTAGAAAATTTTCCCGTAAGAAACCCAGATATTAAGTGTAAGGTAAAAACTTACAGGCGAAATCATAAGAACCATTCCTTCTGTTCCTGTCAGAAACCTTCAGTCGTAGAATTTTAGAAGTATCCTCTCTCTAGGTGTAATGCGTCAGCATTTAGAGTTGATATCTCTTTGATCTCTAACGATTGCGAATACCAAACGGTATGATAAAAAGCGCCATATGAGGATTGGTATATCTTAATGTGTTCCATAGATTGCTTCCATGCCTGATCAGTATGGAGGTTTAATGCATGGGACCACAAAGATATTCCGATAGTCATAGAGTACTAAAGTCAGCTAATGGTATTCAAAGGAGATATCCAGAATGGAATAGTCCAAGTAAATGTTCCAGATCAAGGAGTTCGTGGACTCATAACGTAAATGTGTCACTTAATTGACACAAGCAATGGTGAATGAATTGGAGCCTGAGATTTGTAAAAATCTATGTAACCTCCTTGAATCTTGATTATCTTCTCCTAAGATTACCTTGTTACCCCTGAGAGGCAGGCAGAGTTAAGGTTCATATCCCATTTAAGGTTGTATTATTATGAAATCTCCAAGAACGGCTAGTACCATCATTGGAAGAATTGAAACCCTGATTAACTAAGTTTTAAAATAGAGGGTTCATATAGCCTAACTCAATATCCTGAGAATTCGGTATAGTTAATTATGAACGACGGTTCATTTTGCTTATGCATTGATTACTGCAACCCTAATTAGGCAACGATTAGAAATTGTCATCAGCTACCCATGATCGTCGATTTGTTCGACTAACGACAAGGATTAGCTATTCCTTAAAATTAGTTAAACAGTGGTTGGAATAACCATCTCACCGTAAGATAAGCTTTTCTATAATAGTTAATATATAAGCATCAAGGCGGCTCCTTTGGAGACCTTGTATAAATGGAATGTTAAACATCTATTGTTAGGACAATAGATTGGTAAGTCCAATTATTAGGATCTGAAAGTTGCATTGGAAACAACAATTAAGATCACGCAAATTCATAATCATCTGTAAGATGCCAGTTTTCGGCAAAAAATCAAGGATTAATGAAAATAGCAAACCTCCTAAATTTTTGTTAAGGAATAAGGTTCAACAAAAGATATCACCCAGGAAGGGTGTGCCAAATTGTTAAATTATTAGGCTAGTTAAGCTCTGAATATATAGAATCATTCGAAGGAAATCGAATGTATCAAGATCAAGTAGCTTATAAGCTAAAACCTATTTAAGGAGCTTGGCGGAGCTCGCAATACATTGCACACTAGTGACTGAAGGATGTGTTTCGCCAATAAGTCAAGAAGCACTATCACATAATGATATGCAGATTTATGATGTGATGAGCATCCTGTATTGATTGAGGATCGACAGGTTAAGAAGCTCCAAAAGGATACGTGTACCTAATATAGGAGTCACTTTGGGAGCTTAGAAAGACTCCAGATATGTTATAGAAGTTAAGTCCATTATGCGACAAAAAGTACTTCCAGCATTTTAGCAAATCTCGAGGTCAAGATTTCTTTTAAGGGGGTGAGGATGTAACACCTCGAAAATTCATGTCCAATAAAGTATTGACACGTGTTATAAACTTTAAACGTGTAAAGGATTACCTCAGAAGGACTAGAGTTGACAAACAAGGAAAGTATGTGAATAAAAGGGTTCAAAATGTCAACAATGGGTAAAAATACTTTACAATAACCCGACATGATGTTTATACCCTTAAACGAATGAATTATGGATCATACGAAGCTAATTGTGAAAGAAAGTGAAAGATTACAAACTACAGGGGTTAAATTGTGAAAGAAAGTGAAAGATTACAAACTAGAGGTATGGATCATACCTCTGAGTGACCTTTTAGCAAACCCGAAGCTTTGTAACGATTAATTATGCTCACTAGAATGCACGATAAAGAAATTTCACCAATTTTTGTTATCGTATGAGAAAGTTATGATAAAATTCGTATACGAGGGGTTAAAAGCGTCAACGATGAAGTTTATGACTTTTCGGGAGATAACAAAGTTAAACAAGGGCTTCACAAGGATTGGTTATGTCTTGGGGTCCTTGGAAATCATTTTAGAGGGCTCTTAGTGCAAAAAGAAATGTTGAAACAAATTTTATATGGACCAGGGACCAAAACAGCAAAATATGAAAATGGATTTGAATCAGAGGGGGCGTCGCGCGACGCGAGGGACCCTTAAGGGACCTACGCGTGACGCGAGGGGTCCTCTGATGCTGAAAAAATGGTAGATGTCTGCTATGTCCATTGTAACCGACTTATAATGCCTTTTCTCAACACCAAGGGCTGCCTAAGCTTGTTTTAGACCTTAGGGACACTTGTTAATGATCCATGATCAGTGTAGCATTGTTTGTCATGATCTTGAGCAATCAAAAGCACTATATAAAGCCCCACTTTGTTGCAACTTTGATCATTCACTCACAACTCATCTTCTGAACATTTCTGGAGCTCAAGAGCTTTCTCTAAGCATTACCAGTCGTGCCTAGGACCTTGGTAAGTATCCTTAACCTTCCTTAATCGTGTTTTACTTAGTTATTAGCTTAAAAGTCAAACTGTCGTAAATAAGGTTTGACTTATCGATTAATCACTAATGGTCCAGTGTTTAGTAAAATTAAAAGTAGTTATAAGTTGGTAATTATGTGGGCATTACACCCTTAAAAGGGCACCCTCTGATTCCCACTCTAACTAGATCAATTGTCGGGTCAAAGTTTATAATAAAAAGTCAACAGGATCCTAATTTTTGAATTAACGCATAATTAGCAATGTAGAAGGCGTGTAACCTATTTGATCACTCATATAACTTGGTAATAAGTATAAGAACTAGTCTAAGCTTGTTTGATCCGACAATTTTCTGTTTAGGCTTGGTTCGGAACCGAAAGTCGCAAAACTTTGACTTTTGCTTTGACTTCAGTTCTGACCCGATTTAGATGCGTTTGGAAATGCCTTAGAGCTTCCTTAGGACCAGGTTACATGATGATATAACCCTCTGTGGTTGAATCGTTGATTGTCCGATTCGTTTACACGTTTCCGTTAATTGCTTAATGTTGACCATAATGCCCTTTTTTCCATAAAACGAGAATTTTAGAAAAGTGGAAGAACAATAATCTTTGTTACTGATTTAAAAACATGTCCCTAAATTTTCACATCAGTTGGAGCTCTAGATCAGGAGTTATGCTTAATAGCGTAATTAGAAAGCTTTTTATTAATTAAACGGCGTAATTAGCGTAAAGCCTATCTAAACCCAATTTTTGACACCAAACCTTTTACCCACTGATGTAATATAATATTTTGGTACTTTTAAAGATTTTTTTATTTATTTTTATTCTGATCATAACCTAAGGTTATGGCCTTGATTCGGTAAATACCGATTATACCCTTTTTGTGTATAAAATGAGTTTTACATAATATTTTGACACCAATCCAGTTGCTACTGATTTTATATAATAAATGAAGTATTTTTAACTTTATAACCTGGTCAGAAAACTCAGATTTCCTGTATAACCCGGAAATCACTTAAAATGGCTTTTTACGCGTATTAAACACCTAGTATGGGTTTAAAACCATTTTGTTATATAAGACTTATCACCAACTGATATTACTTGTTAAAATAAGTTGTTCTACTGATTATTTCAGACCCGAGTCTCAGAATTATAAATAATCTCTTTTATAATCTTTAAAATGACCAAAATACCCTTACGGGGCTTAAATTGAGATTAAACTCGTTTTGGGCATAATGAAAGGTATCCTATTGATATCACAACGTATTTAAAGCATATTAACTTAGGAAACCTGTTGAGGACTCTTATGGTTACCCGTTACGCTTCTTGCGCGTTCGGTTTGGTTTATGTAACTAGTTTGCATAAATTAGCCGAAACGGGTCAAACCATATTATCTTTATCTCAAAATCCAGAATGTGTTTAAGTTACCCATATTAAACAACCGGTCTTCGCTTTATCATGCGTTTGGAACCGTGTCATCCTTTTTAAAACTAACCGGTTTAAGTCTAAGCTTAATTAAAGACCCGTTAGGAATCTAATAGGTTATTAAAAACCTTCGTTCCAGATTTAGGAGCCCAGTAAAAGCTATCTGTACTTGCTGATTTGATACGGCTGGGATTGAATTTATATTTAGCTCAGGTAAATACTTTTAACTTATTTTCCCTTATACGAGCTTGGGGTACGGTATATACAAATACCGCTTGGTCGGGCATTGAATCTTTAATCGTATGAAGGTTAAATCATTGAAATGTTCCGTTTAAATTGTTTTGTTTGCTTAAAACCTTTGGGGGTTAATGACCATGTCCCGGATATCCTTGGCATCATTCATGAAATGGCCACGACCTAAGCACGGGGTGTAGGCGTACACCTGACAGCTGCATATGTAAAAACTGGTATCCCACTTAAAGGAATCAGCCTTATGGGCATTATACCTGTGGTGTGTCTATTAATCTTTAACCCGGTCTGCGGACCGGGCTACTGAACGTATAAGAAACATGTAATTCTTTTACTAGTATTATATACAAATAATTATCCCAAGTTATAAAAGATATTTGTGCCGCGGGCATTCAAATCAATTGTCACTAAACTTTTAAAATGAGTCAGTTAATTGTATTTACCAGTGTAAACTGACGTATTTTCCCAAAAAGGTTAAGTGCAGGTACTACTCGTAATAGGTTGGTCTCTCCTTAGCATCAATAAGAGTCTCGCAAGCTTGGATTCATTTAAATCTGATGAACTATGTTTCCTTTATTTATGATCCGCCTGTGGATCTTTTACATTCCGTTTGTAATACTTGGATGTTACTTTATATCGGTTTGTAAAATATTTATCTTTTGCTTCCGTTGTGCATTTAAATATTGTGTTGTTTGACTATGATGATATCAACTACGTCACGGTACTCCCCACCGGGCCCACCGGTAATACGTGGAAATATCGGGGTGTGACTAGGGGTGTTCATGAGCCGATCCGATCCGAGCAAGGGTCTGCTCGAGATCAGATCGAATTAAAACCGATCGGATCGGTTCGGTTCGAATTTGTAAAACGGATCATAAAAGTGCTGCTCATGATCGGTTCGAATTTAAATCAATTGGATCGATTTCGATCGGTTTCGCTCGGTTTTTCTCAACACCTAATTAAAAAATGTGCAGCAACAACAAAAAACTGAAATCATGACTTAATAAAACATGTCCAGCAGCACCTTTTAGGCTGCATTAAACTATAACAAAAGCAATACATAATTGAAATCACGATCCTAAAAATGTTCTTAACAATATCGAATCCAAAGCATAAAAATATAGTGCGAAATACAAATTGAAATCTAGCTCAAAAGCCATAAACATCTTCTTAAAGCTTGGTCATCTCCATCCACAAAACTCCACTTCAAATCAACATACATAATCTATTAACACAAGCGTTAAACAAAACCATTAAGTTCTACACATTTGACATTACATAACAGTTTTATGGTTTGTTAATTATAAAAATACCTTTCATTTGTTATCCGACCCGTCTGGAGTCAACACATCAATTTCCAATTTTTTCTTCATCTCTTGCAGCTTGCTACACATTAAAAAAAACAAAATATAAATGTTAATGCATAAACTACAAAAGTATAAATAGACTATAAATGTAATAAAATCTTACTTTCAATGTTTTTAAGGTTGTTTTTGAGCTGGCCTTTAACCAATCACTTCCACAAACAAGAAGTTCCACCATATCCTTTGAAAGAGAGCACCGGTAGTCATCCAATATACGCCCCCCAGCACTAAAGGCTGATTCGGAAGCCACGGTAGTGATCGGGATGCCAAAAATGTCTTTCGCCATCTTACTCAAAACCGGAAACTTGCTACAATGTTGACTCCACCACTTCAACACATCAAATTTTGGATCCATACATTTTAGGTTCGGCTCATCCAAATACTCATCAAGTTCAGATTTTCTTTCAATCAAAACGGTTCTTGAATTGAGGCAAGCATAAAAACCATTCGTGTGTGCACTTGATTCATTTAAAGATGTTTTTGAGTTACTCTTGGCAGCCTCAGATGTCTTATATGCATTACAATACTTGTCAAAAAGACATTTAAAAAAAACATTCTTAAATTCTTTTTCAGTTAAAATAATAAAAAGACCTTGAGTGGAGAAAATATAAAACAACAATTCAGCAAATATCAAATTTGGAAGTTGGAACAGCAAATTACCAGATCTAATACACTAATGAAAGCTAATATACTAAATCTAAACTGACGAATAACGATTATCATTTAACAACCTTATAAACACAAATAATAAATCTAGAACAACAAATTACCTTTTGTAGTGGAAATTAAAAGAACTCTGATGACGATGTGAACTCAAAGACTAAAGAATATCCAAGTATCTACAATCAATTAGATGTAAAAGTTAGATATACATCTTAAACGATCAAATTTACTGTTAGAAATATATAATTTACAGATGGAAAAGCGGATCCTTTCTTGACCGTAGACACCGAGACAGATGTAATACGGCAAGACGCAAAGAAACGACGATGGGAGAGCCAGAGAGGGACGATGACGACTGACAAGGGTGAGGCTCAGTGGCGCTATGATAGTGAGATCTAAAGAAACCCTATTTTTTCAAAAGTGAATGTATGGAGAGTTGTGATGCGCGTGTAAACGTGATATATCAGATATCTATTTTAGGTTAATGGGCCAAGTATATTTTTATGGGCTAAAGAATGATTGGGCTTACTATTTTTTGTTGGATACTTATGCTTATATTAATTAAATATATATATTAATTATTTAATAAAAATAATTCGAGCGAAACCGATCGATCGACGAGCGAGCGGACCTATGCTCATGCTTGGATTGAATTTGAATCGAACCGATCCGAGTGGCTCATTTACAATCTGAGCGGGAATCGAACGAGCATTTTTCGAGCATTTTTCGAACGATCGTCGAGCAGTTTGGACAGCCCTAGGTGTGACATGCCAGTATCATACCAATACTGTAACGAACCGAACCGATACCGACCGAATTCCCTTACATAATGAACCAAAGAGATACCGACAGAATTCCCGCCACATCGCGCGAGAAAAGTCACCAAGTTAATTCAAATTCAAACTTTCCATGAATAGTAAACAAATATTATATTCAAAGTTTTTTTAATTTTTAATTTCAACCCTTATGTTTTAAATAATATACATTGCTAACCCATTTGGTTTTTATTTCATTTGATTTTCTTTCGATAACTTTCGTTCATTATCTTTTATAAAAGTTGACTACGTGATCATGTTTAATAATTTTTTTATCGATATTTATGTATACACTTTGTTGAAAAAAGAGTTTTATTCAAGACAGTACAGTGACGAACCGAACCAATATCAGCACCGGTACTGTTTGTTATTATTGGAACCGATATCGGTATTCGCTTTTATGATTTTATTTGACATCAGTAGCTGTATTGTTATTATCGAAACCGATAATGGTTTTCGTTTTAATGGTTTTTAGTGTAAAACAAATTTATTTGTGCATATCATTGACTTTAAACCGAATTGTGACACATGTGCTTGTAATCATTGTATAAACCTTAAACAGTTCAGTTATCAATAAAACAATGTGATTTGACCCCAATGTTTGTTTATTTATGTTTGACATTTTGCACGTTTTGATTTTTGTTCGATTTCAAACTCTATTTCATTTTCTGGATAGTTATACGCAAACCGATATGTAAACGTAATCAGTTTAATGCGACAAACACTCTGGAACATCAATTTATTCTTAACATACCTTAAATAACCTTTACATAACTTAGAAATAATTTTTGAAGGCTTTGGTATGGCAAAATCAAGTTTGTTCGATCGTAGGGACTATTTACGTCAAACTGCGAAAGTATGCCGATTCGTACTGTAACGAACATTCCGAAACATGACCATAAGTAAACATACCATAAATATCCTTTACATAGCTTAGAAATAGGCTTTGAGGGGTTCGGTATGCTAAAATAAACTTTTTGGTCATTCAGGGACTAAAAGCATAAAAAAGTGCATAAGTTTGCATTTTCACGCATAACTTACGTTCTGAACACATCCGGACATCCAAAAATTTTTGTAATCATTAAAATATTTTATTTTGGTGATTGGCATGATAAAATTTCATTTGTCGCGTAATTTGGATCCTTTTCGCGTCCGTTCATGTTTCGTCGTAATTAACCAAACATCGTGACCGTACGACCAAGCGAACCGACATCTGACACATTTTCAAGCATATTTCATGTCCCCTATAACTTGGAATCATTGTAGAGCCTTGAAATGGCTTAACGGGCTTTAAACGTGTCAAAAAGTGCCTTAAACACATGCAGGGACCAAAGCTGTAACATTTCAAACTGCTTGCTGAACTGCCATCGGTCGCGGGCCACGTACGCCAGCTGTGGCTCGTTCACGGGGCGCGACAGCTCCCCAGAACAGCAAAAACAACTTCTTTCATTTAGCAGCTGGTTTCTAGCATTTGGACATGGTTTTAATCAATCTATGGGCTTGTTTTGGGCACCCATAGGATGATAAAACAGTGGGCACACATGTACGGTCCAGATTGAAGCTCGTAAATCGAGGAACGATCCTAACGGTGGTCCAAACTCTATATAAATCCCATGATTTTTTCATTCATAGCTTGCACAATCTGATCTTTCTCTCATATTCTGGACATTAGGACTATCCCTCTCTGGTTGAAGGTCCTAATTTTCAAGTTTTCTTCTTCTATCTTCAAGGCTTGGACCTTTTGTAAGTTTCTTTCGTGCTTTTATTGCATTTTAAGCATGAAAGTCAAACAGTGTTTGAATTTCTGCTTTGACCAGGCAATGGTCGACATGAAGTTCGTTTGAACTTTGCAACTTGAGCGTAATCACGATGGTCATAATCCCTTGTGACTATACCTACTGATTACCACATTGATTAGGCGTAGTGACGAGTCATAGTTTCGGTCAAAATGTGTATTCATGCGTATTTTGCAACCAAACTATTCTTCGGTATCAAAACCCTTTGTTTTGATATCAAAGTTGTTTTCTAACTTAGTTAAACATGTTTTAACATGTTTAACTCGTCACTTTTAGTTTAGTGCTTATATAGGGTCGTAAGATAAGCGGTCTAAACAACCGCTTAGACTTTCGAACTCGACCCGTTTGGTCGATCATTAGGATCTGACCAAACACATTTTGTAACCATAGTTGTATAGGGAATAACCTTCCGGGGTTATACCTTATGGTCACTTAGTCTACTTAGTTGTATGATAGGTAATTATATGCCTTAGGAAAAATGACCAAAATGCCCTTTTTACGCATAGCTTCATTTTTAACATATGTAACTTAACGTTTGCCATATAAACTAATTATTCAACATGTTAAGGCATATAATACTTGTCATAGGACTAGTTAGGCTACTCGTTTGCGCTTTTGCGCAAATGACGCGTTAAAGTAGCATAAGCTACCTAAACGGGTCATAACGGGTCATGAGCACTTAGGATAGGTTCCGTTTTAGAATGTAGGGTTTGTTAAACCGTATTACATGAGTTCCTATACTCATTTGGTTTACGAAACCTCATTCTATCCGATCCTCTGACTTGGGTCCGATTTATTAACATAGTTACCTATATTAGGTGCCGATTGATTCCGTGATCCTTATTGCATTGCTTGGGTGTTATTTAAAGACTTCTAAGCATTCTCAAGTGAGTACATAGTCCCCTCTTTTACTGTTTTTCAAACATTTTGGGGTGAAACACATGTGCCTACTTGTACTTTCGTGTTTTTCATGCTTTCAAAACATATACATGCTATGTTCATTAGTACACATATAGTACATGATTTTATCCATGTTTTTGCTATGTATGTTTTATTAACGTGCTAGTACATTGATTTTATAAACACACTCGTTTCATATGTTCATTTCAGCATATGTACACATTGTTTTACATCATATTCATGCTATGTATGTTCATCTATTGCATACTTAGTACATTGTTTTCCCATAACATGCTTACATTTGGTATGACATTTGGTTTGTTTAAATGAGACAAAAATACGTTCATTAACATTGGCCATGCCGCTCGGTAGTAAGTAGTGGTACCATAGGAATTGACAACTCTCGTTCCTGAAATCCTAGGTTTGTTAGGGTGGAAGGAATGACTGAATCCGATATACATAATTCAGATAAACCTTTAATTTGTTTAAGGGTTTGTCGCCACAGTCGCAAGGCTTGAATGTATGCGTTTTAACAATACCGCATAGATGTTTGTATCAGTAAAGCGTGCATTTATTTTACAAACCATACTTTGATTTAAACTATGATTTATTTCAATATATTGTTTTGTGCATTTTACCTATGGTTTTAGTTGGCACATTTCACTTGCCATACATGACATTTGATTACACATTACATGATTTACATTTGACAATAGACATTGTTTACACATAAACATTTTGACATTGGGTTAAACAATACATTTTGGTGGTTGCTTAAGTGATTTAAATAACGAGGCGTGTGTAATATGATAAAAGCATGGTGGATACGCCGCTGGTACTTCCTATATATAAGTACTTTTACGATATTACATATCGTTGCGTTATTTAAACCATTTCAGTTTAGACGTATTACATTTTTCACAGATAACACATTTTCCCATAAATATTGTTTTACAAACAACTTATTTTATACATACTTATTTTACTTGGTTACTTATTTAACTAGACATCTTTCTTTTATATATCATCTGATTTTCTTATCACTTTTTATATGATTTATAAAAGAAAACATTTTCCTAAAATTCATGACTAACTTTTATAAAACAATTCTTTCAATTTCAAGTCATGAATCCTATTTTAATAAAACCTATGTATCTCACAGGCATTTTTATGCTGACGTACCTATTTTCACATGTGTTTTCAGGAGCTGATGCATAGGATTGTTCAAGATACCCTTTGTGACAACTGTCAAATTTTATGTTTACGTACAATTATTAAATATTGATTAGTGCTTAATGACTGTGTTGAATTACAAATAATTACTTGAACTGCTTTCTGATTATTACCATATACATACAAGCGCATTACATATTGCAAATGACATATCATTGACTGTATGCAAACATATTGACATAAATGATGCACAAAGCACAGTTAGCACAGTTAACAGACAAACCGGGAAAATGCTGATGGAGTTCAGTACATAGACAGACGTTGTTTTGAGACACAGTATGAGCCAGAAACTAAGTACTACGCTAGTATAGTGTGTAGGGAAGTAAGGACCACAAAACTACATTTTTAAGTGATAGTTTAAGTGCCGGAAAGTGCCTAAAACGCACATAAAGTGCTGAATTCAGCATATTTCAGCAGAAATCAGCAATTTAACCAGTTGGTAACATGCAAAAATATGACTAAATGGTCCTGAATGCTTTCCTAAGTGTCGGGAATTAAAAGTGTCACAAAAGGGTACATAAAGAGCACTAAACGGTATAGTTTGACACTTTAACGAACCGGTATCTAACCGAACAACCGGACACTACCCGAAACACCAAAATTACACTAAAATCATTCTTTTATTATTTCTGAGCTAGTTATAATCCCCGAACACCCCAACACACTATATAACACATGATATGCATAAACACTAAACATTATACTTAGAATTCTAATTAATCACCTAACTTACCATTTAATCACAACCAATACCCCCCCCCCCCCCGGTTGGGACCGTCACAAAGTGGCCCCACACCATAATCTTCCTTGATCCTAATTGATATGCTTAAAGATCTTGTATTGTACTATGAAGACACATTACACTTTGGGTAATCCTTAAACATGGTTATAAGTAATAACCTTGTGATCATTCCCTCATATCTCACACACACAAGAACACACACTACTCTCCCTCTCCTTCTTCCCCTCCTCACGGCCGCAAGCACCACCATCTCCATCTCATTCTCCTACAATCCAAGTTCATCACAAGGTGTTAAAAGGTAGATTAAGAAGTTTGAAGCTTGTGGATCTTGAAGGACCTCTTCCAATTGCTTTTATCCATCACATTTGTCACATACATCTTCTTGTGTTCTTCCCTAGCCCTTGTGCTAGTAGTAAGCTTCTTGTCACTTGATTTTACTTCATATTTTGTTGGTTAAAAGATGATGAACATTGTTAATCTTGAAGAACACTAAAGAACATAATCATGAAACTTTAACATAAGCTTAATAACATAAGAATACATGTTGATTAGTGTTGATTTGCTTCTTGATGATTGATGATTTGTGTTAGTAATGTTAGACATCATATGAAACCTACTAGATGGTGATTTAACACATGATCTAGTAAGTTATGGTGGTGATCTTTTGAAAGACCATGATCATTATGCATTATGTTTTCATGAACTTGAAGAATGAAAATGATTTTAGGAATGAAGTATGTAATATGATACTAGTCATAAACTTGGATGATTTCAAAACTAGTTTTCTCAAGAAACTAAGTTAAATCACAAGATTTACATAAACATTGTTTTTAAAAGAAACTCACCATGTTTCTAGTGGTGAAACAAGTATAAGAATACATTGTTTACAAGAAAAATTCAAAGGAATGATTTTTGGAAAAATCATCTAGTTAGTTGTAAAAGACTAAACTTTACAAGAACGATATTTACAAACAAATAACCACTTTTTAAAGGATAACTAAACCTATTAAACACATTACCAAGTTACTACAAATTTTTATGAAAGTTCAAGTTCATGTTGATGGGTAAATTACTTGATTTTGGCACTTGGTAAGTGTAAGTTGTTTAGGGTTGATTGTTTGTGATGATTTTTAAAAAGAAAATGATATGCTTTGATTGCATGGACACCTCCATTTTTAGGGAAAACTATGGCAAAATTTTCTAAAAATATGAACACTTAGAAAAATATTTTCTAAACAAATATTTACAAGTGTGTTTTAACTATGGTTTTCAATATAATCTTTGCCATAATTTTTGTTACAAAAATACAAGTATTGGAGGTTGGTTTTTATAAATAAAAATGGATAAATATGTATTTAGAATATATATTTACATTAAAGACATGATGTGTGTGAATATTTGTATGCTTTGTGTAGTTATATTATTTTAGGGCTAAAATAATATAACTTGACAAAATACCAATAATTTACAATGTAAAATAATACCAAAAATCTCAAAGAATAAATACGCAAGTTACACACATAATATTGAAGAACCGGACACGAAATGTAACTTACAAATATTCCGGAAAATACCCTTATAAATATATTTTTGGTAAATATTATTTTGGATACAAAAGAAATGAAAATGTGATTTTTACAAATATTACAAAGTTATACCATATTTCAGACAAGGAGAAAATATATTATTTTTGGGAAGTAAAAATATATTTTCTTGGAATTTTTAGAAGATATATGATTTTTGGGAAAAATATATATATTCTTGGATAAACTTGAACTACAATATATTTTTGGATAAAATAAGCCCAAATATTTTCTAAGTGAGATTTGGAAATATATACCGGATATTTATTAAGGAAATACGTACACACTGGAATACGACACCAATACATGACAAGATATACAAATACATAAATACGGATATATATGTATGAGATACCCCCATCCTTGGGAAGGAAATACGAATACAAATACTTGAGAAGTATTATTACAAAAAATATTGTTTAACCATTATTCCAAAATTAAATATAATTTAAGTTGAAATAATTATTATTTTAACAAGTAATTATAACTTGGGATAATATTAAAAGAAACGTAACTCGGAAACGTATATACTAAGACAAGGAACGGCCCGTTCGTCTAATAGACCCTAGTACATTGTAGGTAGTCGTGTTTGCTGAAGAGATTTGAGTTACGAGTACCGAAGACGCAAGACTGTGAGTTCATGACCCCCTTTTCTTTTAACTGTTTTCAGTTCTATAACTTCGGGGGTGAAATACATGTTACAAACTGTTTACATACGATTACATTTGGTATGGTTAGCTAACGAAAGGTACTGCTAGATCATGTGAGTGGCGGGTATGACACTTAAGGCCATTAATCCTCATTGTAGGACCGAGGGACATGAGTGATAGATTTATTCGGGTGTAGCAAGCCCCACCCATGAGCACGCCGAATGAGCCATGTGGTGACTATGTCTTACTGACAAAATCTGCTAGGTTTGAGTTTTCCTGCATCACGTCACACATATCAATGGCCTTGCAAACCATTGGTGATATGTTTTTCCTTGTTGCTTTCATACCGGGATTTATAAACTTACATACATACTCACAACAATTTCAAAGGTTTATACATATACACAAACGAACACATGAACTCGGTCAACTTTTGTTGATGTTTTCAAACTACATGTATTTCAGGAAATTAGTAAGTGGATCTGGCGGGCGTTGGAAGTTTTATGCTGCGATAGGAATAAAGATGTCATCCATGGTCTTTGGGTTTGGTCAGTGTGTCTTATTCCTGGAGGAGACACGTCTTCCAAACCTTGGTTATATTTAATATCTTTTGACGAGTCCTTAGTGAACTCATAAACAATTTGTATGGTTTGTAAAACTTGAATTTGAAGTCTACGTTTTAAAACAATGTTGTTATGTTCTAAACTTATTTAATGGATGACGAATCTATGATTTTATCATTTAGTTGATGTTATGATTGAATGCAATGGTATTAAGAAAGTCACACCGTAATCACGCTTCCGCAAAAGTCAGGGTGTGACAGCTTGGTATCAGTGCCTCGATTGTAGCGAACTAGGATTCCTTCTCGAGTCTAGACTACAATCATTAGGGCTATCACAAAAACATTTTTACAAACATGTTTTCATTGCATACACGAAACGCCCAGATCCAGGAAACAAACATTTTTACAAACATAAGACACGAAACACATTTCAAAAATTTATGTTTATGATTCAGTCTGAGATACTGGGTAATTCAGTTTGGGAAACTGGGAGTTTAGTCTTAGAGACTAAGAGATTCAGTCTGAGAGACTGGGTAATTCAGTTAGGGAAACTAGGGAGTTCAGTCTGAGAGACTGGGAAGTTTAGTCTGAGAGACTAGGGAGTTCAGTCTGAGAGACTGGGAAGTTTAGTCTGGGAGACTAAGTGGCTTAGTATGAGAGACTAGGAAGGATCGAAAGTTTCATGAAGAATAAAGTGAATACATGACTACATGATGAGTTGTCCTTATTTGCAATAAACTAAGTGATTACTATGAACATACATGCTATGATTATTATGTACCGGCACACATGACACCTTCCTCTGAAAGCGAGTTGTCAGACATTGACGACCCTATGGCCACCGCCACGAATAATGAGATTGCATCTGCGCCAGAGATGTTTACGTCAGACACTGAGAGTGATCCTGATATGCTGACCGAGGACGAGGACGACTTCCAACCGTCCGCGCTACTAGACTTTGGTAATGATTTACCCTTGCTGATGGCTTCCCCGACAAGGATCTTTTTGTCATCCTTGTTTCAGTCCATGACCACTTCATCGTTGGTCATTCCGATGGTGAGCACACCATGGCTCTAATCCTCGATGTTGCGCCTCCTGTGGACATTCCTTCCGAAGATTGGCTACTCGACGAGTAGTTGGTGATGACGTTGACATGTTTATCGATGGTCCTCCTTATGACACCCATGATGATGGAAAGTTAGACGAGAACGTTGTTACTAATTTCACTTCTTGAGACCCCTGTCATCAAGCTATCCTCTGATTCTAGTATACACTCGATTTCAGACTTCTTTAAGTCTGTGACATCTGCAGCCTTACAGACGGCCGGATTACAGCTTTCTACTACTGACTCAGACGACGACGCGGCTATGACTACTGCACTGTCACCTGCTTGAGATGCCACACCTTTACATGACCCAGAGCCTGCTCCTAAGCCAGCTCCTGTTCCTTTTGGGTCAGCTTGATGTTGCACCTGCCGATCCTGCTTCCTTGCTTGATCATGACCCTGTTTCTTTTGGTCTACCAGACATTGCACCCCTTATACCTGACCCAGTACCCGCACCTGATGATCTCCTTATTGGTTGAGACGTTTGTTCCGGCCCCTACACCCGCTGATGTTGCTCCTATGGAGACCGACGTACATTGCACCGACATGCCTGTCGCTTTCTTTCAGGACATACTCGCACCCCGAAAAGGTACTCCAGGTCAGCACCCGCATGACGATCCTTTTGCTACGGTAGCATTTTCCCCGACCTCACAGGCCGCACCGTTTGCTCCTTTCAATACTTCTCCAATGGACGAGCCATTCCGATGGTTCCTACCATACACTATGCTGATTTCAGATCCCTACCATCCCTCACATTATGGAGGCTATACACGGAATGAGTTGCTCCTGTCACATCAGCTACAGTCTGAGGATATGAGTCGCAGAGTGTTGGAGCTTGAGCTGACACCACGTCCTCCACCCTGTCTATTGCCAGTATACTTTGATCCTCCCCATTTATCAAAGATTCCTTTTGCACTCTCACCTGCTGCAATTACACCTTTCTCAGGTTTTGATGCTCGCCTCTTTACTGTCGAGCAGCAGATCAATTAATTACTTCGACGTATATACAAGCTCGAGGAAGAGTTCGCGCATGTTAGCAGTTTGCTTTTCTTCCCTCCTCCACCTCAGTCACCAGTATAGTTGGTTTCTGGTTTTATGTGAATTGAATTACTTTTGGGTAAAGACACTAATGATGAGCCGAGATTGTGGAGACTTTTGAAGACCACTTCTGACTACGTGATTTTGATACACTGAAATACTTATTGGACAAGGGCAGGGTGACCCTGTGTCCCTTTTGATGTGATACATTTTGTAGACAATGTAATTGTGGTCGGAGAATATTGAAAGCCCAATCATTAAACATGCGACAATACTTTGTGGCCAATAACTAATGAAAGCTCAGTCGCTATGCCTTCGTTAAGCACGTTATTGATCTGCATGTGTGTGCTATAATTATAATGCTACGTGCCTACTTGCTATGCTCTCATTAAACATAATTCCCAAATTACTTGGTTATGCTATGATTATGCTATTGCTTGATTGGTTGATATAAAAAAAATCTATTATGTGACCTCTAAACAACTATATGTACTCCCTGAACAAATAAGACCTTACCTAACCAATCTTCTTCTTAGAAGATGTCGATACAAGGGAACATCGATACCAACAACCCTCTGCCGACGACAGCGGCAGAACTACAAGAGCGCATCTCACAGGCCATTGCACAGCACGAAGCCCTTCGCTCCGAACGCGGCGGAGGTACCCCAGGAAATAACCCACCCAACGGTAATGTTTAGTCACTTAAGACGCATTACGAAACGTTTGGATATTTCCAAGAGTGCTTTATTAATGCCTTATGTGAATCATGTCGCAGGCCGCACCTACAAGCAGTTCTTGAACTGCAAACCTCGAGACTTCGATGGCACTGGGGGTGCCATAGCTTTTGTGCGTTGGGTTGAGAAAACGGATTATGTTTTGCGATTAAGTAAATGCACCCCCGAACATCAGGTCACGTACATAGCTGGACTATTTGTAGATGGGGCTCTGTCATGGTGGAACCTTCAGGTTCAAACGTTGGGCGAGACTGCTGCATATGCCTTGACGTGGGACGAACTGAAAGAACTGATGCGTAAGAGATATTGCTCGAGGGCAGAAGTCCAGAAGTTGGAGACTGAATCGTGGAACTTGAAAATGGAAGGTTCAAAGATAGCTGAGTATGTGCAGAGATTTCACGATTTATCACAAGTTGCTTTGCATCTGGTGGAACCAGAATTTAAGAGAATCGAACGTTTCATCGGAGGATTGGCACCTCAGATTCTAAGCCTGGTGATAACATCTAAGCCTCCAGTGATCACCGAAGCTATCGACTTAAGTGTGGCGCTTACTGAAGAAGCAGCTAGACTAGGAAAATTTTCCACGACGGAAGAGAAAAAGTGTCACACCCCCAAAATCCACCCGCGGAGTATCACCGCTTGGAGGCGTGACTGACCAGGATCAAGCCACCAATCATATTGAACATATAAGTAAATACCAAAAATCATTCATCAATACGAAAGGTGTTTTCAAAACCAAACATCAACAAGTGTGTAGCGGAAGCATAAGTATGTAAACCCAATGTAAATAGTAAAATTCAAATGTTTAGATAGATAACATGGCATCATCGATCCATGTCCCACAACGACCTGCTCCTCCCTGTGCAAGCTCCATATGTACCTAAGGTCCTGCAAGGCATGCAAGAGAGAGTCAACAACTAGTTGAGCGAGTTCACAGTTAATAGTTCAGTAATAGTATAGCGTGAGTAGTAGTATGTTCGTTCGTTCGTTACAATGTATCGTATTAATTCCCATCGCGGCCTTCCAGGCAGGTGTGCGAAGATATTGGGGAATGTTCTTCCCAAGTATTCTAGACTAGGTTTATTTGTATCGCGGCCTCTCCAGGCAGGTGTGCGAAGATTTGTAAATTTAGTTCGCGGCCATCATATGGCAGGTGTGCGAAGTCAGTCATAATATCGCGGCCAATCCTTGGCAGGTGTGCGAAGATCAGTCATAATATCGCGGCCAATCCTTGGCAGGTGTGCGAAGATCAGTTCAATAAGTGTTACTAGTCTAGTCGTATCTTATCGTTAGGTTCTACCGTCTGAGTATACACAATAATTCATCAAATCCCATTCCCACCCGGGAACCCCATGCCTTGGCTGTGTGAACTCACCTTGGTTTGCTCGGTATGCTAAGTATGTGCTCAAAGTAAATCAATCACGTCCTAAAGTATGCACGTATACAAAAATCAGTTTGTGTTCAAGTTGTTCACGTATAAGCAGGTAACACATAATCCTACCAGTCATGCTTATTATTTGACAGCAGTTAGTTAACTGGGTTAAGTCTTAACAGAATCAGATTACTAAACAGTTTACTCAGTCGGCGAAACACAGTTTGGCGAAACACATATTGACGAAACACATATCGGCGAAACACATTCTGTTTCGTCGTGGTCTCGTTTGGCGAAACAAGATTGTGTTTCGTCGACTGTCCTTGGCGAAACGCATCAGTTTCGTCGTGCATTGCGTTTCGTCAACAAGTCTGTTACGTGGAGCAGTTATACCATATTACAGAAACCTTAATCATCATAACAGCCGTCATCAGTAATCATCACTCATACAGTAATCATTCAATTAGTCAGTAAAGTGTTATGATTATCTAATATACAATACATGTTAACATAGAACCATAACCTATCACGATTATCCACATCAATCGAATATAGCCACTTCCTTATGTAATCGGTTATGCATTTTTATATTATAATTGGTTTGCTTACCAAATACATACATCAAATCCACCACCATGCAGAGAACACATGCTATTATGGTACAGTTTAATAGGGATTGATAAAATCACAGTTGTCAACCATCACTCTATTGAAATATCAATTAACTAATGTCATGCAATACTAGATTCAATCCTTGTGATTATTAGTTTCCTGCAAATATTTAACAATCACATGCAACTATGCAAACAATGGCTGACAATCCAAGAGGTGATCCTTATCCAATTGACTAACTATCCAACAACTCACATGCGAAAATCTGAATATTATAGCCGACATTTATAAAGTGAATCCACATTGGGCTGCACATTCGAGACAATACCCATGCACATCAGTCAACCCTAAACCTCATAAAGCAACATTCTATATTACAAGCTAATCAAAATAACCCAATCGTTATATTCAATTAAACTTCGCATACGAACAAGATCAATACAAGCAAGATCATCATGAATGAGAATTCACTAACCTAAGATGTGCTTAATCGAGATGCACCCACACACAAACAGAAGAGAGTCTTGTTTCTGCCGTCGCACAAAAAGAGAACTCTAGGGTTTCTTTCTAACTTGCTAAAGTGTGGCGAATGGAATTGTTACGTATACCATATACACGCATAAGTGTGCTGGGCCTTAAATGGGCTTCGCGTAACAGTTGGGCCGGCGAAACACACTTGATTCGTTGTGAAGGTTTTCCAGCGCTTAACTAGTTCAAGTGTTTACTAACCGGTTCACACTATATCATTAACACATACGTTTTATCATATGGCACATAACATGTTCCACAATCATAATACGTTTCATTTTAACACAACGTGTATCGTTACAAGTCAAACAAGTCAACAACTAAACAGTCAAAGTCAACGTGCATTAAATGCGAATAGAGAATGTCGGAAATTCGAGTTGTCACATTATCCCCAACTTGAAAGAAATTTCGTCCCGAAATTTAGCATGCAGTTACTGAGGAAGCTAGTGGTGTGACGTTGTTTACCTGTATCGTATCGCGGCTCCCCGAGCAGGTTTGCGAAAAAATTACTGGTTTTCTTGGGGTGTCACATCATCCCCCCGTTGATTTGGAATTTCGTCCCGAAATTCTGTAGTGGTAGCTTCAGCCTCAGTAGTAGTTGCATTGGTTCCGAATAACTGGGGATATTTGCGTTCCATTTGATCTTCACGCTCCCAGGTGAACTCTGGGCCGCGGCGGGAGTTCCAACGAACTCGTACAAGAGGGATTCTCGTGTTCTTGAGGACCTTAACATCCCGGTCCGTGATTTCAACAGGTTCCTCGACGAAGTGCAACCGCTCGTCGATAGTGAGTTCCTTTAAGGGAACTATGTGGGTCTCATCTGACGTACACTTCTTCAGATTCGACACGTGAAAGACGTTGTGAACTGCACTGAGTTCAGGTGGTAAGTTCAATCTGTAAGCCACTTTGCCTATTTTCTCAATAACCTCGAAAGGTCCAACATATCGTGGATTTAGTTTGCCGCGTTTGCCAAAACGAACCACACCCTTCCAGGGTGAAACTTTAAGTAGCGCTCGATCCCCAACCTGGAATTCGAGTAGTTTCCTGTCTTTATCAGCGTATACTTTCTGACGGTCATGAGCTGCCGCCATGCGTTGTCGTATTTGTGCAATCTTTTCAGTAGTATCAACTACCATTTCTGGACCTGTGATTTGACTTTCTCCCACCTCTGCCCAACAGAGAGGTGACCGGCACTTACGCCCGTACAATGCCTCGAATGGTGCAGCTTTAATGCTGGTGTGGTAGCTGTTGTTATACGAAAATTCCACAAGTGGCAGATGTTTTTCCCAACCATTGCCAAAGTCTATTACGCACGCCCGAAGCATGTCTTCTAGAGTTTGAATAGTGCGCTCAGACTACCCATCGGTCTGAGGATGATACGCCGTGCTCATGTCTAAACGAGAGCCAAAAGATTTATGCATTGCTTGCCACAATTCTGAAGTAAAACGTGCGTCACGATCAGAGATGATGGAAGTGGGCACCCCGTGCCTTGAGACCACTTCTTTTAAGTAGATGTCTGCTAAGGTAGAGAACTTGTCTATTTCTTTGATGGCCAAAAAGTGAGCAGATTTTGTGAGTCGATCCACGATCACCCAAATAGTATCATTTCCGCGCTGAGATCTAGGTAAGCCAGTAACAAAATCCATGGAAATTTGTTCCCATTTCCATTGTGGTATCTCAGGTTGTTGGAGTGGTCCTGACGGTTTCTGATATTCTGCCTTGACTCTCGCACAAGTCAAGCATTTGCTAACGTATGTGGCTATGTGGGCCTTCATGCTAGGCCACCAGTATGTAGTTTTGATGTCGTGGTACATTTTATCCGCACCAGGATGTACCGAGTAGCGAGACTTATGAGCATCATCCATTACTAGCTCACGTAAGTTGCCATAAAGTGGAACCCAAATGCGTCCTGTTACGTAGTAAGCACCATCTTCCTTTTGTTCTAAACGTTGTCTTGAGCCACGTAGGGCTTCAGCCCTGACATTTTCTGGTTTCAATGCTTCTACCTGAGCATCTCGTATCTGAGAAGGAAGACTAGACTGTATAGTGAGTTGTAAAGCTCGCACGTGCTTAGGCGCGGTGTCCTTTCGACTGAGGGGGTCAGCCACAACATTGGCTTTGCCTGGGTGGTACCTGATTGAACATTCGTAGTCGTTTAGCAGTTCGACCCATCGTCGCTGTCGCATATTCAGTTCCTTCTGTTTGAAGATATGTTCAAGGCTTCTATGGTCAGTGTAGATAGCACATTTGGTGCCGTACAGGTAGTGTCGCCATATCTTAAGTGCAAAAACAACCGCTCCCAGCTCTAAATCGTGTGTTGTGTAATTCCGTTCGTGAATCTTAAGTTGGCGCGAAGCATAAGCAATGACTTTATCCCTTTGCATCTATACACATCCAAGACCTTGGATAGATGCGTCGCAGTAGACTACAAAATCGTCCGTGCCTTCAGGCAAAGAGAGGATAGGTGCGCTACAGAGTCTATCCTTTAAGTGCTGGAACGCTGTTTCCTGTGCATTACCCCAACGATAAACTACGCCCTTCTGCGTCAGTAGTGTAAGCGGCTGAGCAATCTTTGAGAAGTCTTTGATGAACCGTCTGTAATAACCCGCCAAACCTAAGAATTGGCGTATTTCTGTTGGTGTGCGAGGTGCAGGCCAGTTCTTGATCGAATCTACCTTGGATGGATCGACATGAATCCCATCCTTGTTTACCACGTGGCCTTAAGAAGTGGACTTCACGAAGCCAGAAGTCACATTTTGAAAATTTAGCGTATAGCTGTTCCGTTCGAAGAAGTTCCAAAATAAGTCGTAAATGATGTTCGTGCTCCTCCTGGCTCTTCGAATAAATCAGGATGTCATCGATGAAAACAATGACGAACTTGTCAAGATAGGGTTTGCACACCCTGTTCATAAGGTCCATAAAAACTGCAGGCGCGTTCGTCAACCCGAAAGGCATGACCAGAAACTCGTAGTGGCCGTAGCGTGTTCTGAACGCTGTCTTGGAGACGTCCTCATCCCGGACTCTCAGTTGATGATACCCCGACCTTAGAACAATCTTCGAGTAATAGCTCGACCCTTGCAACTGGTCGAATAAATCGTCAATGCGGGGAAGAGGATAGCGATTCTTCACAGTCACCTTGTTCAACTCGCGATAGTCTATACACATACGGAAGGTACCGTCCTTCTTCTTTACAAATAGTACTGGAGCTCCCCAAGGCGAAGAGCTAGGACGCATGAAACCCTTTTCCAAGAGTTCTTGCAGTTGCTTCGACAGTTCTTCCAGTTCCGTTGGAGCTAAGCGATAAGGTGCTCGAGCTATGGGTGCTGCTCCTGGAGCTAGCTCGATCTGAAATTCGACCTGTCGATGAGGCGGTAATCCAGGTAACTCTTCGGGAAACACTTGAGGAAAGTCACGTACCACAGGAATATCCTCAATCTTTTTCTCTTTCTTCGACGTATCAGTAACGAGTGCTAAAACAGCTGTGTGACCCTTACGTAAACACTTCTGAGCCTTCAAGAAAGAAATGATGCCACTCACGACACCACTCTTGTCGCCTTGAACTTCGAAAGGTTCCTTGACCGAACGAGAAATACGAATAATCTTTTCTTTGCATAAGATCTCGGCTTGCTGTTGAGATAGCCAATCCATACCAATGACGATGTCGAAACCATCACAACGTTGGGGTCATTCCCAGCATCATCTGATAACATCCCTTGTTACCCTGCTGCTGGTTCTGCTGTGGTTGCTGCTGCTGCTGATTCTATAGATCTTGTGGCTGTTGTTGTTGGTTCTGGTTTGCAGGACGTGAGTTTCTACCATCTTTGGTTCCATGACCAAGCTTGTTGCATCATTGACAATGATTGCGGTTGCACTGCCCGCTGTGGTGCAAGTTACATCGTTTGCGCTTAGGGTGGTTTCCCCTGTATCCACCCTGCCCTTGACTACTAAAAGGTTGCTGACCAGGACTTTGGTTGTCATCGATCTTTCGCTGCTGTGCCTGGGACGGAATCGTAGTCGAACCCTTGCTAGAGGTTCCATCCCACTTTCGTTTGTTGTCACTGAGGGTAGCAGAAGTAGTTGAAATAGTAGTGGTAGTAGTAGCGCTGATACGTTGAGGCAGCTTGTTATGTTCCACTGCCTGTTCTGTGAGACGAGGAGCAAGACGAGTATTCATCCTGGATGGTAGCAAGGTTGGCAGAAGTCACATGACCTTGAATCTCTGGTACTAAGCCTTTGAGGTACAGCTCAGTGCGTTTGATGAGAGGATCCACCATAGTTGGACATAACACTGCCAGTTCGTTGGATCGCTTCGCATACGCTTTTATTTCTGACCCCGTCATCTTCAGGTTTAAGGACTCCACCTCCAGCCTGTGGATGTCATCACGACTACAATATTCTTCAAACCAGTGGAGGAGTCCGACTGCTCCCTCCGTGCCACTGAAAGTACTGGGACGACAGTCCATGAAAGTTTTGAAACGTGCACACAGGTGACTGAGCGTTCTAGCCTGTCGTGTGTGGAAGAGTAAACAGAATTATGCACAAGTGTTGGTTTACGAAAGTAGGATCTAAGAATCCTAGAGTAAGCTGTGGTGGCAGGTTACGCCTCCTGCCTGGGCAGCTGCGAGTGCTGCAGTAACTTGTTCAGTGATCGAAGCCGCCAACTGGGCTTGAGTTAGGTTAACGCGTCCACTCATGATCTTGATAGCAAGTGCAACGTATGTGGGAGGGGTTCGCGAATAGTGCGATGACAGAAGGGAGTAAGCACACAAGTGTTCTCAAGCAGTAACGAATAGTAAGCAATGTAATCTAAGCATACCACGAGCAAAGTTCTACGCAATTCTAGCAAGTAGGCAATAAACATAAACCTTATTACCTAGGATGTCGAGTCTTGCACGTGGAGCGAGGCGTCGTTGTGGATCGTTGAGAGCACTGTTCTGGTTATAGTCTGGTTTTAACAAAATCGTTTTCCCTTTATTAAAACCAAGTTCTCTATAACCAATGGCTCTGATACCAATCTGTCACACCCCCAAAATCCACCCGCGGAGTATCACCGCTTGGAGGCGTGACTGACCAGGATCAAGCCACCAATCATATTGAACATATAAGTAAATACCAAAAATCATTCATCAATACGAAAGGTGTTTTCAAAACCAAACATCAACAAGTGTGTAGCGGAAGCATAAGTATGTAAACCCAATGCAAATAGTAAAATTCAAATGTTTAGATAGATAACATGGCATCATCGATCCATGTCCCACAACGACCTGCTCCTCCCTGTGCAAGCTCCATATGTACCTAAGGTCCTGCAAGGCATGCAAGAGAGAGTCAACAACTAGTTGAGCGAGTTCACAGTTAATAGTTCAGTAATAGTATAGCGTGAGTAGTAGTATGTTCGTTCGTTCGTTACAATGTATCGTATTAATTCCCATCGCGGCCTTCCAGGCAGGTGTGCGAAGATATTGGGGAATGTTCTTCCCAAGTATTCTAGACTAGGTTTATTTGTATCGCGGCCTCTCCAGGCAGGTGTGCGAAGATTTGTAAATTTAGTTCGCGGCCATTATATGGCAGGTGTGCGAAGTCAGTCATAATATCGCGGCCAATCCTTGGCAGGTGTGCGAAGATCAGTCATAATATCGCGGCCAATCCTTGGCAGGTGTGCGAAGATCAGTTCAATAAGTGTTACTAGTCTAGTCGTATCTTATCGTTAGGTTCTACCGTCTGAGTATACACAATAATTCATCAAATCCCATTCCCACCCGGGAACCCCATGCCTTGGCTGTGTGAACTCACCTTGGTTTGCTCGGTATGCTAAGTATGTGCTCAAAGTAAATCAATCACGTCCTAAAGTATGCACGTATACAAAAATCAGTTTGTGTTCAAGTTGTTCACGTATAAGCAGGTAACACATAATCCTACCAGTCATGCTTATTATTTGACAGCAGTTAGTTAACTGGGTTAAGTCTTAACAGAATCAGATTACTAAACAGTTTACTCAGTCGGCGAAACACAGTTTGGCGAAACACATATTGACGAAACACATATCGGCGAAACACATTCTGTTTCGTCGTGGTCTCGTTTGGCGAAACAAGATTGTGTTTCGTCGACTGTCCTTGGCGAAACGCATCAGTTTCGTCGTGCATTGCGTTTCGTCAACAAGTCTGTTACGTGGAGCAGTTATACCATATTACAGAAACCTTAATCATCATAACAGCCGTCATCAGTAATCATCACTCATACAGTAATCATTCAATTAGTCAGTAAAGTGTTATGATTATCTAATATACAATACATGTTAACATAGAACCATAACCTATCACGATTATCCACATCAATCGAATATAGCCACTTCCTTATGTAATCGGTTATGCATTTTTATATTATAATTGGTTTGCTTACCAAATACATACATCAAATCCACCACCATGCAGAGAACACATGCTATTATGGTACAGTTTAATAGGGATTGATAAAATCACAGTTGTCAACCATCACTCTATTGAAATATCAATTAACTAATGTCATGCAATACTAGATTCAATCCTTGTGATTATTAGTTTCCTGCAAATATTTAACAATCACATGCAACTATGCAAACAATGGCTGACAATCCAAGAGGTGATCCTTATCCAATTGACTAACTATCCAACAACTCACATGCGAAAATCTGAATATTATAGCCGACATTTATAAAGTGAATCCACATTGGGCTGCACATTCGAGACAATACCCATGCACATCAGTCAACCCTAAACCTCATAAAGCAACATTCTATATTACAAGCTAATCAAAATAACCCAATCGTTATATTCAATTAAACTTCGCATACGAACAAGATCAATACAAGCAAGATCATCATGAATGAGAATTCACTAACCTAAGATGTGCTTAATCGAGATGCACCCACACACAAACAGAAGAGAGTCTTGTTTCTGCCGTCACACAAAAAGAGAACTCTAGGGTTTCTTTCTAACTTGCTAAAGTGTGGCGAATGGAATTATTACGTATAACATATACACGCATAAGTGTGCTGGGCCTTAAATGGGCTTCGCGTAACAGTTGGGCCGGCGAAACACACTTGATTCGTTGTGAAGGTTTTCCAGCGCTTAACTAGTTCAAGTGTTTACTAACCGGTTCACACTATATCATTAACACATACGTTTTATCATATAGCACATAACATATTCCACAATCATAATACGTTTCATTTTAACACAACGTGTATCGTTACAAGTCAAACAAGTCAACAACTAAACAGTCAAAGTCAACGTGCATTAAATGCGAATAGAGAATGTCGGAAATTCGAGTTGTCACAAAAAGGAGACTCCTGTAGATCTATCTGGAGATAACAAGAGAAAGTTCGCAAACTTCAAGAAGGGTACTCGGGTGAATAGCAAGAACAGGGCTAAAAATGGAAAAGAGTACATGGGTATCCTACCTAAGTGTGACAATTATCGACGTTATCATATCGGGCGATGCAGATATGGAAAATGTGAAAATTGCGGAAAAGTGGGGCATGTCAAGGAAAATTGTAGGCAAGGTACTGAACTTGAAAATGGAGACCAAGATGGTAGCAAGAATCTCGAAGGAAACAACGACAACGACAATCATCAAGGCAGGACGAGTGACAAACAAAAAAGTACTCAAGTTGTTTTAACTGTGGAAGCAAAAAGCATTTCAGAAAATATTGCCCTAAAAAAATCAGGCACAAGGATGAAAGCTCAACACCGGAGCTAGGGAGACACGCCAGGAATCCAAGCATGGATATCGGTACGTCCCATATTAGTCAACGTTATGCATCTGTGCTGCTAGACACTGTTGCAAATTTTAGCTTCGCATCCCTAGAGTTTGAGAGTATACTTGGTTTAGTAGCAAATAAGTTAGATAACCCGTGCTCGATAGAGCTAGCTAATGGGAAGCTAGTGGAAGTCAACGAAGTAATTGGAATCGGCAAGATAGAACCCAGAGAGCGTGATTTTACGCTTGATCTACTGCCAGTTGAGTTGGGAAGCTTCGACGAGGTAATTGGGATGGATTGGTTGTCGAGCGGTCGAGCGGAGATTGATATCCGCATCCCGATGGCGAACGAAGAAACGATCGTGACTCATGAAGCAGGATACGCCTCTACAGATTACTAATTGCTTGAAGGCACGAAAGTTGTTGCGTAAAGGATGTGTTGTTTTCTTGGCTCATGTCGTGGACAAGGGAGCCGAAGAACCAAAACTCGAAGATATTCCTGTGATAAGGAAATATCCTGAAGTCTTCCCCGAAGACTTGCCAGAATTATCTCCTCAATGACAAGTCGAGTTTCGCATCAATTTGATTCCAGGCGCCGCGCCTGTAGTCAATGCAACCTGACTTACACCTTCGGAGATGCAAGGATTGTCGGTGTAGCCTCAGTAGTTGATAGAGAAGGAAGTTAACAGACCAAGTTTCCCGTTTTGAGTAACCCCAGTTCTGCTCGTCAAGAAGAAGGACGATGATTTTCAAATGAGCATCAACTACCAGGAGCCGAACGAGCTAACCAACAAGAGTCGGTAACTCTTGATGGGGATTAACGAATTATTTATTTAACTAACTGTGAGGATCTAACTACTATATCACGACTGATCGATGATCGAGTGTCATTAGCTGTGAATTCAGGAAGAAAGTATACCGGGGAAATTGTGGGACAATAACTTGTTTTAAACATACACAAAAATTGTGCTTCCTACACAATGCATAAAACAGTTTTACACAGAATACGAAACTTTGAGAATCTAGAAAACATATACTTAGGACCTTCGGGAACACAAGTCCGAACTCGTAAAGGTTGTTGCTTAGGAACCACACTTGTTAACTCAAGCAAACCCCATTACCCTAACAAATATGCTATTTCAGATAACCAAACAGAAAGTACTCAAATTTCTTTTGTTAAAATCTCCACTTTTGCTTCTAGCAAATGGATGTTTGCATCCCTACTCCCCTTAATGGTAGTTGCATCGCGTTCATTTTCTTCACTGAGAGCGAACACACATTGCTTCGATACTTGGGCATTTCTTCATACTCATTGTTTCAGTACTTGGAAACTTATATGTCACACATTCACCATTTGCTACGCATGTGGTTTCGTTTCGAATAAACGCTTCATTAAAGTTCAAATGTTATTTTGCTAAAGCTAACTATTGGTTAATGATTCGAATGACCTACATTCTTGTAATTGTTGGCTCCTCTGTTATCAAGTCGATACACTTTCTTGAAACTCCTTTTATTTCAAGTTGCATTCATGGTTTGTCTTCGTAACCATGCAGAGTTTCCCTTGTTGATACACACGCTTGTTGTCGGGTTACACTGAAACCAAGTTCAATTGCTTGAACTTATCCATTTCGCACATTCAATTTAAGACGCCATATGATGTATTGAGAGCATCATATTCAAATATTTTTGCAAATGATCTTTTGGTTCAAGTCGAAGTAAACTTGATTGGTCTACGACTCCACTTGTTAGTTTCGTTACTTTGCGATGATGTTTTCATTAGATTAAAGCTTGCGCTAATTTGGTTACGCACTACATACACGGATTTAATTGTTTATTTATTGACTTGCTCTAAATCCGTTTTGTTTATCACAATTAAAGCGGTCTCAACACAGTTGTGTGTTAAGGAAAGGGTACATAGATTCATTTCATACCACGGTGTACCTCCTAACGATTGTTTCATTATTGATCGAATGCCCTGCAGTAATTATTGCTTTTTCACTTCCAATTAGAAACGGTACTTTTCTGATGTCCTATATTCAATTGAAAGGCCCTAAGATGTCGTTTGAATCAAATTTTCAGGATTGTTTCAGTACGGTGGACTTGTTCAGTCACCACTTGACGGGTGGTCCGTAGGACAACCCTTAAGTGGTTTAAAAAGATTAAAATTCCATGCTTTACTTGGTTATTTGCTTGAACTTAGTAACTACGAGTTGTTTGGTTTTCCAGGTACTTAAGTGCATAAAATATGCCTTTATGATAATTAAATGAAAGTAATATTCAGCAAAATATAGTCCAGCATATTTGACCATAAGTTGCTGTGCATTCCCGAAGTCACATGAATTGGGAATTGACTTTTTAGAGGCACACTCACATGGGTTTTATGAAGGCAGCCATCAAGACAAAAAGTCTATCACGTGACTTCACATCATTATCATCCACATATCGAGATACATCATCATCAAAAGCAGACTTGAGGACAACAATTGAAATAATCATCATCATTTTGGGCGGCACATTTTGGAATAAAAGAAATATGACACGTGAACATGGGCTGGATCTCTTTGAGTGGGCCGCACAAGACCTTGGAGACAACAATCGAAACTATCAATTCACGTGGACTTCTAAGAATCATGTGGGCTTGATTTGGGCGGCATATATTGGATCAGGTGGACGGTAGCTTTGGTTTTTTATTGGGCCGCCAACATCTCAACTAACTCACGGCACATGGGCGACAAACATCAGTGGGCGGCACATCATACACACACGCATACTTCGAGATTGAAAGGCACGTGGATTTCTTTTGGCATACATTGAGATTTGGGTGGACTTGTAGGCCACCATTATTTTATTAAAGAATCCATCATCATCGACATATATTGAAGGCAGTTAACAAAAGAGGGTTTTCACTTAGAAGTTGGAATAATAATGATCATTATCACGTGGACTGCTGGGCACAAGAAAGAGACTGGGCGGCACACGTGACAAATGAGACAAAGAACAAAACTCAGGTCATCACCGTAAATTACGGTCTAACCGTAATTTACGATGGACATGAAATAGGCTTAAAGCTCACCGTAAATCAGTCTTATCTCACCGTAAACATTTCATGTTCACCGTAATTTACGGTGGAGCCGTAAATTACGGTGGTGTCTGCGGAAAAACATGTAACTGCCTCATTAAAGTCGGTTTTATTGTGTCTTTTGAAGTATTCTCATCATTGTCGGTTTTGGGGAGACACTAGGGGCGATTTGGCTTGTGCTAGCTTGGTTCTAAACGATTGTTAACATTTGGGTTTATGTTTTCGATTCCTATGAACATTAGACTTGTTGTTATGATGATTCACCAAGCTATGTCCGGCTAAACTTATGGTGATCATCCTGAATTGAAGGTTTGTTTATGACTTTTGTGTTTGGATTCGTATTTCTAGAATAATAGACTTGCAATGCATTTGTTTATTATGGTGTGTGAATGTTTGTTTGTAAATTGTTGATTTTAATCATATCCTAAATCGTACGTTCTTGGTGTTGTTAACAATCGAGATATCACGGGAGGGATTAGGGTTGGATATTAATCAATTGGTTATCGGGTAACAACCTCGCATTTTTATAATCCGAGTACTTAGTTCCCTTTTATCACAACAAACAATCATACATGAATCATGTCTATGTGATTCTTTCTAGTGAATTTAACACAATTGTCAAAAGCAAACCGGAAGTTTAGGATGATCGCTTTCTCTTAATCTGCTTAACAACCATTTTGATTTGAAATTAGTTTTTAATTTAGTTTTCTCAAACAACAATCCAAATTCATTGATCTTTATTTTTCTGCAAATTAGGTTAATTGTAGTTAATTGCAAAGCTAGAAAATCAACACACTTTCCACATACTCCCTGAGTTCGATACCCTATTACCGCTATCTATAGTTGTTATTGGGGATTAAATTTGCGTGACCCACAATAATCACATCACCACTATATTTGAATTATGTCATTACGACACCTTGTGGTGTCATTACAAACTTGTAGCTTGTGCTAATCATGGTCAACCGTTTCAAACGAAACTACACATACTTTTGTTTGACTTGTCATTTAAACATTCCTAATGCAACTACGAATTAAGACAATAATACACCAGATTCGCTTGTATTTCATTCAGTGTATTTTCGCAATTCAAGGATGTCAACACACTATTTTATCCATGTATTGTTTGAAAGTTGACAGATCATTTTCATGTTACTATCACATTCGAGTCGTTGATTTGAATTCATATAACGGATACCATGGTTTCTGAAAACTCATTGACATATCGTGATCGATTGTTGAAATCCTATTGGTCAAAAATCCTCTTTTGTGGAACCCCTGTTAACTAGATTACACTAGACTATACGTCAATACGTCTTGTATCTTTGACAATAAATCCTGAAACACGCACCTTTTAACTGCTAGGTTCCGATTATTGTAATATGCCCCTGGATTCACCTGATGTGAATAAGATTTGATTCGGTTTTGTGGTTATCTACCTCAGTATTATACGCATAATGTAACCCTAAGGAGTTAAGGTAGTATAAATTTCGAGGACGAAATTTTCTTAACAGGGGGAGAATGTGACAACTGTCAAATTTGCATGTTTCCGTACAATTATTAAATATTGATTAGTGCTTAATGATTGTGCTGAATTACAATTAATTACTTGAACTGCTTTCTGATTATTACCATATACATACATGTGCATTACATATTGCAAATGACATATCATTGACTGCATGCAAACATATTGACATAAATGATGCACAAAGCACAGTTAGCACAGTTAACAGACAAACTGGGAAAATGCTGACGGAGTTCAGTACATAGACAGACGTTGTTTTGAGAAACAGTATGAGCCAGAAACTAAGTACTACACTAGTATAGTGTGTAGGGAAGTAAGGACCACAAAACTACATTTTTAAGTGATAGTTTAAGTGCCGGAAAGTGCCTAAAATCCACATAAAGTGCTGAATTTAGCATATTTCAGCAAAAATCAGCAATTTAACCAGTTGGTAACATGCAAAAATATGACTAAATGGTCCTGAATGCTTTCCTAAGTGTCAGGAATTTAAAGTGTCACAAAAGGGTACATAAAGAGCACTAAACGGTATAGTTTGACACTTTAACGAACCGGTATTTAACCTAACAACCGGACACTACTCGAAACACTAAAATTACACTAAAAGCATTGTTTTATTATTTCTGAGCAAGTTATGATCCCCGAACACCCCAACACACTATATAACACATGATATGCATAAACACTAAACATTATGCTTAGAATTCTAACTAATCACCTAACTTTCCATTTAATCACAACCAATACCCCCCCCCCCCCTGTTGGGACAGTCACAAAGTGACCCCACACCATAATCTTCCTTGATCCTAATTGATATGCTTAAAGATCTTGTATTGTACTATGAAGACACATTACACTTTGGGATCTTGAAGGACCTCTTCCAATTGCTTTTATCCATCACATTTGTCACCTACATCTTCTTGTGTTCTTCCCTAGCCCTTGTGCTAGTAGTAAGCTTCTTGTCACTTAATTTTACTTCATATTTTGTTGGTTAAAAGATGATGAACATTGTTAATCTTGAAGAACACTAAAGAACATAATCATGAAACTTTAACATAAGCTTAATAACATAAGAATACATGTTGATTAGTGTTGATTTGCTTCTTGATGATTGATGATTTGTGTTAGTAATGTTAGACATCATATGAAACCTACTAGATGGTGATTTAACACATGATCTAGTAAGTTATGGTGGTGATCTTGTGAAAGACCAAGATCATCATTCTTTATGTTTTCATGAACTTGAAGAATGAAAATGATTTTGTGAATGATGAAGTATGTAATATGATACTAGTCATAAACTTGGATGATTTCAAAACTAGTTTTCTCAAGAAACTAAGTTAAATCACAAGATTTACATAAACATTGTTTTTAAAAGAAACTCACCATGTTTCTAGTGGTGAAACAAGTATAAGAATACATTGTTCACAAGAAAAATTCAAAGGAATGATTTTTGAAAAAATCATCTAGTAAGTTGTAAAAGACTAAACTTTACAAGAACGAGATTTACAAACAAATAACCACTTTTTAAAGGATAACTAAACCTACTAAACACACTATCAAGTTACTACAAATTTTTATGAAAGTTCAAGTTCATATTGATGGGTAAATTACTTGATTTTGGCACTTGGTAAGTGTAAGTTGTTTAGGATTGATTGTTGATTGTTTGTGATGATTTTTAAAAAGAAAATGATATGCTTTGATAGCATGGACACCTCCATTTTTAGGGGAAAATATGGCAAAATTTTCTAAAAATATGAACACTTAGAAAAATATTTTCTAAACAAATATTTACAAGTGTGTTTTAACTATGGTTTTCAATATAATCTTTGCCATAATTTTTGTTACAAAAATACAAGTATTGGAGGTTGGTTTTTATAAATAAAAATGGATAAATATGTATTTAGAATATATATTAACATTAAAGACATGATGTGTGTGAATATTTGTATGCTTTGTGTAGTAGTTATATTATTTTAGGGTTAAAATAATATAACTTGACAAAATACCAAGAATTTACAATCTAGAATAATACCAAAAATCTCAAGGAATAAATACGCAAGTTACACACATAATATTGAAGAACCGGACACGAAATGTAACTTACAAATATTCCGGAAAATACCCTTATAAATATATTTTTGGTAAATATTATTTTGGATACAAAAGAAATGAAAATGTGATTTTTACAAATATTACAAAGTTATACCATATTTCAGACAAGGAGAAAATATATTATTTTTGGGAAGTAAAAATATATTTTCTTGGAATTTTTAGAAGATATATGATTTTTGGGAAAAATATATATATTCTTGGATAAACTTGAACTACAATATATTTTTGGATAAAATAAGCTCAAATATTTTCTAAGTGAGATTTGGAAATATATACCGGATATTTATTAAGGAAATACGTACACACTGGAATACGACGCCAATACATGACAAGATATACAAATACATAAATACGGATATATATGTATGAGATACCCCCATCCTTGGGAAGGAAATACGAATACAAATACTTGAGAAGTATTATTACAAAAAATATTGTTTAACCATTATTCCAAAATTAAATATAATTTAAGTTGAAATAATTATTATTTTAACAAGTAATTATAACTTGGGATAATATTAAAAGAAACGTAACTCGGAAACGTATATACTAAGACAAGGCATAGCCCGTTCGTCTAATAGACCCTAGTACATTGTAGGTAGTCGTGTTTGCTGAAGAGATTTAAGTTACGAGTACCGAAGACGCAAGACTGTGAGTTCATGACCCCCTTTTCTTTTAACTGTTTTCAGTTTTATAACTTCGGGGGTGAAATACATGTTACAAACTGTTTACATACGATTACATTTGGTATGGTTAGCTAAGGAAAGGTACTGCTAGATCATGTGAGTGGTGGGTATGACACTTAAGGCCATTAATCCTCGTTGTAGGACCAAGGGACATGAGTGATAGATCTATTCGGGTGTAGCGAGCCCCACCCATGAGCACGCCAAATGAGCCATGTGGTGACTATGTCTTACTGACAAAATCTGCTAGGTTTGAGTTTTCCTGCATCACGTCACACATATCAATGGCCTTGCAAACCATTGGTGATCTGTTTTTCCTTGTTGCTTTCATACCGGGATTTATAAACTTACATACATACTCACAACGATTTCAAAGGTTTAAACATATACACAAACGAACACATGAACTCGCTCAACTTTTGTTGATGTTTTCAAACTACATGTATTTCAGGAAATTAGTAAGTGGATCTGGCGGGCGTTGGAAGTTTTATGCTGCGATAGGAATAAAGATGTCATCCATGGTCTTTGGGTTTGGTCAGTGTGTCTTATTCCTGGAGGAGACACGTCTTCCAAACCTTGGTTATATTTAATATCTTTTGACGAGTCCTTAGTGAACTCATAAACAATTTGTATGGTTTGTAAAACTCGAATTTGAAGACTACGTTTTAAAACAATGTTGTTATGTTCTAAACTTATTTAATGGATGACGAATATATGATTTTATCATTTAGTTGATGTTATGATTGAATGCAATGGTATTAAGAAAGTCACACCGTAATCACGCTTCCGCAAAAGTCAGGGTGTGACACACTTAGGCGGACCTGTGCCTTAGTGACATAAAATGAAGCTAGAATAGTTTAATTATGTTATGTACTCTTTGTTTCTGTGGTTTTAAGACAATGTAACCCCTTTGTTTATAAATAAAACAAAACTTTAATTACCATGGTTATGAAACAATAATTATGTTGCTCGATTCACCGATGTTTCCGCCGCGGTTTGTTGTTTTACGCGGTCGGGGTGTGTTTCAAAAGAGGGCTCTTACTTGGTGGAATGGAGTTATGAGAGACCGTGGTGCTGAGGTTGCTTTAGCACATACCTGGGCAGAGCTTAGGGCTTTAATGATGAGGGAATTCTGTCCTTGTCATGAACTCAGGGCTTTAGAAAGAGAGTTTGATGATTTGAAACATGATAGTGGTGAACACCGGGCTTATACTGATAGGTAGGAAGAGTTGAGTTTGCTATGCCCTACAATGATTACCCCACTCGAGAAAGCTATCGAAAGGTATGTCGATGGTTTACCTGACCCCGTGCAAGACATCGTCACTGGTAGTAACCCTACCACAGTTCGTCAGGCAATCGAGTTAGCTGCGAATTTGAGTGAGTCGCAAATCAGAAAGGGTAAGCTTCACAGGAAAGGTGACAAGGATAAGAAACAGTCGTCTGATAAGAGTGAGAACAAGAAGGGTAAGAAAGCTGGGTCTACGAAGAAGTCTAGGAAGCGCAAGGCTTCCCAAAACTTCGTTGTTACCACACAACCAAACCAGGCAGCTCCCAATCAGCCTGCACCACCACCAGCAAAGAAACGGTATGCGGGGAATGCACCGTTGTGCAACAGATGCAATAGTCACCATCAACCGCAATTTCAATGTTGTTTCTGTGCTAACTGTGGAAAATCGGGTCATCTTGCTGATGTTTGTCGCTTTGCTCCTAATCAAGCCGCACATAACCCAGCTCAGCAGGCTGCTCAACAACAGGCTCAAGCTGCATGACCTCATTATCCTCCTGGTTCGTGCTACAATTGTGGGGACCTGACACATTATCAAAACCAGTGTCCAAGGCTGGCCAACGCGAATCAGGCTCAGGCTCGTGGACGAGTCTTCAACATGAATGCAAACGAGGCGCGTGCAGACAATGAGGTGGTCAACGGTACGTTCTTTGTTAACAATCAGTCTGCTTCTGTTCTTTTTGATTCGAGTGTCGATAAGAGTTTTGTGTCGTTATCTTTTGAGCCTTTGCTTTGCATAACTAGAACAAAACTAGGAAATCCCTTGACAGTAGAAGTTGCTAGTGGTGATCCCGTTGTTCTCGATTCTGTTCTTCGTAACTGCCAGTTGAACCTTAACAACCATCTGTTTCCTATCGACCTCACACCGATGCAACTTGGAAGTTTCGACATCATAGTGGGAATGGATTGGTTAGTCAAGTATCACGCAGAGGTAGTTTGTTTTGAGAAGATTGTTCGTGTTCCGCTCTCAACAGGTGAGATCCTAGAGGTTCGTGGTGAGAAACCTGCTAGTAGCCTCAAACTCATGTCTTGTACTCAAGCTCAGAAGTATCTGCGAAAGAACTATGTGGCCTTCTTGGCACATGTCGTAGCAGATAAAGGCCAAGGTAAGTCTATTCAAGATATCCATGTTGTTCGGGATTATCCTGAAGTGTTTCCTAAAGAGTTACCTGGGTTACCCCCAGCACGCTAAGTCGAGTTCCGTATTGATCTTGTACCTGGTGCTAATCCTATCGCTAGATCTCCGTATCGTCATGCACCATCTGAGATGCAAGAGTTATCTAAGCAGCTTCAGGAACTCTCTGACAAAGGTTTTATTCGTCCTAGCTTTTCACCTTGGGGTGCCCCCGTTCTTTTTGCCAAGAAGAAGGATGGCTCTTTTAGGATGTGCATCAATTATCGTGAGCTTAATAAGCTTACCATCAAGAATCGATATCCCCTACCTCGCATTGATGATCTCTTTGATCAGTTACAGGGTGCTACTTGTTTTTCAAAGATTGACCTGCGTTCTGGGTATCGTCAACTTCGTGTGCATGAAGAAGATATTCCCAAGACTGCTTTCCGCACTCTATATGGGCATTATGAGTTCACTGTTATGCCTTTTGGTCTGACTAATGCTCCTACTGTTTTTATGGACTTGATGAATAGGGTTTGTAAGCCTTATTTGGATAAGTTCATCATCGTCTTCATTGACGACATCTTGATTTATTCTAAGACGCGAGCTGATCATGAGCAACATCTTCGTCTTACTCTGGAACTCCTAAAGAAATAGCAACTTTTTGCCAAATTCTCTAAATGTGAATTTTGGCTTAAGGAAGTTCAATTTTTGGGTCACATCGTCAACGAACAAGGTATTCATGTAGATCCCTCCAAGATCAGTGCGATTAAGGATTGGGATACGCCTACTACTCCTACTGAAGTTCGTTCATTTCTTGGTCTTGCGGGTTATTACCGCCGCTTCATCGAAAACTTCTCCAAGATTGCAGTTCCTCTAACTGCTCTACCTCAGAAGAATAAACCTTTCGAATGGGGATTTAAACAGGAAGAAGCATTTCAGACCCTGAAACAGAAACTCTGTGATGCACCTATTCTATCTTTACCTGAAGGCAATGATGATTTTGTCGTGTATTGTGATGCATCTAACTTAGGCCTTGGCTGTGTTCTCATGCAAAGGAACAAAGTCATAGCTTACGCATCAAGGCAGTTGAAGGTACATGAGAAGAACTACACTACTCATGATCTTGAGTTAGGTGCAGTTGTATTCGCTCTCAAAATCTGGAGACACTATTTGTATGGTACAAAATGTGTGGTTTTCACTGACCACAAGAGTCTTCAGCACATCTTCAATCAGAAAGAACTCAACATGAGGCAACGACGTTGGGTTGAACTTCTAAACGACTATGATTGCGAAATTTGCTACCATCCTGGTAAGGCGAATGTTGTGGCTGACGCATTAAGTCGTAAGGAACGTGTCAAGCTTCATTATGTCAAAGTTCGATCTGATATTCAAACTCGCATTTCTCAGGCTCAATATACTTGTGTTACACAAGGTTTGATGGGTAAGGAATTACCCTATCATATTAAGCCTGGTCTCGAGCTGAAAGACAATGGATCATATTATTTCATGGATCGCTTGTGGGTCCCAAGTCAAGACAACTTTCGCACCTTGCTAATGGATGAAGCTCATAAGTCTCATTATTCTATTCACCCTGGTGCAGATAAAATGTATAAGGATCTTCGAACCCAGTATTGGTGGCCTGGTATGAAGAAAGACATTGCCATATACGTATCAAAATGCCTTACTTGTCTTAAGGTTAAGGCTGAACATCAACATCCCTCTGGATTATTGGAGCAACCAGAGATTCCAGTTTGGAAATGGGAAAACATTGCTATGGATCTTATTACCTAACTTCCACGCACTAAGAGAGGTCATGATGCCATCTGGGTAGTTGTTGATCATCTTACCAAATCAGCGCATTTTTTGCCGATCCGTGAGGATCTATCTGCTGACAAGCTTGCTAAAATCTATGTGGATGAAATTGTATCTCGACATGGTGTTCCTTTGAACATTATTTCTGACAGAGATGCTCGATTCTCGTCTTGTTTTTGGACAACCATGCAATCTGCTATGGGGACCCAACTTAATTTGAGCACAACTTATCATCCGCAATCAGATGGTCAATCTGAAAGAACAATCCAGACATTGGAGGATATGCTTAGAGCTTGTGTGATCGATTTTGGTGGTAGTTGGGATTCGTATCTTCCGTTGATTGAATTCTCCTACAACAATAGTTATCACTCCAGCATCAACATGGCTCCTTTCGAGGCTTTCTATGGTCGAAAATGTCGTTCACCAGTCTGCTAGAATGAGATCGGTGAGGCTCAGCTTACTGGACCTGACCTCATTCTAGAGACAACAGATAAGGTTAAGAAAGTTCGCGATAACCTTCAGACAGATCGAAGCCGTCAAAAGAGTTACGCGGATCGACGACGCAAGCCCTTTGAATTTTAAGTCGGTGATCGTGTTCTACTCAAGGTTTCACCTTGGAAAGGTGTGATCAGATTTGGAAAGACAGGAAAACTTGCACCTAGATATGTTGGACCATTCAAGATCATCGAAAGAATCAGAAAGGTAGCCTACAGACTCGAGTTACCTCTTGAACTTGGAAACGTTCATCCAACCTTTCACGTGTCCAATCTCAAGAAGTGTTTAGCTGATGAGAACCTCCACATACCACTTGATGAGATTCGTGTTATTAACACGATGCATTTTGTTGAGAAACCTATGGAAATCATGGACCGTGAAGTCAAATGGCTCAAACGCAAGCGCATTCCACTTGTCAAAGTTCGCTGGGAATCTAAACGTGGACCAGAATTTACTTGGGAACGTGAAGATCAAATGAAGGCGAAATATCCACATCTATTCTCACAAGTTTCCTCTAAATAAATTTCGGGACGAAATTTCCACAAGTAGGGGAGACAGTGACACCTGTGCTTGTAATCATTGTATAAACCTTAAACAGTTCATTTATTAATAAAACAATGTGATTTGACCCCAATGTTTGTTTATTTATGTTTTACATTTTGCACGTTTTGATTTTTGTTCGATTTCAAACTCTATATCGTTTTTTGGAGAGTTATACGCAAACCGATACGTAAACGTAATCGGTTTAACATGAAAAACACTCTGGAACATCAATTTATGCTTAACATACCTTAAATAACCTTTACATAACTTAGAAATAAGTTTTGAAGGCTTTGGTATGGCAAAATCAAGGTTATTCGATCGTAGGGACTATTTACGTCAAACTGTGAAAGTATGCCAATTCGTACTGTAAGGAACATTTCAGAACATGACCATAAGTTAAAAATACCATAAATATCCTTTACATAGCTTAGAAATAGGTTTTGAGGGGTTCGGTATGCTAAAATAAACTTTTTGGTCATTCAGGGACTAAAAACGTCAAAAAGTGCATAAGTTTGCATTTTCACGCATAACTTACGTTCTGAACACATTCGGACATCCACAAATTTTTGTAATCATTAAAATATTTTATTTTGGTGATTGGCATGATAAAATTTCATTCGACGCGTAATTTGGATCCTTTTTCGCGTCCGTTCGTGTTTCGTCATAATTAACCGAGCATCGTGACCGTACGACCAAGCGAACCGACATCCGAAACATTTTCAAGCATATTTCATGTCCCCTACACCTTGGCATCATTGTAGAGCCTTGAAAATGGCTTAACGGGCTTTAAACGTGTCAAAAAGGGCCTTAAACACATGCAGGGACCAAAGCTGTAACATTTCAAACTGTTTGCTGAACTGCCATCTGTCGCGGGCCGCGTACGCCAGCTGTGGCTCGTTCGCGGGGCACGATAGCTCCCCAGAACAGCAAAAACAGCTTCTTTCATTCAGCAGCTGGTTTCTAGCATTTGGACATGGTTTTAATCAATCTATGAGCTTGTTTTGGGCACCCATAGGATGATAAAACAGTGGGCACACATGTACGGTCCAGATTGAAGCTCGTAAATCGAGGAACGATCCTAACGGTGGTCCAAACTCTATATAAACCCCATGATTTTTTCATTCACAACTTGCACAATCTGATCTTTCTCTCATATTCTGAACATTAGGACTATCCCTCTCTGGTTGAAGGTCCTAATTTTCAAGTTTTCTTCTTCTATCTTAAATGCTTGGACCTTTTGTAAGTTTCTTTCGTGCTTTTATCTCATTTTAAGCATGAAAGTCAAACAGTGTTTGACTTTCTGCTTTGACAAGTCAATGGTCAACATGAAGTTCGTTTGAACTTCGTAACGTAAGCGTAATCACTATGGTCATAGTCCCTTGTGACTATACCTACTGATTACCACATTGATTAGGCGTAGTGACGAGTCATAGTTTCGGTCAAAATGCGTATTCATGCGTATTTTGCAACCAAACTATCCTTCGGTATCAAAACCCTTTGTTTTGATATCAAACTTGTTTTCTAACTTAGTTAAACATGTTTTAACATGTTTAACTCGTCACTTTTAGTTTAGTGTTTATATAGGGTCGTAAGATAAGCGGTCTAAACAACCGCTTAGACTTTCGAACTTGGCCCGTTTGGTCGATCATTAGGATCCGACCAAACACATTTTGTGACCATAGTTGTATAGGGAATAACCTTCCGAGGTTATACCTTATGGTCACTTAGTCTACTTAGTTGTATGATAGGTAATTATATGCCTTAGGATGACCAAAATGCCCTTTTTACGCATAACTTCATTTTTAGCATATGTAACTTAACGTTTGCCATATAAACTAATTATTAAACATGTTAAGGCATATAATACTTGTCATAGGACTAGTTAGGCTACTCGTTTGCGCTTTTACGCAAATGACGCGTTAAAGTAGCATAAGCTACCTAAACGGGTCATAACGGGTCATGAGCACTTAGGATAGGTTCCATTTTAGAATGTAGGGTTTGTTAAACCGTATTACATGAGTTCCTATACTCATTTGGTTTACGAAACCTCATTCTATCCGATCCTCCGCTTTGGGTCCGATTTATTAACATAGTTACCTATATTAGGTGCCGATTGATTCCGTGATCCTTATTGCATTGCTTGGGTGTTATTTAAAGACTTCTAAGCATTCTCAAGTGAGTACATAGTCCCCTCTTTTACTGTTTTCAAACATTTTGGGGTGAAACACATGTGCCTATTTGTACTTTCGTGCTTTTCATGCTTTCAAAACATATACATGCTATGTTCATTAGTACACATATAGTACATGATTTTATCCATGTTTTTGCTATGTATGTTTTATTAACGTGCTAGTACATTGATTTTGTAAACACACTCGTTTCATATGTTCATTTCAGCATATGTACACATTGTTTTACATCATATTCATGCTATGTATGTTCATGTATTGCATACTTAGTACATTGTTTTCCCATAACATGCTTACATTTGGTATGACATTTGGTTTGTTTAAATGAGACAAAAATACGTTCATTAACATTGGCCATGCCGCTCGGTAGTAAGTAGTGGTACCATAGGAATTGACAACTCTCGTTCCTGAAATCCTAGGTTTGTTTGGGTGGAAGGAATGACTGAATCCGATATACATAATTCAGATAAACCTTTAATTTGTTTAAGGGTTTGTCGCCACAGTCGCAAGGCTTGAATGTATGCGTTTTAACAATACCGCATAGATGTTTGTATCAGTAAAGCGTGCATTTATTTTACAAACCATACTTTGATTTAAACTATGATTTATTTCAATACATTGTTTTGTGCATTTTACCTATGGTTTTAGTTGGCACATTTCACTTGCCATACATGACATTTGGTTATACATTACATGATTTACATTTGACAATAGACATTGTTTACACATAAACATTTTGACATTGGGTTAAACAATACATTTTGGTGGTTGCTTAAGTGATTTAAATAACGAGGCGTGTGTAATATGATAAAAGCATGGTGGATACGCCTCTGGTACTCCTATACATAAGTGCTTTTATGATATTACATATCGTTGCGTTATTTAAACCATTTCAGTTTAGACATATTACATTTTTCACAGATAACACATTTTCCCATAAACATTGTTTTACAAACAACTTATTTTATACATACTTATTTTACTTGGTTACTTATTTAACTATACATCTTTCTTTTATATATCATCTGATTTTCTTATCACTTTTTATATGATTTATAAAAGAAAACATTTTCCTAAAATTCATGACTAACTTTTATAAAACAATTCTTTCAATTTCAAGTCATGAATCCTATTTTAATAAAACCTATGTATCTCACATGCATTTTTATGCTGACGTACCTATTTTCACATGTGTTTTCAGGAGCTGATGCATAGGATTGTTCAAGATACACTTAGGCGGACCTATGCCTTAGTGACATAAAATGAAGCTAGAATAGTTTAATTATGTTACGTACTCTTTGTTTCCGTGGTTTTAAGACAATATAACCCCTTTGTTTATAAATAAAACAAAACTTTAATTACCATGGTTTTGAAACAATAATTCTGTTGCTCGACCCCCTGACGTTTCCGCTGCGGTTTGTTGTTTTACGCGGTCGGGGTGTGACACGAATGCCGGTACGATGGTGATACCGTTACAAACCGAGCCGTACCGACCAAATTCCCGCCACATCACGTGCAAAATATATAAATTTAGAACTATGATGAATAGTAACATAAGTTTTTTATGTTATTACATAAAAAAATTATGTTCCAGTTTCACCCATTATGCTTTTAATAATATACGTTTTTAACCAATTTAGTTTTTTATTTTATTTTATTTTTCTCGAATAAATCACGTTCAATATCCTTTTTAAGATGAATATGCAACTATGTTTAATATATTTTTTTTCACCGCGTTCATGTATGAACTTTATTGAAAAAAGAGTTTTATTCAAAATAGTATATTGACGAATCGAACCTATGCTGACATCGGTACCTGTATTGTTATCATCAAAACTGGAACCGGTCTTTGTTTTTATGTTTTTTATCGACATTGGTACTGGTATTGTTATTAACGGAACCGACATTCATTTTTATAGTTTTCGATGTAAAACACATTCTTTTGCATGAATATCATTACTTTAAACCAAGTGTTGATACCATACTGATGTCATCACAAATCAACTGAGTTCACGCCACAAAGCGCGGAAAAATCTTGCTAGTTATAAATTATAATATCATGCCTAATGTAAACGTCATTCTCACAACACCGAGCGAGTTTATATGAATTTATTTTTATTTTATAACGATGTTTTTGTTTTTATTTTATAGTTAACAGAAATAACAATCTAAAGAGCAAAACTACAATAACCAAAAGAATTGCACTTTACGCAGTATTATTTGTATAGTAGAACCAAGAAATGGAATAACCTTTGTAAAAGCAAATATTAGTGCCAAATGGTAGAACTAAACACGAAAACCCAACCGAAATAGATCGGTTTTACAATTTGGTTTCGCAGTGCGTTTTTTGTACCCTTACCAAATGGTATCACAGGTGCACAAAGTCACACAATGTGCGACAGTGGAGCTTCCCAAATATCAAACACATTTTCTTTGCTATGTAGAGTGAAAAGTCGATCGCCCCCGATCGAGAAATCACAAATTGAACCACCAAAACTTTTTCTAAGCCTCGAGGTTAGAACCCAATCAGACCCACAATAGACTGAGATGCAATCGTTCTTTGATATAAACAGTTGGCCCTCGTGTAACGCTAGTTTAGGGTAACAAGGCTCGATGGGCCTTTCCACCGTTGGTGGTCGGCTTTTCCAACTAACAGAACCCTTCTTCTCACGCCTCAAACATATTAACCACACATATCGAGCAATTTTCTTCCATGCCTATAGGCTATAGCATCTTTCACCGCATCGGCACCACTGTTGCGTGAAAGCCGCACGTTAGACCAATACCAAACCATTGACTTTGTCCTAAAGTCTAGCAAACTAATGTTAGTGTTACCATCGTTTCCTTTAGGAAAAAAAGTGGCAACTAACAAACAATTCAAACCATTAAACCATTGAAGCTTATCCGCGTCTCCAAGTGATGGATCGTAGAAAAAATCAACTTGTTGACCCGTGTTTAGGTCCCAAACACCAATACCGTCCTCGTTGCTTTTACCTTTACAAGACGAAAACATGTTACAACTCTTGTTAAAACTCAACGCGCCCCCAGTGTAACTTTTAACAACACCTTGGTGTATCGCATTAAACCGGAATTTTAACTCTCCCCTTGTCGAATTAAACAATCCAATCGCACCTTGGTAACGTCCTAGCGGCTGACACGTGCTGATCACTAACCCGGTTGGGTCCACTGACCCTACCCAACCCACGTCATTCACTTGTTGGTAATCAAGGTTGATTGGTGGATATTCTTCCAACATCCAATCATAAATGTGGACCATGCTTCCATGTGCCACACAGCAGCCACCATCAGGCGACGCTCTGATCGCCGTGCCATCACCAGGTGCCCACCCGGTGACAGACTTTGACGGCTGAAGACGGTTGCCATCAAATTGTCCCCATTTTGCCGCACGAACTTGGTCCGTGAGACCGTAAAACAGGGCTTCTCGGTAGAGAAGCTTTTCGGGTACATTTGCCAGAATGTAAAGCTCCCCAGTTCGTAATAAGTCTAAGAGGATTGAAAAACAATCTGGGCTCCGATCAATGAAGTGTTCGCCGGCCGGATTCATTTGAAGGTCCGAATTCTCGTCAAACATGGCTCCGAAGTACGATTGTCGGCCGGTGATTGCAAGCGTTGTGGCGGTGGTTTCAAAGATCTTACCACCAACATTAAACTTAATTCTGTCGTTTTGAATTGCCATGAATCAAGTTCTTTTGGATTCACACAAAGTTCAACACAAAAAGGTCGAAAGATTTAAAGAGTTCCGAAATTAAGAAACAGGAATGTGTAATGAGCTGTGTTTTACATTATTATTCCTGAAACTGACGAATCACTAATAAGAGTGAGTTAGACGGTTGGTCTAAATGTACTTATCCTTCAAACGGATATCTAAATGTATATTTTACTAGTATTTTACTTTGCAAAGTAAAATGTACTGATCACTTTGACGTTCCAAGTTCTTCGATCTGAAGTCCTTTCGTTGACTACCTAAAACTCAACACACTGCTAGCGTGCCTTCTTGAGCACAATGATTTACCAATTTGCCTATAAGCTAATTATATCATGCCAGTGATAACTTTAATCCTCAATGGTCTAATTCAACTGCATATATATTCATCTAACCGTATCCATAAACCTAAGGGGCCGTTTGGTTCGCGAAATGATTTGGAATTTTTATAGGAATTAGAATTTGAATTTGAAGGAATTGGATTTGGAATTTAAACATTCCACTTGGAATTGGAATCTCAATTCCATTTATTTTTGTTGTGTTTGGTTGTCAAATGAATTGGAATCTATCACCTCGCCACCCACAACCACCAGTTCGGGTGGAAACGGTTCGCGTTGAAATGGTTTGGGTCGAAACGGTACGGGTCGAAACCGTTCGCGTCGAAGCGGTACGGGTCGAAACCGTTCGCGTCGAAGTGGTACCTGTCGAAACCGTTCGCGTCGAAACGGTTCAGATCGAAACTAGTATGGGTCGAAACGGTACGCGTTGAAACGGTGCGGGTCGAAACGGTCGAAGATTCCAATGAATATACTTTAATTCCTTCACATGTAGGAAGGATTTTGAATTCCTTTAGTTAAAAGAATTTGAAGGAATTCATGTCTAATTCTAATTCCAATTCCAATTCCATTGTCAACGTGTGGCCCACAGCAACTTTTCGACCCCTCAGGGGCGAGGCTTTGTTTTTAGTAGATTAGCTTTTTCTATTAAAAAAGGGATGGCGGCGCAGTTTGTTGCTCGTCTACCTGCTATCCTTATGTAATTTGCCCTGGTGATTGGAATGAAATATATTACCCCTTACCTTTAAAAAAAAATTGTCAACCAAACACATAAAGATTGAAATTGGGATTCCAATTCCATCAAATTTGTGAAACAAACATCTTAAGAGATGGGATTCAAATTCCAATTCCCTTAAATTTCATTGAATTTATGCGAAGCAAACGCCCCGTTGTTTAAAAGTTTGATCAATTCCATTCAATCCAAAATCGACCCGTTAACTCTAAAATTCTTCAAATTTGACTTTAATCAAATCCATATGAAAAAAGATGAGTGTGTTAAGAATAAGAAATAAGAGAAGGTTGGGGGCTTGAGTCCAATTACAAAACAATTAGAGTTAAGGTGTTGTTTCCCTTAAAGCTAAGGGTTTCAGCCCGTCAAAAACGGATTTAGTGTTAATTAAGCAGTTAAAAAAAGAAAAAGAAATAAGACATAATTTGTTGTAAGAGTATGAAGAAAAAATCTCTTATAATAGAGAGTTGCCTTCTTATCTCATCAATAGGAGAAGTGAGTTAACCCTAATCAACCGAGTTAGGTTAGGTAGAGTAGATCATGTCCCATATAACACGTATAACTTCTCTACGATGGCTTTAATTTAGTACACATTAATTGCATTTAGCATTTTTTTTGTAAGGTAATTGCATTTAGCATAGAATATGAATAGTAATTATAAGTTTGATTTATTTGTACATATTTTAATGTTTTATACACAAAAATATATCGTATTTTAAAACATAAGGTAAGTCATTATTTACACGTCTTATTCAGAAGGCAATTTGTTTTTTAAAACATTGCATTTTATGAAATTGGTATTTAATGTTTCTTATTATACAAAAGTAGTGAAAACTAAATGGTGATGGAGAAACTGGATTTCAAATCTCAAAACCATAAGTTCCCATTTAATTTGAATGAAAAGGACTTTATTATTATGATTTGAATATAAATGTGTAGTTTCTCATTCTGATGCGAGCTCGTTTTCTTCAGTTATTTTTTAACATGTTTTTATATCAAAATTGTATCTAACCTTTCACTTACAAGTTACTGTTATTCAAATCCACACCCCCTTTATGGAAAACCAAACATACATGTTATATAGCTATTCATATGTTTTAAAAAAGTTTTTTCGTTCGAAAAGGAAGTTCTATACATAGACTAACAATGTGATGTCGTGTCAACAAATATACCTCAACAACACAACTCATCATGTGTGACAACATAGCCACACCAGCAGAGAACCTAGCAAAAGCGTATAGGGATAGAGGAAGGCTTATAGACCTATAACAATTTGGTTGGAGATTATGCATCTAAACCATGATGAGAGTGCCAAGGGATGAAGTACATGCTTCCAAACCCTAAAAAGCTCGTTGCAAGAAAAAGGATAAGACTCCCATGCTAGGACAAAGAATGAATGTATGGGATGGTGAGTTGGACAAGTCTTTTTCGGAAGGAGACCACCTATGGATTCTCTTAAAAAGAAGAGCAGGGGAGGCTTAGGGGCTGTTTGGCAAAATCTGAATGATTAAGTGCTGCACCAGTAAGAGGTCTGAATCATTAAGTGCTGAACCAGTAAGAGGTCTGAACCATTAAGAGCATGTATAATGCTTAACCATTCAGAGGCAAATGTCTGACCAATTCAGATTAGATGTCTTAACCATTCAGACTCTGTATAAATCTTAACCATTCAGAGGCAAATGTCTGAACCATTCAGACATCTGCTCATGAAACAAACAGTCTGAACCATTAAGTGCCGAATCAGTAAGAGGTGTGAACCATTAAGAGCCTCATTAAGAGGTAAACAAACAGCCCCTTAGATGGTGTGCGGGGAGGACAGGGCCCGTGCTTTCGCAGGGCATATGGTTTTAAAAAAAAATCCTATATATACATGTTAATTTTTTTAAAATAGTAAACCCATACCAATTTCAAGTAAGGCTCATTTACAAATCATTTTTTTATGGTTTAGACTTTAGAATTTAGCTCACTAGGTTAATTGAGCCAATTACTAATTGAAAACGAAGTCTTAGATAATATAAATCGTGAAGAATTGATCCACCAATCTGTTATGAAGAATGCAAGGAAAGTTGCACGAATCATTGGTTAGCTATTAGTTTATTAGTTATTACGGTATGTAATGTAACTCATTTGATTACTATAATTTTCTCATTTTTCATAATTGCATTTTTTTCGAATACTACGATTTTGTGATTTTCGTAATTGCATTGTTTATCGTTAAGGCATAAAGACACATTTTTCGAGTTCGAACAGGGTACATGAATTCTCACAGACGTCACTGAAGAAGAGGGTTGTCTGGTCCCTAAGATGAACACACAATATAGAGCATAAAAAGGATGGACACTCGGATTCTAACACGTTCAATTTGTACATATATTGAGAGAATCGGGAATAAATCTCCAGAAAGAGAATCGGGGGAAACTAGAACCAGCAAGGAGAGGAATGGACTTTGACGGTGGTGGGAACCGACGAGGAGAGGAAGAGACTTTGACCATGGTTGTTCGATTAGGCACCAAAAGGTCAGCAGTTTTAGGTTCCGGCGACACATGTATGGCTAGGGTTCAACGGTGGTTGACAGTCTTCTACGAACAGCAAGGGGGTGGGGTGCGGGCAAGTCGAACTTGATACGACGATGGCTATGTGTGACACCCCAGGAAAATCAGGATAACAACGCAACTTAACAAGCTTCCTCAGTAACCACGTGCTAAATTTCGGGGACGAAATTCTCTTAACTGGGGGAGAATGTGACAACCCTCATAATTCCATGTATTCCGTACAATTTATTAATGATAATTAATGTGCTTGACGACTGTGTGGAATTACTTAACTGCTTTCTGATATCTGTGTTATACTTACATGTGCATGTTAACATACTAATAGTGTACAGAAAAGTTACTAAAAAGTCATGTGTGCTTTCCTGAGTTTTGAAAAGTAAAAACGTTACAAAAATATATAAATAGGACGCCTTACGGATTAATTAAGCAGTTTAACGAAACAGTTTCGAACCGAACAACCGGACTTTACCCGGAACATAAAAATATTGACATTGTTATGAATATATTTATTATTTTGGTTATCAACACCTAAAATAGATTAGGCTTGTTCCACAAGTTTTCCTCTCATTTATATATAGTCTTTTGTATCTCTTGTAATATATATCTTAATCAATGAAATCTCTTCTCCCTATTATTTTCTTCTTCTTTCTTTGCTATTAGGCTAGTTTTACAATACGTTATCAGCACGATGCCGCAAGCAAACCTACCATGGCCAAAGATCGATGCCGCTCATCATCATCTCTTAGTCATGTCCACCTTCGACAGCTTCCTTGAAGTTTTTCATCCTGACATCTTGGGGTACAAGTGAGGTACATCTTCGATTTTAACTAATTTAATATAGATAATCGTTAACATTAGTGGTAACTTGGAAACCACAAAAGGGTTTATGTGATCTCCGGCAACATAAAGGTTTTCTGGATGGAAAAGAAAACTAAAGTCGGTTAAACTAGTCAAAATATTAAATGGGCTTAATTATTATTTTTCTAGATAGATCAGGCCCTCTTTATATTTGCCCACCAAAACATATATTTCTAAATTCTGATCACAAATATCTACACATAATTTAACTCATATATAATAGTATAACTCAATAATTGTTTTGTCAAAGATTACTGGGATATTTAGTTTGGTATAAATTAGTGGTTTATTAAAACCCTAAATAAACTAATTATACCTTTAGTCAAATTATATCTTATTGTACTCTGTTTTAAATTTCATGTTATCAATATATTCCATAACTATGATAATTCTTTAAAAAAATATGTTTCTATACAACGATGGTATAACTTGTTTTATTTTGAAAGGTCTAATTATTACTAATTTACTATTGTTATTAATATAGCTTTATAACAATATTGATTATCTATAAAACGTTTTTTTGACTAAGAGATACGTAAAAGTTTGTCCGTCAATACAATTCACTTTAACAACTACCATGACAAAATACACGTATATTATTATTTTTATTTGTTTGGTTGTTCTTACATGGGCCAAATGAATCCGATGCATAAGTTGAGCATGTTATCATCCGGCCATTAATCATACATTTGTAAATAAATGAAAGTTAAAATATTATATAAAGTATACATATTTGTTAGTAATTATGAGCATATATATATATATATATTTCAATATAATATTTCTAGTGTGAAGTAGCATTTATTATAATATTCATATAATATTAAGTAGGTTATTTGTGATGAAAAGTATATCATAAACTAATTTGTTTGTAAATTATGTGATGAACAATGACATCCTTTTCTAATTTTTAGTCATTTTAACTCTATAATATTGTTATTGCATATACAGTCATGATCATATTTAATTACAATTTTTAAGGAATTAAAAATACTGTTTTGGCATATATAATCATATATTATTAAAACATCAAGGAACTTATGAGGAAATTTATTTATATTTAAATGTAGATGGGTAAATATTTATATAAGATATACTTTTGATTGATTACACTCTGGTATGTTAATTGATTGGTTATACTCCGGTATGTTAATGCGTACATTATCTATACTTGCTTATAAGTGATGAAAAAATATGATTTCATGAACTTTTAAATAATCAGTAGAGTTTATGAATGGAAAAAATTTGAATGTATGTATACTTGTGTAACAAAAGATAATTTTGTAAATGACGATACATTTCTCAAAATCATTTATATGTTATATGGGAACTTGACAGAGATACTTGTTAAAGTTTAAAAAGTAGAGTAGCAAATATTTATGATTGATTACCACCATAGATTATATATATCTGCTTGTAATTGATGAGAAAGAATATTTTGTTCCCTAAAGTAGTTTTTATTATAAATTCTTATATAAGTGGACATCTTATTACATTGTATATTAATTCAATGGTATATTTTGTGTTCTATACGTAAACGTTAATATAGAAAGACGTATCCAATAGAATAACTAAACCAAGGTTGTGGTTTATAATATCTCGCATGAAAATAGTATAATACGCTTAGACATGGCACCCGAAATGTGATACTCCTTAAATCTCATTATCAGCTTGTATAAGGTCATGATATTTTATATTGACAAATCTTATATGACACGGCCTTGTAATTACTTCTGAATTGATGTTATGTGAAGAGAACTTTATTTATAAGGGAAAATCGAATGAAACAAATTTTGTTTGTCAAACCTTAGATATGTTCCCGAAGTAGCAATATCATTAAAAGGGTATTAAAGGTTTGCAGCGACTGTATATCCGTATAAAATAATTGAAAATCATGAAACTTGTTTAGTTTTACTCTGATCCATGAGGTGAATATATATATGATCATTGTGATCATGGACATAGTTAAGAAAATTCTAATGATGAGATCGACCATGAGAATTGTAATAATGGTCCTTGTAATAATTAGATAGACCACCAAAGGTGGCACATAAAGGGAGTAATCATATGAGAATATATCATTGAAAGTTTGGGATGATAATACGACTTTCTCTCATATTTTATATGTTTATTACACAAACAATGTACACATAACACAAAGTGTAAGTAATACATTATGATCATAAGCTAGAAGTCTATGATCATGATATTTAATTGGCATGACCGGTTAGACCACACCGAGTCAATGATCATGTTAAATGTATTGACGAACCAAACATTCTTCTTCACACATACACGTGTTATATTTGCTCTCAAGGGAAGTTAAGTATATGCCAACTAAAGTAGGGTGTGTAGCCCTAAATATTCTGAAAGTGATTAAAGGATATGTATGATATCATTTAGTGTTTTAAATCGATGCATCGTCTAAATGGTTATCAAATCCACAACATGAAGTTTGTGTGATTATGGCTTAGCTAATGTGATAGCAAGCATATTAATCCAGATTAGTATATTTATTTGGTAATAACGAATTTGATTCCCAAGTTATTAATGATCATTGGAATAAGTGTTATTGTTGAGATGATCACTAAACGTTTACTATTGATTACAAAGCCAATGATCATGAGAGGAGCAAAAGTTCATTTAGGTACATGTAATTTTACATATAGTACCATTAATTCACATCAAGCCAATAAGTTATAGTTCTCCCCATACATTTGGTTTTTGGTCAGGAACCAAAGATGTCTCATCAAAGATTATCTTTGGTTGTGCGACATATATTGAAACTCATCCACCACACGGCACAAAGATGAGACTTCTAAAAGTTTGAGAATATGTTGGGTAGAAATAATTGTGTATGATTGGATACTTAAAGCCATTAGTGAGAAATTTGTTTATGGCTCATTGGTTTTCACTTTAGTGAATGAATGTAACAAGCAGTTGAAAAGTGAAAAGTGAAATGAATTATCATGTCATCTTGATCCTCAGACTATAAACTATGAACTAGAAGTTTAAAGTAAAATTCATTTACCAATATTAAAGAACAAAATTACCAGACAAGTTCACTGACCTAAATAGAGTGACTAAGTAAGTCACATAATCAACTGCTTATGCTCCAGTTATATGTGTGTCCCAGAAAGACAACCACATATTTTCTAATGAGTCTATTGCACGCCTGAAGCGTGGTAGACTAGACGATTCCAGTAATACAATTCCTCGAAAATTGGAGCAAGTAATTAAGATGGTCAAGTCGAGGTTATTGTAATAAAATCTTCTGGAAAGACAGTAGACATGATGGTTCAAGAAGAACCACAGGTACCTGAAAATAAAGAGATCTCGATAAGTTGTATCATGTCTAAGATATGTATGGAATCGAAACAAAATCGACGTCGTTATACTTTTGTATATAATATAGCGCTTGAAATGATGAAATAACGAGGATCAAGATTTAAGATATGCCTATGAATGAAAATATATAAATGATTGGCCAAAATAGAAAGACGTAAAGTATGGCAGATATAAATTCTCTAATGAAATGGAAAGTTTTCAGACCAACAGTCCATACAACTGAATTTGTAAAGTATGTTGGATATTAATGGGGGTCTTTTATGCGAATCATGTGAAAATCAAATTAAATGAGATAAGGCAAGTATGGCGCACAAGGATTTTCGCGGAAAACCCATGATTGATTATAATGAGACACATTCTCTAGTGGTGGATGTAATGACTTTCCAATATTTTATTAGTCTGGTAATATAAAGAGAGAGTTGATATGCGTCTTATGAATGTTATGTATCACTTGATACTAAAAGTTTACATGAAAGTCCTTCAAGGATTTGAATTATCAAAAATCATGTAAAATGAGTTCTCGAGAATGATATGATCGTTGTATACAAATTCATATTTGAATACGTTGAATATAATTGGAAATCCTGATGAGTATCGTAAAGCATTTAAGTGCTTATAAGGTTAGTTGAAACATCTTAAGGATGTAATTCTTGTGCACCAATAACTATACATAGAAAACTTGTGCCTGGTTATTATGGCATCTTAATATACAATGTATAAGCATGGTACAATATGAAGTAAATATTCAAGATATCCTTGCATGTGATATAGAAATCAATGAGGAGGTATATGTAATAGAACTCCTAAAGAGTGAATGCACATACATTGTTTTTCAAAGTTGAAAGAAGTATGTATATGATTGGAAATGCCTGAAGCATTGATTTCAAGTCCTCAAGAATGTATCTTTATAAAGTTACAGATAGTATGAACTAAAATAGTCAAGTTGAGTGTTGTACAGCTCATGATATATTTTGATAAAGAGCAATATAAGTTTGACAATATTATCCATCTTTATCAAATGTTCTTTCTTAAAAGTTCACTATAATCGCAATTTACAGTGATGATGTCTTAGCATCATCAAGAGAAACTGTCAAGCTTTTAGAAGGGGAATTTTTAATGACCCTAGCACAGTCTAATTATTACTCGACTTGCAGTTCGAGTATATTTGTAATCATACTTTTATTCATCTATCAAACTACATCTAGAAGATGTTAGTGGGACATTTTAGTATGTAGAGAGCTCAACCTTATAGTATGTTAAAGGTTGTTCAGACACTTTTTATAAGAAATGATTATTATCATCTCCTACCAAAGTAGAGATTCTCATTTCAAAAGTACCATGGCTAAAGTGCAATTGTGCATTAACTTAACTTTCTAGCTATGCATGATAATATATATTTTTATTTGAATTTATCAACATGATATAGCACATGTCCAATGAGAGGACACAAATTGGTCTATATTTTACTAACCCACGAAAGCTAGTTCTGGTAGTCTTGTAGATATAAAGAATGTAACACAAATAGTATTGGATCTTATGGTATTTGTTTGCAAGAGGAAGCAGTAGAAGTCTCACAAGATGATTTTACAAACATTACTCAATATAGAGGATTGCACTTCAAGGCATCAAATGACAAATCATTCTACAAAAGTTTTGACAACTTTCGAGGATGATGGACACACTTTACTTAAAGGATACATATTATATTGAGGGGGAGATTTATTCAAGTTGCACTCTTTTTCCCTTCACTAAGTTTTGTCCCATTGGGTTTTCTTAGTAAGGTTTTTAATGAGGCAACATACCTGATCCAGAAGTATCAAGGGGAGATAATGCGCATTACATGCTGCACTCTTTTTCCCTTAGCTATGGTTTTGTCCCACCGGGTTTTCCTAGCAAGGTTTTTAACGAGGCAGCATCAAGCGTATTATGTTGATAACCAAGGGGGAGTGTTATGAATATATTTATTATTTTGGTTATCAACACCTAAAATAGATTAGGCTTGTTCCACAAGTTTTCCTCTCATTTATATAGTCTTTTGTATCTCTTGTAATATATATCTTAATCAATGAAATCTCTTCTCCCTATTATTTTCTTCTTCTTTCTTTGCTATTAGGCTAGTTTTACAATAGACATGACATTGTTTTTCTTTTTCTGAGCCAGTTAGGGTCCCCGAATACCCTCACACCCGTTATAAATTACAACACACATAATACACCTTTACTACTTAACTAGTTCCTAACTAAACACTAATCAATCAACTAACTAACTAGTTAAGATCTAACCAAATAAGCCCCCCCCCCCCAACGATCGTTTTCCCATAGGGGACACCATCCACCAATTATGATTATTTTATTCCAAGTTGTCTAGTATCTACTAAGCACATTACCTAAGGGTTAATGGGAAAAGTTGGTCCATAAATAAGCTTAAGAGTTAAGAGGTTACATTTACCTAAGCACTTCAAAAAAAAAATTCATTCTCCTTCCCTCCTCTCTTGCAATCGGCTGAACATACACACACACCCACCATCACTTTTCAATTTTGATCAAGGCCTTTTACATACAAACAAAGATGAAGGATCACATACGAGGAGACCCGGTGTTTACGAAATCGCAAGGACCTCTCTACGACGCTATTAACCACCTAGTTTTCGCTTCGATTCTTCCCTAGCCTTGAGCTAGTTGTAAGTGATGCTAAACACTCTCTTGTTCTTGTTTTAAGCGGTTAATAGTTGATTTAATGGCTGAAAATTGAAACACTAAAGAACCTAACATAAAGCCTTGGACAAAAGATGAATAAGTTGGATAAAGAAGATAAGTTATGTGTGTAAATGATGTTAGAATGATGTTGTTATGATTCTTGCTGAGTTACTGGTTAATATTGATGTTTGATGTTGTTATGATCACTAATCATGCTAACGGAATCAATCGAACGCGTCTTAGAAGATTAAAGAATGAAAACAGAATCTGTCCAAGTTTAATAGCCAACTTCAGTTGGCTGTAAACAGGTCATAAACTCTACGAAAAACTGATATTTTGAGTCTAAAACGTGTTATTATGAAATACGGTTCTAATGGCACTGGAATCATAATTTTTGGACTTTGTTTACTATTTTTAAAGCGTCATTTCGTAACAGCAGCTAGAGCTGCATTTTTCTGCTGAAAATATATGTTTTGTTTTCTGTCATAACTTGGGTTCTGTGTAGATTTGGATCTTGAAACTTGTACTGTAGATGACCACCGATGTATTTGTAATTACCCCACTGGAATTTCGTAAATCGGACGCTCGATGAATTTTAAATAAATTATTCCGTGGACTGTGGTCAGAAATAGATAAATCTGAGATCAGTCCGGAAAATAAATTTTTATAAAATATTGGTGATGAACTGGACCCCGATATTTTTACACAATAAAATTTAGAATGTTTAAGACATTCTGGAAAAATTTGGGAATTTTTGGAATAATTTAACTATTTTATTAAAATGTCCGAAAACAGCCGGTTTTGAATATTTATGCTGAAATGACATAAGCTGTAATTTGCGTGTCTAAATGTCGAGTATGCTATCTGTAAATGATCTAACATGTTATATGTGTTATGTGCATTATCGTATGTTTGTTTATGAGTGGGGAATGGATGGGAAACTTATATGGGCATAAACCGTCAAAGTGATGCATGTTGTGTGATAGATACGTGTAGGAACTTTGTGCTCTATTTGAAAACCACTAAAGGACTAACTGGTAAATCATATTAGGACGTGATTGACCGACCTTGACTGTTAGCTATTTTTGAGAGTCAAACCGAGAAACCGAGGTGAGTTCACACTTTCTACAAGGCATGGGATTCCCGGTGGTTTGGGAATGGGTTAAAGAATTTAAAACTAAATCTACATATCCCCTTGGGAAGATATGTACGGCCATCCTCCATAAAGAGGATGCCATTATTAATCCTACGAATTCTCCTGGTGCAGAATACGTACGTTCGTCCTCCTGGTGCAGGACAACAACCTTAAAACTAGCTAGACAAAACTCTATCATGAAGTCCGTCAATTTATATCGACTTAATCGCCGAGGCCAATGGCGAGCGGGTCATTAGTTAATAGCGCTATTAAGTTTAACAAACCTCACACCGTGCCAGTCGGACGGACGTGTACTAATGGACTATGGCAAACTGTCAGTGATGATAGACACTCATGTAGGGCACAACTATTGTTCGTAGTAGTCGATATCATACCGTCTAGTAGTTCAAACGGGGAAAACCCCCCCACTGATTATGGTTACGGTTTGGGTAATGAAAAAAAAAGGAACTGGTTAAACATACTTTCAACTATGGGGTAACCCCCACGGCAATTAAGCCAACGAAAGTCAAACCACATTTTTCAGAAACAACTTAAAACTAAACAACCAAACGTGAACTCACTCAACTTTGTTGTTGACTCGTTGTTACATGCCTTACAGGTCGCTAAACGCTTGGAGCTTGCACGAGGAAGGAGTCGTTGTGGTGTACGTACTGTTATGTTCCGTACTTATTATTTAAATCCTTATGAACTTATTAAACTTGCATTTTGAACTTTAACTTAAAAACTATGGACTTATGCTTTTGGATTTACTTTTATGCTTCCGCTGTTTAAACTAAACATGGTTAACTAGCTTTGGTCACCAATCGTATTGTGGTTGGTCTTATTTACTTAATTATGATGTTCAATATGATTGGTGGCTCAATCCTGGTCACGTCACGCCTCCAAGCGGTGATACTCCGCATGGTGGATTTTGGGGGTGTGACACTATGGGTGTTGAATGATGAGGTAAATTGTTACAATTGTTCACTTTCACTTGCATCTATTTTGTTTTTGGTTATTGTTTCATTAATTTTTAAAACATAAAGGTTTACTTATGCCACCAAGTGCTTGATGAAATGTGTCATCCACGTTTGCTGCAACTGAATGGCTTATTTATGCCCACCAACTGCTCGATGAAACGTGTCATCCAAGTTTGCTGCAATTTGTATGTGTAGATTTGTAATTATATTAGCAGGTATCGTCTTTTTAGTGATGATTCCAACCTATTTACTTATAAAGGGTTGGTTTGCCACCCAAGCTGTATAAAAAATGTATGGTTACTCGCAAATTGTTTTATTTAAACAGTTAGAATATTATGTTATAATATAGTTATGTAACAAAACCTATTCTTTGATGCTTCGTTTCTGTGTTAAACCTTGAAATTAAACCATTATTTGAACAATTTGATAGATTCGACAGATGCAGAGGTCGGTTGATGGGTTTCATTCTCAGGTACGTGATCATTTCAAGTTTTAATTGAAGCTGAGATTGATCTTTAACGTATTCTGTGTAACAAAACCTATTCTTTAATGCTTCGTTTCTGTGTTAAACCTTGAAATTAAATCATTATTTGAACAATTTGATAGATTCGGCAGATGCAGAGGTCGGTTGATGGGTTTCATTCTAAGGTACGTGATTGTTTCAAGTTTTAATTGAAGCTGAGATTGATCTTTAACGTAAACGTTTCGTAAGGTTTGAAAAAGATTTGATCTTTTGTGAGCCCAACTGGAAATTTGTGAATTGTGAAGTTTAGGTTCTTGAACGATTCATGCAGGTGTGCATGCCATCTTTTGGAACATGCTTGTATAATTATTCATACACAATAACAAAATTAGTTCTTAACCAACTTGTAGTTTGTTGTTTATGTTACAATTTTATAAAAGTGTCCAAAGAAGAACATATACATACGAGTTTTGATAGTTTTTTGTTTATTATCTTGTACTGTAATTTATTGTGATTTTTTAGTTGTTCACCTACAGCAGTAGGTTTGAGTATTATGCAATAGTGTATGTTTAGCTCTTTAAGTGGTTTTAGAGAATTATAGCAAATGCTATGTCAGTTGAAGTTCTTTACTTTCAGCTAGAGCATCCATTATACAACAATTATATCTAAGTTCACTAACGGTGTATTTGATAAATTGATGGAAGAACCAAAGAGATATGAAATCATGCTAATCAAGTTGACGAGATGCAGACTAAGAATATTGATGAATTTAAGACGACATTTGAGGTACGTTCCAAACATAAAATAAAATAAAAAGACTAAAATGTCATTTTCGTCTGTCAGTTTTGCGACTTTCATCCAATGGTTTCATGATATGATTTGCACTTCTGGTGATTTATGTATTAGTTTTTTATTAATTATTATTTGTCAAAAACTCAAAACAACTGATTATTTCATTTGTTTGTTGTCTTGACAGGTTGCGCCTCTTTGTTGGTCTTGGATGGGGTTGATTTCAAGCTGATTTCAGTCAAAATGGCAATGAACTAAAGGTATGCAACATAGAACCCCCCCCCCACACACAAACGTCTGTTTGTTGTGTTTAATTTAGTTTAGGCTTCATCTATTTCTTGTTCACTGTGTGGTTGTTGCCATTGTGAACCGCGATTGACTGTTTGGTACCCAAAATAATAACTTTTTAATCGGACCGTCCTTACCCGAACCAAAATAATCTTTATTTAAGCCGGCCCGTCCTTACCCGAACCAAAATAATATTTTTTTAAAGTCCCCATTCTGACTTAAACCTGCCCTGACCTGACCCAAACCAAACTAATAATTTTTAAATCAGCTATTCTTTTATGAACTCAGCTGACCCGAACCCGCCCTGACCTGTTAGCGCGTGATGTGATTAAAATACAATATAAAAATTATATCAAATACGGTGTAAAATCAACCATTTTTAGTACTAATGTTGGAAAAAGCTCGTGTTTTCGCTCCTTTTTTATTTTAAGGGTTAAAAGAGCTTAAATTTGCAAAAGGAGCAAAAAAGACAGCAAAAACCAACATAAATGTAAAAAAGGAGGAACTGCCGCAACTCGCCAAGCCCCGATTCACATCCAAACTACGAAATAGCAAGAACATAAGACTTGACACGGGGCCGTGTCCATCAGACACGGGCCGTGTCCGAAGATGGATGCTGTGCAGAAAAAAGACAACTGCAAAGGACAAAACTGGCAGCTAACACGGGGCCGTGCTAAGCCAACACAGAGCGTGGTCAACTCAAAGATTTTCAGAATCTGCGATAGTACAACAAGTACTCTGGCCACTGGCCGTGGCATTGACACACGGGGTCGTGTTAGTACAAAATCTGACAAGCAGTTAACGAGGAAGAGAGAGAGAGAGAGAGAGAGAGAGATGGCCACGGGGCCGTGCCAGGCAGGTACGGGCCGTGGTGAAGCTTCTGATTTTAGCTATAAATAGAAGTGCTTGGTTCCACTTCAAACCATCCATTGGCAAACCCTTTCTCTCTCACTTGCCACCATTCCACCACCACTACAATACCATCATCCACCACCATCATCAATTTTCCATCTTTTAGAGTGTGTGTAGTATCGGGATCCAAGATTGATAGTAAGAATCTTTGTCAAATAAAGGCTATGCTTGGTTAAATTCTTACATCACTTGGTGAAGACATATCTTTTATGTATTTCTTTTATGATTTCCAATCTTTGACAACTTTTTAATTGGGTATGTATTAATAAATTTAATAATTAGTTTTTTTATATTAAAGACGAATTTATTCAACCATTATTCATATGTTGTTTATTCACATATTCATGTCTGTACGGTCTATATAAAGCATGTTAACTACTTGGAAGGGGGATAAAAGGGTGGTTGGGTAATTCTATATCTCGTTAAGTGTATAGATCCTGTGAGAACCTGGTTCAAGTTTAGTACTACTCCATGGATTGGTCGGGAATGACTGGCCCGACTGAGAGTAAGAAACCGTTTGAACCCCTTATTTACAAACTACTATTAAAACTTGATCTTCGAATGTACGTAGTACCTTTTGTATTTAAGTTTCAATCTCTTTCATTTTCGAGTTGTCTATATTTCAATGTAAATTTTAATCAAAGCTGAGTTGGGTCATATATGTTATATTTTTTTTAATAAGCTTTCATTCCTAAGACATGACATTTTTCTTGATTTATGAACTTTTACGTTATTTAAGAAGCAACTTGCTTTTTCTATTTACATTTGAATTTTTCTTTTTACATTTGAATAATCATCTACATTTCCATGTAAATTTTAATCAAAACTGAGTAGGGTTATATATGATATAGTTTTACTTTTTTATTTTTTCAAAGTATGCTTTCATTTTTTAGACGTGACATTTTTCTCGATTTTCAAATTTTTTTATTATCTAAGTAGCGACTTGCTTTTTCTATCTACATTTCGATGTTCAAAACAGAACCGCCGCAACGCGCAGTACATTTCACTAGTTTCTAATATAAAATGAATAACGCGTTGTAAATTGTCGCCCCATCACACCGTGTTTTTACTAGTAATCTTCCTATACTAATAAACGAAAATCTTTTTGTACACGTGTCACTCTCTGGTGCCTCCTCCCTTTTAATAATAGTATTACATATCAATTTTTATACACAAAATATAATATAATATTAATTAATATTGTTAGAGAAAAACGTATAAATTCAAACTTAATTAATAATTATCTATAACAAATATAAATGTATCAAATAATATAATAAGTATAATATTATTTAATATGGTTAGAGATCAAACGTATAATTTCAAATTTAATTAATAGTAAATTACTTTTTGAGTCCATATGTTTTAGTGATTTTAACCACTTGAATCCAAAATCAAAAAGTTTAACGCTCTTTGTCTCTAACCGCTAATTCACACCCCCTGAAAAAAAATCAAAAAACATTTTGTAAGGCCGAGTTCTCTAAGTTCTCACAACTTGTAGAAATTTTCATTTTACCCTAACCATATATATTTGTTAAGATAAAATATAGTATTTGGATATAAACAATAATTACTAATAAAGTATCAAATCACATGTACAAGTACTTATAGTATATAACTTAGAATACTAAAATTACAAGCGGATTATCTAAATAAAGTACCAAATTATCTTTAAAGCGAACACTAAATGGTTTTCAAAAGATGTATTTTTTTTTTTGCTATTAAGTATATAACATTATATTTACTTAAGTCGTGTAATACACGTGTTCTATATTTTCTTCCAATTTTAAATTTATGTTAATATCAATATGTTTTCATCTTAAAAAATGTCCAACTTTCTAATTTCAATCATATTTGATCTCGGTACCGGTACCCAATACCATTTGCTAATCTCTCAGTGAAATTACTATTCATTCAATTGTATTTTTAATATATAGGTAATTACGCAACTAAATACATTATCATCATGCTAAATAAAGACATTATATAATATTATAAAAATTTTATTTTGAATATTTAAATATCGACTACTAATTTAAAAAGTTGTTGTAGACGCTCAAATTTATAGTTTAAAAAAACTTCAGTCCTATTTTTTTAAACGTATACTTTATTTTTAGTATGATTTTTTAATATGTAATATTTTCTATACAACGATAATATTCATATATTGTCTCATGATCCATATATCTAAAAATAGTATTTATATCAAAGTATTTATTATATCATTAATATACATAGTAGAATTTAATTACAATTCATTTACCATAACCTCATAACTTATAATTATTTTTAAAAATACTAACAATTTTATGATAATTATTTTTTTAATTTTTTAGTGTTACTTCTTTTTAAGACATATAATAAAATGGATTGTAGTATCTCAAAAGAAAACTGAAAACTTAGAAAATTAATTTGAATAACGAAAATATAATTGTTCTTTTGTTTTACTATTTTTATCTAAATAAGTCATTTCATTAATAAGGATTATATACAAGTTTATAATTTACATTTTTTCGTCATTTAACCCGTGTAATACGGGGTTGTAAGCTAGTTTATATGTATATATTCATATCAATATATATTAGAATATTCCCAATACCTTCGTTTGCTGCAGCTCCCCATGCTGATCTCGTAGAAACCTTTTCACACAAACACAAAATCGAAGCTCAATCAACCTCGCGCGAATCAATCGCCATTGTCAACCAAAAACCTTATTCATTCACGTCGCAAACTAACCAAAATCACAACGTCAATGCATCTCTTTTAGGGAGATTTATCATTATTGTTTCTAGGGTTTCCAAATCAGTGATTTCCAATGGCATTGTTACGTAAATTGTTGCCCAAGAAACCGCCTGATAACCTTGTTTGGGTCTTTGAAAGAATCTACGGTAAATATTTAGCATTAATGGAGTATTTAGTTTGATATCTGTGTTTATGTAATATGAATGATTGATTATATATTGTAATGAACTTGTGTGGTTGTATTGATATTCATTTATTCTTCAAGTTTAGTTTTCTAACTTGTTATATTGTATTGAAGTGTGATCATCTCATAAATGAATTGCTAGGGTACATTTATATGTTTTAGGGCAAATTTAAATTTACGAGCAATTTAACCAGAGACACTAGTAACTTATACTTTCGTTGCTTACACAATCATCATAGATTTAGGGGCTGTTTGTTTACCTCTTAATGGGGCTCTTAATGGTTCAGACCTTACTGGTTCAGCACTTAATGGTTCAGACTGTTTGTTTCATAAGCAAATATCTGAATGATATAGACATTTGCCTCTGAATGGTTAATCATTATACTGAGTCTGAATGGTTAAGACCTCTAATCTGAATTGATTAGACATTTGCCTCTGAACGGTTAAGCATTATACTGGCTCTTAGTGGTTCAGACCTCTTACTGGTTCAGCACTTAACCATTCAGAAGTTGCCAAACTTCCCCTTACACTTGATTTCCACTTGGTTTTGCTCATGAGGAAGGTATTTTCATCATTTCGCTCATAATTAATCTTCTCTCGGAGCGAAATTGAGTATAATTGTTTGATGTCTAGGTTGTTTAGAAATTTTGTAAGTGTTTGTAGGTGGTGTTTGGGAATAACCTTGGTTTCTAGGTAGTCCACTAATTCAATAAGCGGGCTATGGTGTTTGCTCCTTTAACAAGCGGACTTTGATTAGGGTTTCTCAACATTAAAATGTGTTAGACGTGGTTGGTGTGCATGTATGTGATCTAGAGTCCTTCTTCGGCGCTTCCCCTTATAGCGAATTCATAGTCCGCTTACTGAAGTAGTGGACTACATAGAAACATCACTAAAACCATCTAGAAACACTTATAAATATTTAAATCACCTAGACATCATTTTTTTTTAATTTTTTTATTACTATGTTTTTGATTTTGCAAGTGGGATTGCCGTTCGGAGTGCAATTGGTTGAATTGTCGGTATAGATTATTATCAACCAATAAGTCATGCTTTGGATTATTAAAATCCAATTTACTTTAGTTTAATTCTCATAATATATGTTTACTTTCTTTAATGTAGGACTTTGTGTAGCAATGTTTTTAATATATTTACTGTTTATCTGTAATTGTGGATATATTCAAGATTAAAACTTGTTTCAGTTTGATATATTATGATGATGTACCCATTTGGTGTATAGTCTTTGACTGCTGTTTCAGCAGTGGAGCTTGGGAAGAAGATTATAAAGCTTACACTGGCAACATAATAAGTCAATACAAGGAAAGCTGTCCCGAATCTTCAATCATGATTCTTGATTTCCGGGATGGAGAAAAAGAAAGCAAGATTGCCTCTGCTTTAGCAGACTATGATATTACAATAATGGACTATCCTCGGCATTATGAAGGTTGCCCGTTGCTCTCAATGGAGGTGATTCACCATTTTCTAAAATCAACCGAAAGTTGGCTCTCAGCTGCACAAGAAAATATTCTTATAATGCACTCCGAGCTTGGTGGTTGGCCGGTTTTGGCATTCATGGTAGCCGCTCATACACTTTACAGACAAAATTTCACTGTTGAAATCAAGGCCTTGGACACGGTTTATAAGCGGGCTTCTAATGATTTGTTGCCTGGGATGTCCCCACTGAATCCTGTGCCTTCTCAGTTGAGGTACTTACAGTATATATCGAGGAGGAATGCAGATTCAGAATGGCCTCCTGCTGACAAGGCACTCACTTTGGATTGTGTAATAATGAGAACGATTCCTGATTTTGATGGAAAGGGGGGCTGTTGTCCTGTATTTAGGATTTATGGACGCGATCCTTTGTTACATGTTGATAGGACTCCTAAACTTTTGTTCTCAACCCCAAGGAGACGAAAGAATATCCGATACTATAATCAGGTAAGGTGTCCTCTCTTTGTTATAGTATGCAATACCACTGGTCTATGTAAATGTCTAATTTCCAATTTCATGCCCTTATTATGTTCTTAGAAGTACACGTACATTTGCTTCTGTGATACAACCATTATTATTGCTTTGTCAAAAAACATATTTCATGGAAAATGTCCCAAAACTCTGCCACTGCACTACTAAAAGCAACCGGCGTTTGCTTCTTGCTTCTCCAGGTTACTAAGTTTTCGCAGATGTATGAGCAGTAAATTGTTGTTGATCCATCATCTAATTTTGATCTGGGCATCTGTGAACACTGAACACTTCTATATGTTATCTCGGTTGTTTTGCTAAAGAATAGGCCTTCCCTTGGGCTTTGTTTTAACTGAAGGATTCAAACCACCGCCTCTTGATGATCGACATTTGGTTGGTTCATATATGTTTTAACCATATACTGCAAAACTTATATCGGGTCTTGTGTGTGATAAATAAATCAACTTGCCAACCAATCTGTTTTCAACACTTGAATTTTAGTGTCAAATTGGTTTCCATTCATTTTGTGGGAGGTATGGAAAACGCGTTCCTCTTCTGATTTTTCTTTCATAAGAAAGATCCAAGTTATACGGGCTTGATTTTCAATAAAGAAAACAATCTATCTAGACCATGAGATTTTCTTTATCCTACATGGACCGGTGTAGGACCACACATGTCACTATGAATAAGGTAGAATGGGCGTGGCTCTTTGTATGGTAATGTAGGATAAGAATCTTGAGTGTGTTTTGCAAACTAACAGATTTTACACTGAAAGGGAATTGAACTTTTACCAATCACATTTGGAAACAACCTTTTTAAATACACGGAATTCGGGTGCCTTACTCTAACGTGCCAAAGACAAACACTGCTTTATTATGGTTGGAAGTAGATACTGCATTAAGTGAGTTGCCTGGTAGGCTAGCTATATTGTGGCTCTAGTATTCAAGATACAGAGTTTTCGACATGCCTTAGTGCTGCCCATTGTCCTCCCCAAGTCTGAATCTTGAAATTTACACAATGTACGGGGTTATATATATAGTGAAGTGGAAATCATTCACTATATGTCTACATCATATAGTTAGTTAGAGATAGGGCACACATTTTTCTATAACATGGTTACCTTTGGACCGTTGATTCATTGTTCTGACCTTTGTTATTCGCTGCAGGCAGATAATGAACTTGTTAAAATCGATATCAACTGTCATATTCAAGGTGATGTTGTGCTGGAGTGTATTAGCTTACATGATGACCTTAAAGAAAAAATAATGTATCGCGCCATGTTCAACACCGCATTCATCAAATCATATATGTTGGTACTTAGTCGTGATGAAATTGACATATATTGGGATACCAAGGATCAATTTCATAAAGACTTCAGGGCTGAGGTATATTTCATGAATTTTTTTCATATTTGTTTTATATTTACTTATATTTAAGTGGTTCTATGGAATGAAGCTTCTTTTCTCCGAAATGGATGCCTCGGCTATCATGGTTCCGGTATATTTGTCTAGTTTTGAGGAAGAGGGGCTCCCTATGGAAGCATTTGCTAAAGTTCAAGATATGTTCGGCAGCGTGGATTGGCTTGTTCCCAGAAGTGATGATGCCTTAAATACGCTCCATCAGATGCCTTTATCTGATGTTGTTAGTGAAATGTTCGAAAGTAGTTCTCATCAAAGAACTGAATCAAGAAATTTGCTTCAAACACTTCCTAACATAAATAATAATCAGGATGAAGAAATCAAATCAAAGACCCCACGCTTGGATGCTGTTGGGCCTAGAAGCATTTCTCTTCCCGGAAAATTACCGTCATCATCATTATCGTCGTCATCATCATCAGCAACACAAACGTCCGTGGATGCTTCTAAAAAATCTCTGTCTTTTTCATCATCCATGCCACCTAATATAATATTTGCATGTGCACATCCTTCCGTTTCTGAAAAACCGCATGAAACTGCAACGCCTTCATCAGCTCCTCCTCCTCCACCGCCACCACCACCACCTCCAAAGGAGACCAGTGGACCACCTCCACCCCCTCCTCCAAATACGGAGACTGGACCTCCTCCTCCACCTCCACCAGCCCCGCCAGCACCAAAACCACCAGCACCGCCAGTCCCCCCGCCACCAAAATCTAAGCCAGCACCATCACCCCCTCCTCCAGCTGCTTCTTCTAAAGGAAATGTGAAAGGAGGTGGCGGTGCACCACCCCCACCGCCATCTCTTTCAAACAATTCCAGTGTGTCTGCTCCATCCCCGCCACCTCCTACTAATAAGGGGCGCTTATCAAGGATGGGTGGTGTGAAAAGTCAACCGGCGAAGAAACTGAAGCCTTTACATTGGTCAAAGTTCAATAGAGTAACACAAGGGAGTTTGTGGGCTGAAACGCCTGATGAAGCTACAAGGTGATTCATTTTCTTTTTCTTTTTTAATTCTTGAAATTTTTGTTAAGTTTTGGTTTCTTGATGTTCTAATTTTTTTATGGTTGATGTGCATTAACTAGCGTACCGGAGTTTGATATGTCAGAACTTGAAAAACTCTTTTCAGCAGCAAATCCAAAGTCAGATAGGGCTGCAAGAGCAAAATTGCAAGCATCTAATAAACCTGACATAATACACCTGGTAAAATTGTTTGCTTCTTGATGTGTGCATTAAAGTTCTTGTAAAATGCAATTAGATTAGTTGCATTAAAGTTCTGTGATATTGTTATGGAATGAGTTTAAACACCTATGTATATGTTAGTGATTGGAATTTCACTTCTAACAGATTGAGCACAAGCGTTCATACAACTGTGAAATCATGCTTTCAAAGGTGAAGACTCCTTTGCATGAATTGATGGTAAGCTCAAAATCTTTGCATCTTAATACTCAATAAATACAATAATAAGACTGATCAAGTTAAAGAATGTAATCGGATTTCTATCGCACTTTCATGTGTTGGTCCACATTCCCTATTCTTTTTGAAACTTACCAAATGCAAACTTTTCAAGCCCGTCTTTTTCACATTTTTGCTGTGTAGAATTCATCAAAGAGATAAAAGAAAAACTATGACCATGCATAACAAATTGCGCAAGACAAAAAAGATGAAGAAAAATACATGATATTTTCATAAGTATATGAAGTAGCCACTTTTAGAATAATATGGAGAGCATATGATATTTCTAATACTTCCTGGAATCATCTACATTAAGAACTGTATAGAATTATAAAGAATTCTCTATAATAGAACATTTTGATTGGGACCTACTAGTATAAATAGGTGACGGCCTCTTTTGGCCAAGGTATCATGAAAAGATCTGGTTAAGTGTTCTTAAACAATATAAAACGTTATGGTGCTCGTATAATCTTGTGTTTGATTGTAAGTCACTTCGAATCTGATACAACTCCACTTAAAGTTTATAAACGGAAAAAGAAACGGGTCGTCGCGGGTCCGGGTGTGGCTGAACGGGAGCAATTTAATACCCTTTTTAGTGATTGGCTGGATCCCCTTGGTCAATCAAGCAACATGGCAGTAGGAATGTGGGGAGTCCCTAACCATCCAAATTCCAAGAGTGGTTATTAATTTATGCATTATAAATAGCAGGTTCTGTTTAGTTTTCATCATCCAGAAAATTTTGATCATCTTTGTTTGTAATTGGAGAGATTGCCCCTCTCGAACTGGGCCTATTAATTCCAGTAATCGTACCTGCTTTAATCCCTAGACTCTATCATTGGTTCCATTGTCGGGAAACGAAGAAACAACAATGGTGGTCACCCGGAGCGGTCCTGATGGTGCTGGTTCTCAATCAGATGCTGTCGCAACGCAACTGAGTGTGATTGCTGCTAAGCTCGAAGCCATGGAATCCTTAAAGGAGGACATGGCTGAGTTAAAGCGACAAGCGGCAGCGAGAGAGAAATCGAGTGGAAGCGGAACTAAGTACGATGAAGGGGAGCATAGTTATTCTAATTTCAATCGCCGCCCCTATCACAAAATCGAATTCCCTGTTTTCAGCGGTGGAGATCCAAGGGGTTGGATATTGAAAGCAGAAAAATACTTTCGATTCTACCATACGTTGGATGAAGAGAAAGTGGATGTTGCAGCTATGCATTTCGAGGGCGATGCCCTGGATCTCTACTCATGGTTATCGGCTGAACAAGAGTTGGCATATTGGGAAGATTTAACTGCTGCTTTGAAAAAACATTTTGGACCACCAGAGTTCCAGAACCCGGATGAGTATTTGTGTAGTATCAAGCAAACCGGGACGGTCCAGGAGTACCGACAGGAATTTGCACGTAGATCATCTCGGGTCTCCAACTGGCTCGACCACTGCTTATTAGGAGTCTTTCTAAATGGACTCAAGGAGGAGTTGAAGGCGGACGTTCGCATCCATAAACCCCGTTCGGTATACAAAGCCGTGAGCCTAGCGATAGAATTTGAATCCAAACTTAGCCATTTACGCCCCGAAAAGAAAAACACCATGAACTCTCAATTAAAACCGGATTCAAAACCCTACACTCCAACAACCTATGCCTTATCATCCACCAACCAACCTAAAACTGAATCTAAACCTAACTCTCGACTCACCGATGCAGAAAAACAGGCTCGCTTCCTTAAGGGTGAGTGCTTTCGATGTGGGGACAAGTATGGTCCGGGGCATAGGTGTAAAACGGGAACGTTCAAAACTTTAGAAGCCGAAGAGGGTGACGATGAGCAGCCGCCACATGAAACCATAGACTTAAATGATGTGCAGGAAGACACAGCCGAAATCAGCCTACACGCAATCTTGGGGAAATCACACCCTACCACCATGAAAATCCACGGTACACTCAACTCTATTGAGGTATTAATTCTGGTTGATGGGGGTTCTACCCACAATTTTATTTCTGATATTTTGGTAAATGAGTTGAAGCTTGTTACTCAACTAGTAGCTCCATTCGGTGTTCAAATCGGTAACGGGGATGTGATTCGTTGTGGTAGAGTTTGCAAAAATCTCTCTTTGCAGGTAAATGACCTCCAAATTACCCAAGATTTTCATCCCTTTTCTTTAGGTGGGGCTGATTTGGTGCTAGGTGTACAATGGCTTGCTACCCTGAATACGGTACAAGCGAATTGGAGGGACATGTTTATGATTTTTACCATAGATGGGAAGAGATACAAATTGCAAGGTGTTTCTTCCGGGCCTCAAAAATCGTCTAGTTTTCAACATTTAGCTATCGAACCCGAAGCTAACCCCCAAATACCAGCCCAGTTACAGCCTATTATTACTAAATACCACACTGTTTTTTACGAACCAAAAGATTTACCACCTACCCGTACCCAAACCCACTCAATTCCTTTAGTCCCAAACTCCACTCCGCCTAACATTCGCCCTTACCGATATCCCCACTCCTAAAAAACTGAAATAGAGAAGCAAGTGGAGCAACTCTTGACAGCCGGATTTATCCAATTGAGTACCAGCCCTTTCTCAAGCCCCGTTTTGTTGGTTAAAAAAAAGATAATTCATGGCGAATGTGTGTGGATTATCGGGCACTTAACAAGATTACTATTACTGACAAATACCCTATCCCTAATATTGACGAGCTTTTGGACGAGTTACATGGGGCTAAAGTATTCTCGAAATTGGATTTGCGATCGGGTTACTATCAGATTAGAGTTGCTGTCCCGGATGTGCCGAAAACGGCTTTTCGGACTCATTCAGGGCATTATGAGTTTAAGGTCATGCCCTTTGGGCTGACTAATGCTCCATCGACCTTCCAGGCTGTTATGAACGACCTGTTTCGACCCTTTTTACGCCGTTTTATACTGGTTTTCTTTGATGATATTTTGATATACAGCCCGGACATGGAACAACATGTAGGCCATCTTGAACAAACTATGAAGCTGTTGCATGATAACTGTTTTTTTGCCAAATTAACAAAATGTTGTTTTGGCCAATCTAAAGTGGTTTTTCTTGGGCACGTGATAACACCCGAAGGGGTTCAGGTGGAACAAGAGAAAGTTTCGGCAGTTCAGTCATGGCCAGTTCCGACTAATGTTAAACAGGTTCGAGGGTTTTTAGGCTTAACGGGGTATTATCGACGGTTTGTGCGAAATTACGGATTAATTGCGAGACCTTTCACAGCCCTTACGAAGAAAGATGGGTTTATTTGGTCCGATGAAGCTTTGAAGGCGTTTAAGGCCCTGAAACAAGCCCTAGTATCCGCTCCTGTTCTACGTTTGCCAGACTTTTCCACAACTTTTGTGGTTGAATGTGACGCTTCATCCGATGGAGTGGGAGCTATCCTGTCACAAGATGAACACCCGGTAGCTTATTTTAGCAAGGGCTTATCACCTTCTAACCGAATGAAATTTGCTTATGACCGAGAGTTATTAGCGTTGGTCCTCGCGGTACAAAAATGGAACCACTATTTACTGGGTCGCCATTTTATCATCCGCACAGATCACTACACTCTGAAGTTCTTACTTGAGCAGCGTATAACAACTACCGAACAACAGCGATTGCTACTCAAGCTTATGCCCTACGACTTTTCTATTTGTCATAGAGCTGGAAAAGAGAATCGCGGGGCAGATGCTTTGTCTCGTATGCCTCGTTCTGGTGATTTATTAACTTTAACAGTTCCTTTTTGTGTAGAAATTGCAGGAATTAAAGAGGGGCTTCAAACCGATCCCTACACAAGTAATATCATTCAGGAATTGCTTTCTGATCCAGCCTCAATTCCTGATTTCTATCTAGTGGATCAGCTCCTCTTTTATAAGAAGCGTTTGGTGGTTCCTGACGTGCCCAATATCAAGCTCACACTGCTGCAGGAAGCGCACAACACTCCTATGGGTGGCCACGGGGGGTTTTTGAAAACAATCAAACGTTTATCAGCCCACTATTTTTGGCCCAAGATGAAACAGGAAGTTCGTATTTATGTGCAGCAGTGTGCAATCTGTCAGCAGCAAAAATACCAAACATTGTCCCCCGCGGGTTTACTTCAGCCTTTGCCTATTCCAGAACAAATCTGGGAAGATTTATCGATGGATTTCATTGTGGGTTTACCTCCATCCAATCGCTATGACACCATCATGGTGGTGGTGGATCGCCTTAGCAAATACGCCCATTTCCTGTGTTTATCTCACCCATTTACTGCTAAAGGTGTGGCTGCTGTGTTTTGTAAGGAGATTGTACGGTTACATGGTTTCCCGCGTTCCATTGTCTCTGACCGTGATGTGATATTTATTAGCAATTTCTGGCAAGAACTCTTCCGTTTGAGTCAAACTAAGCTGAAGTTGAGCACTAGTTATCACCCACAAACGGACGGGCAAACAGAGGTTGTCAATCGTTGTCTCGAGGCTTACCTTCGATGTTTTGCCCATGAACAGCCAACTAAATGGAGCTCCTATTTATCTTGGGCTGAATTCTCTTACAATACCGGCTATCACACCTCTACAGGCACTACACCCTTTTATGTGGTTTATGGACGAGCACCTCCACCGCTCTTTCCTTATGTTAAGGGGGAGACAAAAAATGAGGAACTGGAACAACAACTGATCGATAGGGACGAGATGCTTAAGTTGCTTCGTTTCAACCTTAGTAAAGCTCAAAATCGTATGTGTGCCCAAGCTAACTCTAAACGCAGGGAACTATCATTCGATGTCGGTGATCATGTCTTCTTGAAGATCCAACCATACCGTCAGCGTAGCTTAGCAAAACGACGCTTTGAAAAGTTATCTCCTAGGTTCTTTGGCCCATACCGTGTTAAACGAGTGGTTGGTCCGGTTGCTTACGAGCTTGAGTTACCCGCTGATGCCAAAATTCATCCGGTATTCCATATTTCAATGCTCAAACCAGCTCATGGATCGTTTTCTGCGAGTCCTACCCCACCTTTGCCTATTACCAAAGATTGGGAAATTGAGTTACAACCCAATTCTGTGGTGTCGCATCGCTGGGTGGTGGAGGCGGGTAAACCAGTGTTGGAACTGTTAATTTCTTGGTGTCAACGTCCTATCGAAGAAGCTACATGGGAATCTTATGACCTGTTGGTTGAACAATTCCCTAATTTTCGCCTTGAGGACAAGGCAATTTACGGGGAGGGATGTAATGATACAACTCCACTTAAAGTTTATAAACGGAAAAAGAAACGGGTCGTCGCGGGTCCGGGTGTGGCTGAACGGGAGCAATTTAATACCCTTTTTAGTGATTGGCTGGATCCCCTTGGTCAATTAAGCAACATGGCAGTAGGAATGTGGGGAGTCCCTAACCATCCAAATTCCAAGAGTGGTTATTAATTTATGCATTATAAATAGCAGGTTCTGTTTAGTTTTCATCATCCAGAAAATTTTGATCATCTTTGTTTGTAATTGGAGAGATTGCCCCTCTCGAATTGGGCCTATTAATTCCAGTAATCGTACTTGCTTTAATCCCTAGACTCTATCAGAATCACTGCGAGTACCGGGGAAAAGGATGGAGACCAAGTTAAGCACGAAAGCTCAGAAAGATACTAGATAACAAGTAGTATCAAAGCACGTCAATTTTAAGGGATGGCGACTTGAGTTTGGTAAGGTTGTGACGAGTATTGCGGGTGGTTATGTATTAGACAATGTATTTAGAGAATACTTAGGCCCGACCCTTTAGTCTATATTAGCCGGCCCTAGTTGTTTAACCTAAGTCTATTTATATCCGTCTATTGTAATCTTTGTAAATCACAATTACACAATCATAATACAAATTATTACCAAGTTTATCTTGGTATCAGAGCCTAGGGTTCTGTACCTCTTCTGCCGCCACCCTTCACCTTCTTCAGCCTTCTTTTTTTTCCTGCCTGCTGACAATCATGGCTGATCAACAGATCGCCGCCTTTACTACCATAGAAAAAACGTCACATAACTCTCACAAATTCACTTTAACCCTCTCCCCTTCCAATTATGGACATTGGAAACTCATGCTACAGCCCTTCCTCGTCACACACAGCTTGTTCGGCTATGTTGATGGCTCCATTCCCTGCCCCCCGTCGACCATCGCTGTCTCCTCTGCCACCGGTAAAGACGCAGAAGGAGCAGCCCCTACTGTTCAACCTAATCCGAGTTATACAAACTGGCTGTCCAATGTTGCGTATGTTCGTATGCTCATCATGTCTACCATCTCCGAATCATCCTTTCAACATGTCCAGGGCGTCACCTCGCGTGAACTCTGGCTTGGTCTTGAACGAGCATATGCTCCGCACCCTTCTTCCAGGGAGTTTACACTGAGAATGCAGCTCTTAAAGATCCAGATGAAAGGAGATGAGACCTCAGCTTCTTATCTTTCTAGAGCACATGAATATGCAAATGCTCTCGCAAAACATCAGTCATTCCATGCCAAATAAAGCCATCATTATGATGGTTGTTGCAGGCCTTCGCGAAGAATACAACGGAGTCAAACAGGCTTTATTTGCATGACAATTTACAACAGTCTTTAATGAACTTCCAGGTCTAGGTCTTCTCGCTGATCACGAGTTTTTTTTTCAAAAACCTGCTGCTGAGTTCGCCCCTGCCCAAGCTTTCACGGCTGCTACACCAGCCAACTCAGCCTCGGCTTCTTCTGAAACTGTCCAGGCCATTCAACAGCTTGTTGCCCGTTTAGGGTATCAGTTGCAACCTCTTTCGGGCTCCTCAAATAGCCCCCCAACCTCAGCCTTTCTACACAAACAGGTCTGGCTCTTCCAGTCCTAACCGTGGTCGTGGAAATAGTGGTCGCGGTGGAAGAAACAACAACAACAACCACAACAGCCAGGGAACTCGTAACTCAGGCCAGTTTAGTTGGGCATCTAATCAAAACATGGTTTATGGCTCTTGCAACAGGTGCGAGATAGGACATGTCCCTTCTCAATGCCCAATCAGGGACCCAGCTACCATCCGGTCAAGACAACCGTCTGCTAATTATACAGACTATCGCTCACAAGCTCCCACTACCAACTGGCTTCCGGATACCGGAACCAATGGCCATTCAGCATTAATTACGTCCAGTTTAGACTACGGTGAGCCTTACTTTGGTGATGAAAGTCTCCACGTTGGCAATGGTATGGCCCTTCCTATTTTACATGTTGGTTCCAAAACTTTTACCTCTCCAAACAAAACATTTCACTTAAAAGACATACTTTCATGTCCCTAAACTAAAAAAAAAACCTTATTTCTGTCCAAAAATTTTGTCAGGATAATCATGTTTATTTTGAATTTCATGCCACTTTTTTTCCCTGTGAAGGACACGTCTACACACATTAATTACCCTCCTCATGGGTCCAAGTGAAGGTGGACTTTACACTCTCAAACTTCCAGCAAAACAACCCATTTCAAAGTTTGCTTTTTCAACAAATCCTGCTTCCACAACCACTTGGCATCAACAATTAGGACACCTACATGCTCAATTGTTCAAGACTATGCTTTCTAAATTTCATTTACCCGTTTCGAATAAAACGTTTGATTTTCATTGTAATCCATGCTTGGTTGGCAAATCTACAAAACTTCATTTATCATCCTCTGATTATAAGAGTACTCATGTTTTGGATTTAGTTTTCTGTGATGTTTGGGGTCCAGCCCCTGTGCCTTCCTGTGTAAAAGTTTATGAAACTGAATGAATATTATTGATTTACAAAACCCCATTATATAGGGGTGATACAATCGTATAATAAGGAACGAGATATACAAAATACATACAATTTAATATATTCCTAAAATAGTGGCTAATATTCTTTCTAGAATATTCATCGGCTAAGACTCCCCCGCAGTTTGAACGTGGTAGGGACCAACGCTCAAACTGGATCGAAACGACTGGAATAATTGCTTGGAGAGTCCTTTTGTGAAGATATCAGCATATTGTAAGGCAGACGGAACATGTAGAACTCGAATGTGACGAATGCGAACCTTTTCCCGTACAAAGTGAATATCAATCTCTACATGTTTGGTACGTTGATGCTGCACTGGATTATCAGAGAGATACACAGCTGAAACATTATCACAATAGACAATAGAGGCCCGGCGCAAAGGGGTATGAAGCTCATGTAATAAATTACGTAACCAAGTGGCTTCGGCAATTGCATTGGCAACCCCGCGATACTCAGCTTCAGCACTTGAACGCGAAACAGTGGGTTGCCGTTTCGAGGACCACGACAGTAAATTATCCCCCGAAAAAACACAATAACCACTCGTAGATCGTCTAGAATCCGGGCACCCCCCCCCCCCAATCGAGATCTGAGTAGGCAACCAAGTCATGAGACTGAGATCGAACAATGCGAATCCCGTAGTCAAGAGTACCATGTACTTACCGTAGGACCCGCTTCATGAAGACAAAGTGAGGCTCGCGCGGATCATGCATAAACAAACAAACCTGCTGAACTGCATAGGAGATATCTGGACGAGTAACAGTTAGGTACTGTAAAGCTCCCGCTAGGCTGCGATATAGTGTCGGATCTGAAACAGGCGGTCCATCAGACGCGCTAAGTTTAGATGAGAGATCCACAGGTGTAGTGCAGGGTTTACAAGCCGACATGTTTGCACGAGCAAGGATCTCTTTGGCATACTGTTGCTGCGATAGGAACAGGCCTGTGGAAAACTGATTAACTTTAATGCCAAGAAAATGATGAAGTCCTAAATCAGTCATGGCGAATTCCTGAGAAAGTGCACTGATGATATCATGAAGTAATGTGTCATTAGAAGCTGTCAGCACAATGTCATTGACATAAAGTAGTAAATAAGCAACATTCGCTGAATCCCGCTTAAAAATAAACAAAGATTGATCACAATTACTGCTGATAAACCCCTTGGATTTGATGAAAGTGGCAAACCGGGTATACCAAGCCCTTGGAGCCTGTTTAAGACCATACAACGACTTTTTAAGACGACATACAAATTGAGGGTACCGTTTGTCAACAAAACCCGAAGGTTGATGCATGTAAACCGTCTCATTAAGATGCCCGTGTAGAAAAACATTTTTAACATCAAGTTGATGGATCGGCCAAGACCTGGTGACTGCCAAAGATAAAACAGTCCTGATAGTAGCCGGTTTAACCACTGGACTGAACGTGTCTGCACAATCAATTCCCACTGTCTGGGAGTTCCCGTTGACCACCAGACGGGCTTTATAGCGTTCCAGAGACCCGTCAGACCGGAATTTTTGGCGGAAAAGCCACATGCAGCGTATGACAGGGCGGTCCGTGGGTCGTGGAACTAACTCCCATGTATCATTATCCTGTAGGGCAGAAAATTCAGTTTTCATAGCACTTAACCAATTAGTGTTAGCAAAGGCCTTGGCATAGGTCTTGGGAATATGGGAAAGGGTGGTGGGAGTAAAGTGAATTGACGTTGTAGAGGAACGGGTAGTCATAGGGTGAAGATTTGTTGCAGGTGGGGCCGAGGGGTGTTGGGCCGGAGGTGGGGCTGTGGTAGTAGGAGGTGGGGCCGTGGCAATGGGGGATAGGGCTGTGGCAGTGGATGCCGTAGGTGGGGGGACTATAGGAGGTGGTGGTTTCGGGCGACGACTATAGGTAATTGGAAAGGGAGTGTTGGTGGACCGGTGGGGAGGTGCCGGTGTTTGAATGAGTGGTGATGGAATAAAGGAGAAGCCAGGAGGAGGTGAATCGTCTAAAAAATTGTAGGTAGTGGGTGTTTGTGGCAAGGTGTAAGGAAAGGTCGATTCGTCGAAGGTTACATGATGAGAGATATGAACTTTACCGGTGGTTGGGTCGAAGCACCGGTAACCCCGGAAATCCGGGGGGTAGCCGAGAAAGATACAACGAATTACAGAGGGTGAAGCTTGTGTGGTGAAGTGGCGGAGGTGTTGGGGTAGCAAGCACACCAGAATACGCGTAAATGATCGTAGTCGGGATGCCGAAGGTATAGGGCAAATGTGGATGTATAAAAGTTTAATCGTTTAGTGGGTAAGATGTTGTGTAAGTAGGAGGCGGTGTGCAGAGCTTCGACCCAAAAAAACAGGAGGTAGGTGTGCGTGAATGAGGAGGGCACGTATGATGTCATTTAGACGACGGATCATACGTTCGGCCCGTCCATTTTGTGAGGATGTTTGAGGGCACGAGAAACGAAATAGCAAGCCATGGTGATTGGCAAAGCTTTTGAAAGCATGATTATCAAATTCGCCTCCAAGATCGCATTGAAAAGTTTTGAATTTTCTTTGAAATTGTGTTTCAATGAGTGTATGAAATTTAGTAAAGGTGGGAAAGGCCTCGGATTTAAATTTAAGTGGGTATACCCAAAGAAAGTGAGAAAAATTATCAACAAGCACCATGTAACATTTGTACCCTGTTTTGCTTGTGACGGGTGATGTCCAAAGGTCACAATGCACAATATCAAACGGGGCAAACGTAAAAGAATTTGATGCGGAAAAAGGTAAACGTTTACTATTCGAAAGTTGACAAGAGTTGCAAACATGAGACAAAGTGACTTTATTACATGAAAAATTAAAATTACGACGTAATAAATCTAAAACTTGATTCCCGGGGTGACCGAGACGCTCGTGCCAAGGGAGGGATGGTGTGGTGATGAAGCAGGCTTGTGGAGGTAATTCATGCGGAGTGAAAGGATAGAGGTCCCCGGTACTGTTGTGTCTTGAAAGAGTCCGTTTAGTGAATAGATCCTTCAAAGAAAAACCAAACGGGTCAAATTCGATAGACACATTATTATCACGAGTAAAACGTCGTACATAAATAAGGTTTCTAATTATGTGTGGGCTGTATAGAATATTTGGCAAAATATAGGTTCGGTTGGGTAGGGTGTGGAAGCCAGTGCCCGTGCGACTAATTGGTATACAAGTGCTATTACCGACCATAATTGAACTGCGTACAGGACAAGATTTGGGAATTACAATTTTACCTGGGTCGCGTGCCGAATGCGATCCTGCCCCAGTATCCATGATATCATTATTCCATGATGCATTCGGGTTCATCTGCAAATTGTTAAAAGCTGCACTTAAATCAGAGGGGGACAACGCATCATACCCATATTGGTTTGGCCCGAACTGGGGAGACGAGTAATGGCCCGAACCGGCAAAGTGGGCCTGGGACTGCTGAGGAGGGTTGGGCCGCCAATTGTTTTGTGTTGGGTAAGGGCATGGAGGTGTGGTCCACCAGGCCCAATTTGGGTATGGAGAATTATAGGCTGAAGGGTTGCCAGCAGTCCAAAAAGAGCGGCCGTATCCTGATGAACCGCCTCTGTTTCCGTAACGACCGCCGCCCCTATAGTTGTTTCTGCCGCGTCCGCGTCCCCGGTTCTGATTGCTGCTGTTTGGATTACTGCTGTTCGGTTCAGGTGTGTGGTCAGGGACAGTAGTAGTGAGAGCCGGCTGTGAAGATGATGTATTGCTGATCGGCGCTACCAAGACTGAAGTGGTAGCTCCTTTTTGTGCCTCAATACGAATAGCATCATCTTTGAGAAGGGAGATGGCAAGGTCCCAATCAGCATCTTTGTTGTTGATAAATGAAACAGTAGTGTTGTACTCGGGAGGGAGACCACAGACGAGCTGTAAGACCAGCCGAGAGTCAGACACAGGTTCGTTGACATCGGCTAGTTGGGAGGCAAGACTTTGAAGTTGTTGACAATAGTCATCCAAAGAAGCACAGGCACCAAGGGTCATGTTGCAGAATTGTGTTTCGAGAGCAGCAGCCTGTGCCTTCTTATTACTGAGGTATATCTTTTCCAGCTTGGCCCAAGCATCATGTGCCGAGGCATTATTATCAATGATGCGTTTGAGGATTTCATCCGATACAGTGCTGAAGATCCACTGCATTACAAGGGCATCAAGTTCCTTCCAGAGGTCATAATCCGGAGCTGTTTTTGCAGGGGCTGGGCTGCCATCAATGTGGTCTGCAACTTTGTAGGCGGTAACATGAAGGTTAAACAACTTAACCCAGTTAGAATAGGTTACATTCGTGCCATCTAAGGTGCGGATTTTAGCGTTAATATTTGTAACCGAGTAGGCGGGGTGAAGGGTGTTTGGTTTGGTGGCAGCAGAGGCTTCAGGTTTGCCGTTCATGGCTGCGATGAAGGACAAAAGAAAGAAACGGTGATCAGGGGTGAAGAAAGGGGGCAGCCGATAATGAAAAAAAAAGAAGGATCGAAACCCTAAAAAAAGTTTAAGGTTGTGATACCATAAAAGTTAATGAAACTGAATGAATATTATTGATTTACAAAACCCCATTATATAGGGGTGATACAATCGTATAATAAGGAACGAGATATACAAAATATATACAATTTAATCTATTCCTAAAATAGTGGCTAATATTCTTTCTAGAATATTCATCGGCTAAGACTGTGATGGTCACCATTATTTTTTATTATGTGTTGACCACTTCTCTAGATTTATGTGGTGGTTCCCTTTGAAATGCAAGTTTGATGTTTTTGCCACATTTAAACAATTTGTTACTATGGCCGAACGACAATTTTCCACTAAACTTAAAACCGTCCAATCTGATTGGGGATGAGAGTTCAGAAATGTCGCAACCCCCGATCCCTGATTCCCGGGAACGGGCGGCCGCGAGCCAGTTTCGGTGGTATCGTGGTATTTGTCTAATTTGGCAGCGGAATTTTTCATCAGGACCGTAGTTAGGAAATGTTTATCAGAGTAAAACCACCATATTTTATAATATTAAACAAATGGGATAAAACCCAAGTTCATAGTACACACGTTTTCATAGGAATAAATCCTATTTTATTTAATAAAAACATCTATTTCATTTTAGGTAACTTTATTGCCACTTTTTCCAAGCCTTCAGTGATGTCCAGTTGGCTTCTATTTGGCTTTCACATTTTGTTACCTGAAACGCGTTTTAAAAACATTTGTCAGTGGGAAATACTGGTGAGTGAATCCCAGTTTAATCAAGTTTAAATAAAAAGTCACAGTGAACAGTATTGAGGGCGCATCCGCAATTACATTTGTTTCCAAGTTATATCAATTACCACCACATGGTAATGTCGTTCCGACTTATGGTCATGTTACTCCTTTACCAGGTGGTAACAAATTTTGTATACAAAACCCCAAATTTACTGACTGTAATTGTATTCTTACAAATACTCAATAACTGCTATTCGCATGGAAGATATTTAAGGTTTTATAAAAATAATCAAAAAGGTTTACAAAAAGTGGATAACTCACATTGTTGTTTTTAGGGTTTTCAGTAAGGATTTCCTAGGATTAATCTATAATTTACACAAAAGTACACGTGTTAGTATAATAACCCAATTTAACATTAGTAATACCCTCCCCGAGACGGCATTCCAATGACTACGTCGGGCAGAACCACGACAGCCATTACGGAATCCTAAGATCAATCAGGCAGCGTATCTAATACGTATCCAGGGGTTATAATACTTACAACGGAGCAGAACTTCGCTATTAGGGGGTATAATATCCGCGTATAATAAGCCTAATATCAGAAATTGTGATTTGAGAATTGTGAATGAGCGACGGAAAACGAAATCCCGAAGCCTTCTTATATAGGGCCTGATTCTGGTCCTTACGCGGCCCGCGTAAGAGTAGGCAAGGGCCTACGCGGCCCGCGTCAATTTCCGGTCAACGTATAGCTTATCCGGCTCATCCTATAGACCCGCCACGATGTCGACACGTGTCAGCACCGGGCTGCACCACACTTTAGGTCACTCGCGGCCCGCGTGAACTTAACATGGATCTTACGCGGCCCGCTTTAACTAACCAAATCAAACGGAGCCCGGTCTCAACCCTGATACCGCCCGCGTGAAGTTGAGGTGGGGTTCTACGCGGCCCGCCTCAACTTATATTTCAGATTTTAATTTATTTTTAATACGATTTCATATATTTCGGGCTCGGTTTTCTCATACGGTTTGTAATTAAAGACATATTGGGACATTTTAAAATATACTAGAATATTGGAAAAATAATCAAGGATGTCGGTTTATTGAGGATTGTTACATCCTCCCCACCTTGTTTTAGAGCTCGTCCTCGAGATCTACTGGAACAAGTGTGGATATTTCCTTTTCATTTCAGATTCAAGTTCGCATGTGTACTCAGGTCCTCTTTTGGAGTCCCACTTCACTTTGACCAGAACTAGTCTTTTATGCTTAAGGTTTTTGACTTTCCTGTCTTCAATCTGTAAGGGTTTTTCTACAAACTTGAGTTGTTCATTTACCTCTATATCTTTAAGAGGTACTATTAGCGATTCATCAGCTAAGCACTTCTTGAGATTAGATACATGAAACACATCATGTATTCCTGCCATTTCCTCTGGCAGTCGTAGCTGATAGGCTACAGGTTCTATTCTTCTAATAATCTCAAAAGGTCCAATATACCTGGGACTTAGCTTTCCTCTTTTGATGAATCTTACCACTCCTTTCCAAGGAGAAACTTTTAACAATACCTTATCTCCTACTTGAAATTCCAATGGCTTGCGTCTGTTATCGGCATAGCTCTTCTGTCGATCACGTGCTGCTTTTAGTCGTTCTTTGACTTGAATGATCTTGCCAGTTGTTTCTTGCACTATCTCAGGTCCAGATAGTTGCTGTTCCCTAATTTCTGCCCAACAGACTGGGGTTCGGCACTTTCGTCCATAAAGTGCTTAGAATGGTGCAGCATTGATACTTGGGTGATAACTATTATTATAAGAAAATTCTATTAAAGGTAAGTGTTCGTCCCAATTACCTCCGAAATCGATTACACAAGCTCTAAGCATGTCCTCCATTGTCTGGATTGTCCTTTCGCTTTGTCCGTCCGTTTGAGGATGATAAGCTGTACTCAGTTTTAACTTAGTTCCTATTGCCTTTTGGAAACTCGACCAAAAATGAGAGGTAAATCGACTATCCCTATCAGAAACAATTGATAACGGTATTCCATGTAAAGAAACGATTTCATTTACATACAATTTAGCTAATTGTTCCATACTAAAAGTTTCCTTCATTGGTAGGAAATGAGCTGACTTGGTTAGCCTATCTACAATCACCCAGATTGTATTATTACCTTTCTTTGTTTTGGGTAATTTAGTAACAAAATCCATTGTTATTAATTCCCACTTCCACACTGGCATTTCTAATTGCTGTAACAAACCTGAGGGTTTCTGGTGTTCAGCTTTAACTTGTGAGCAAGTTAAACATTTAGAAACGTAGGCTGCTATGTCCTTTTCATACCCATCCACCAGAAATTTTTCCTTAAATCCTGGTACATTTTATCACTTCCTGGGTGCATCGTGTATTTAGACTTATGAGCTTCGTCTAATATACGATGACGTAGGTTTCCTAATTTAGGTATCCATATTCTCTTTTTATGGAATCTCCAAATCCCATCTGTTCCTTGTTCTAATTCCTTAATCATGCCTTTCAATTTTTCAGTATCGTCCTTGATTACTGATTCTTGTGCTTCTCTTATCTGATCATTTAAATCTACTTTTAGATTTAATTTAAGAGAACGTATCCTTCTTGGCTTTTCATGATATTTTCGGCTTAAAGCATCTGCCACTACATTTGCTTTTCCTTCATGATACTGGATATCACAATCATAATCACTAAGCAATTCCATCCAACGTCTTTGTCTCATATTCAACTCTTTTTGCCCGAAAACATATCTTAAACTTTTGTGATCAGTAAATATAGTAAACTTACTACCATAAAGATAATGTCTCCAAATCTTAAGGGCAAAAATTATAGCTCCTAGTTCTAAATCATGGGTAGAATAATTCTCTTCATGATTCTTAAGTTGTCTAGATGCATAAGCTATAACCTTTTGGCGTTGCATTAACACACATCCATAACCTAATTTAGAAGCGTCACAGTAGACTACAAAATCTTCAGTTCCTTCGGGTAACGCTAGTATGGGTGTATTAGTTAATCTTTTCTTAAGAATTCTAAATGCTTCTTCTTATTTTGGTCCCCATTCAAACTTAACGGATTTACAGGTTAACTTAGTTAAAGGAATGGCTATTCTAGAGAAATCTTTAATAAATCTTCTATAATAACCTGCCAATCCTAAGAAACTTCTAACTTCGGTTGGTGACTCAGGGGTTTTCCATTTGGTAATCGCCTCGATCTTTGTTGGATCTACATGATTTCCTTCATAATTGACTAGGTGTCCGAGAAATTGTACTTGTTCTAACCAAAATTCGCACTTTGAAAATTTAGCATAAAGCTTTTCCTTTCGTAGTAAACTCAAAAGTGCGTGCAAATGTCTTACATGATCTTCTTTACTTTTAGAATAAATTAAAATATCATCTATAAATACAATTATGAATTTATCCAAATATGGCTTACATATTCGGTTCATCATGTCCATAAATGCAGCTGGGGCATTGGTTAAACCAAATGGCATGACAGTAAATTCATAATGACCATACCTTGTTCTGAATGCGGTTTTAGGAATGTCTTCTTCCTGTACCTTTAACTGATGATATCCTGACCTTAAATCGATTTTTGAGAAAAATCGAGCTCATTGCAGTTGATCAAACAGATCATCGATTCTCGGTAATGGATACCGATTCTTAATCGTGACCTTGTTTAATTCACGGTAGTCAATGCACATACGCATTGATCCGTCTTTCTTTTTAACGAATAAGTTTGGTGCTCCCCATGGCGATGAGCTTGGCTGTATAAATCCTTTCTCCAACAATTCGTCTAACTGTTTCTTTAATTCCTGCATTTCGGCGGGTGCCAAACGGTAAGGTGCTTTGGCAATTGGCGCTGTTCCTGGTAATAGATGAAATCTGAATTCAACTTTTCTGTCTGGAGGTAGCCCTGGTAATTCTTCTGGAAAGACATCTGAAAACTGAGACACTACTGGAATGTCCTTTAGTTCGTTTCCTTTAGTGTTAGTGATTATAGAAATCAAATACACTATAGAACCTTTTCTTATAGAACTTGCAGTTTTCATCACAGAGATGAATTTTGTGGATCTAGATGGCTTATTTCCTTTAATTGTGATCGTTTTACCTTTAGGTGAATTTACTTGAATTGACTTTTGATCACATAAAATACTGGCTTTATTGGCTATTAACCAATCCATTCCTAACACAACGTCAAATCCTGCCAGATTCATGGGATAAAGGTTTGCTCTAAACGTTTGGTTTAAAATTTCTATTTTTGCTCCCTGCAAGATTTCAGAAATCCTAATGGTTTTTCCATTAGCTGTCTCTACTAGAAATTCTTGTGGTAGTTTAGTTAATGGCGGATTTAGAAGTTTGCAAAAAGAAGTATTGATAAAACTTTGGTTTGCACCAGAGTCAAATAATACCTTAGCAAAAATATCATTAACTAAAAACGTACCAGTTATAACGTCTGGAATCATCTTAGCTTCTTCTGCAGTTAGAACAAATGCTCTAGCATTTTTAGTGTTCTTGTTGTTCGCAGCTGGAGCCAACTTTGGACAGTTTGGTTTGATATGACATTTTTCTCCGCAGTTGAAGCATAGTCCATTGGTTGGTTTCCTTCTGCAAGTCTCTTCTTTATGTCCTGGTACTTTGCAGAAATTGCAGTAAGTGGAGCATTTTCCAGAATGCTTTTTCTTGCAGATGCTGCAGTATGGTGCAGAGGTAGAACCTACTTTCCTACGGTTGAAATTCCCAGAACGGAATTCTTGGGTAAGCTTTTGAGTTAAGTTTCTCCTCTGATCATCTTCTCTAGTACGAACTAGTTCATCAGTCAAGGTATTGGCTAGTTCTACGGCTTCTTCTATGGTTTGAGGTCTCGCTGCCTTGACTACATGTCTAATCTCTCCAATTAATCCCCAGATATAACGGGAGATTAACACCGGTTCGCGTGATGCAAGGATTGGCACTATCCTAGCATATTCAAAGAATGTAGTAGTGTACCCCTTACTATCAACTCCATTCATCCTAACTCCTAAGATTTAGGAATTTATTTGCGATTTGCTCTTTTTCATTAGGAGGGCAGAATTTCCTTTCTACCGTATTCCTAAATTCTTCCCATTCCATGTTATACACCTTATCACTTCCTCTAGACTGGAGGATAGTGTTCCACCATTCTTGGGCTGAATTCTTGAATAGATTGGAAGCAAACATTATCTTGTCCTCTTCCGCACATTTACTTATTTTCAGAACAGCCTCAGTCTTTTCTATCCAGCGTAGGGCTGCAATAGGTTCTTCATTGCCCGAGAATTCTATTGGTTTGCAGGACCAAAATTCCTTGTAAGAACAACCGTAAGGCACGGTTCTTCTTTGTTTGGGAACGGGCATTTGAAGTACCAGGCCATTGTTCACACTGTGTTCTGGTTCAATTGGTCGCTTACTGCTATGTTTACTTTTATTATTCGCCTCTTGAACCGTTTGAATAATAAATGGCATTGCATCTATAATTCCTTGTGCCACTATGTGTTGAACGGCACTATTATCTATTGGGTTCCCATTGTTATTGTTGCTTAGATTTTCATTAACCACGTTAATGTTACTCTGGTTATCGTTATTCAGATTATTTTGAATTCCTTCGTCGGCCATCTGAATTTTTAAACATTTACCCCGTATTAATATCACAAAATAATATTCAATCCAGTCAATCACATGACACGCAATTTAGCCAAAAGCTTCGATCATTGCGACTTACTCTATTTCCATATACTATGCGTCTATTACACACTAGTACTGAAATAAAATTACAATACCGACTGAAAGGAAATTACACTATTAATAGTAGGCATCCACACACATATTTTATTTTATTATTATTATTATTACTACTACCGTTTTCTCCTTCACATTCACTGATATGGATTCATCCAAAAATCCATACTGCGTTCATCGTATTTCCATACGAGACGCTCTCCCACCTGGCGCATTCTCTCACTGCTTTCTAAAATTTCCTCACCGAAAGTCCTAAGTTCTTGGACGTTTTCTGCACTCATTGGGGGTGCAGGTTCTAGGACTGGGTTCGGAATCTGGGGTGCGGGTTCCTGATATGGAGGTGTATGAGTTCGGAGATGGTAAGGATCCTCTAAAATTTCCCTAATGTATTCATCGTGGTAATAGGGATCTAAAGGGTCCATACCTGGGTAGTCTCCTAGAGTTGGCATAGGCATGTCTTCGTGCATCTGGTAACGTGACACATAGTCCCTATTATTGTCCCACCAGGGGTCATAATTTGGGTCTAGGGGGTTTGGTGCTGCTAACCTTGGTATTTCCTCTGGGTTGAAGTCATGCATCTCTACTTGGTTTTCAGGGATTTCTAGCTCCATGGGTTGGTCAGGCAATTGTGGTTGGGGTGCTATTATTTGTTCTAGGTTAGGGTCAGCTGCAGTGGTTGCTAATATGTGGATGTTGGCTATACCCCTATTTATCATATCCTGGGCATAGGCATCTGTCTCTCTCTTGGCTGCTGCTAATACCCTCTGTTCCTGTAACTTTTTCATACGTTTTCTACGCTCGTGCGCCCCTCGACTGAACCATCCCCTTTTCTTTTGAGGAAATGGTTCCTCGGATTGAGCCTTAAACACAAAGATTCCTTCTTCCGTGTCAGCAGAGTACCCAGAGAGGGCAGGCTGAGAAGAGGAGGTGCCTTCGCTCCTAGGCGAACCAGACAATTGACGATACGCGTCAGATGGTCCTTGGTCACTCATACTGTAAACTAACAGATAGTCAAATAACACATAACAAATAATTGCAGTTATGCACGTATTTCCATAATTTATTTCCTAACACTTTGCATTTTGATGTCAACAGAACACCTCTGTGGCTGAATCAGTGGCTTAGCTCTGATACCACCTTCTGTCGCAACCCCCGATCCCTGATTCCCGGGAACGGGCGGCCGCGAGCCAGTTTCGGTGGTATCGTGGTATTTGTCTAATTTGGCAGCGGAATTTTTCATCAGGACCGTAGTTAGGAAATGTTTATCAGAGTAAAACCACACCATATTTTATAATATTAAACAAATGGGATAAAACCCAAGTTCATAGTACACACGTTTTCATAGGAATAAATCCTATTTTATTTAATAAAAACATCTATTTCATTTTAGGTAACTTTATTGCCACTTTTCCAAGCCTTCAGTGCTGTCCAGCTGGCTTCTATTTGGCTTTCACATTTTGTTACCTGAAACGCGTTTTAAAAACATTTGTCAGTGGGAAATACTGGTGAGTGAATCCCAGTTTAATCAAGTTTAAATAAAAAGTCACAGTGAACAGTATTGAGGGCGCATCCGCAATTACATTTGTTTCCAAGTTATATCAATTACCACCACACGGTAATGTCGTTCCGACTTATGGTCATGTTACTCCTTTACCAGGTGGTAACAAATTTTGTATACAAAACCCCAAATTTACCGACTGTAATTGTATTCTTACAAATACTCAATAACTGCTATTCGCATGGAAAGATATTTAAGGTTTTGTAAAAATAATAAAAAAGGTTTACAAAAAGTGGATCAACTCACATTGCTGTTTTTAGGGTTTTCAGTAAGGATTTCCTGGGATTAATCTATAATTTACACAAAAGCACACTTGTTAGTATAATAACCCAATTTAACATTAGTAATACCCTCCCCGAGACGGCATTCCAATGACTACGTCGGGCAGAACCACGACAGCCATTACGGAATCCTAGATCAATCGGGCAGCGTATCTAATACGTATCCAGGGGTTATAATACTTACAACGGAGCAGAACTTCGCTATTAGGGGGTATAATATCCGCGTATAATAAGCCTAATATCAGAAATTGTGATTTGAGAATTGAGAACGAGCGACGGAAAATGAAATCCCGAAGCCTTCTTATATAGGGCCTGATTCTGGTCCTTACGCGGCCCGCGTAAGAGTAGGCAAGGGCCTACGCGGCCCGCGTCAATGTCCGGTCAACGTATAGCTTATCCGGCTCATCCTATAGACCCGCCACGATGTCGACACGTGTCAGCACCGGGCTGCGCCACACTTTAGGTCACTCGCGGCCCGCGTGAACTTAACATGGATCTTACGCGGCCCGCTTTAACTAACTAAATCAAACGGAGTCCGGTCTCAACCCTGATACCGCCCGCGTGAAGTTGAGGTGGGGTCCTACGCGGCCCGCCTCAACTTATATTTCAGATTTTAATTTATTTTTAATACGATTTCATATATTTCGGGCTCGGTTTTCTCATACGGTTTGTAATTAAAGACATATTGGGACATTTTAAAATATACTAGAATATCGGAAAAATAATCAAGGATGTCGGTTTATTGAGGATTGTTACAAGAAACATGTCCTCCTTTCTCACCTCCATTGGTATTATCCACCGTCTTTCTTGCCCTCATACAAGTGAACAGAATGGTATTGTTGAACGCCGTCATCGTCACGTTGTTGAGACTGGTTTAACACTAATGTCTCAAGCACATGTTCCCCAACGTTTCTGGCATTATGCCTTTGAAACTGCTGTCTACCTAATAAACCGAATGCCTTCCCGTACACAATCTACGATTTCTCCCTTTGAATACCTATTCAAACGTAGGCCCGATTTCTCATTTCTTCAAGTATTTGGCTGCCTATGCTTCCCTTACCTTCGACCTTATAATCCACACAAAATGGATTTATGCTCTACACCTTGTATCTTCCTTGGATACAACACCACTCATCACGGATGCCGTTACTTTGACCCCACCACATAACGCATCTATATTGCACGACACCTTCGGTTCCAAGAAAACATATTTCCTTTCGGTACCAATCCCACCGATCCCTCACCAACTCCTTCACAGCCCAACCCGTGTGTCTCATCCTACCCTACTGACAACTTTCCTTTCTAACCCGACACCTCCTCAGCTCCAACCTCACCATGTCCCACAAACGACCCTATCCATTCACCATCACCTCAACCAGCCCAACCCAACGCCTCCATACAACCGGTTACCTCCTCACGACTGGACCAATCCATCCCATCTCACTCAGCACAAACATCCACACAACCGACCTCACCACCCACCGATCCGCCACCAACCACCTACTCCCGCCGCCCAACAACTCAGTCGACCTCTTCACAAAATGCCTTTGATCACTACTCCAACACCTCTTCCCAACCTACTCCTGCCCACCAACCACCAAACTCTACAACAACTCCGGCCCACCCATAACCGAACCAACCCGCCCCACCCCCTCGTCAGCGGCCTTCAAACCTACGGCCTAACCCCAAACAAACCAACCCTTATAGACCAACTTCCTTTCATACATCTACTACCTCACCCGACATTGAACCTACCTCGTTTACAGTTGCCAACAAAGAGTCTCAGTGGCGTAAGGCTATGGCGGAAAAATATTCTGCACTTATTCGTAATGGTACACGGTCTTTGGTTCCACATGAACCAATACAATTATTGTTGATTGCAAACGGGTTTATAAGGTAAAACGGGATCAACATGGGGCAACTAAGCGTTACAAGGCGCGTTTGGTGGCCAAGGGTTTCAATCAACGGGCTGGCTTAGATTACACTAAAATCTTCAGCCAAGTGGTTAAGTCTACCACCATCAGAGTTGTCCTTTCTTTGGCTATTACAAAACAATGGCCATTGCGACAACTCGACGTTCAGAATGCCTTCCTACACGGGGACCTCAAAGAAACTATTTATCTGAAACAACCACCAGGTTTTGTTGATCCTACAAAACCGGATCATGTTTGTCTTTTACATAAGTCTCTGTACGGCCTTAAGCAGGCTCCACGGGCATGGTTTGAAAGGCTCTCGGCTGCCCTGTTTGTTCTTGGGTTCAAGGGATCTAAAACTGATCCTTCTTTGTTCATCTACTCACATCAGGGGACGCTTTTATATATGCTCGTATATGTAGATGACATTATTTTGACAGGTAACAACAATCGTGCTACTGATCATGTTGTACAGTCTCTTGGTCAGACTTTTGCAATCCAAGACTTGGGCCAATTATCTTATTTTTTGGGCATTGAAGTTGTCCGAAGTGGGTCTGATATCATTCTCTCCTAACAAAAATACATTAATGAACTGCTAGCTCGTGCAAATCTATCCAACGCCAAACGGTCCCATCTTCATGCACAACCAGCTTCTCTCTTTTTCTTGGTGATAGCTCTCCATTTGATGATCCAGTAAAATACAGACAGGTGGTCGGGGCATTACAATATGTCACACTTTCTCGCCTTAACATTACTTATGCAGTCAACAAAGTTTGCCAGTTCATGCATTCTCCTAATGAGAACCAGTTCGGGGCATTACAAAGTCTGCTGTTAAGCGCATCCTCCGGTATTTACAGGGGACTTCCAACCATGGCCTTTTGATCTCCAGCTCTTCTTCGTTAGTTCTACATGCCTACATAGATGCTCACAATTTAACTGCCTTTTCTGACTCAGACTAGGCTGGTTGTCCAGATGACCGCCGATCCACAGGGGGATATGCTATCTATCTTGGATCCAACCTTATTTCATGGTCAGCAAGAAAACAAAGGTCTGTCTCTCTGTCATCTAATGAGGCTGAATACAAGGCCCTGGCAAATACACTAGCTGAACTAACCTGGCTCGAGACCCTGATGACTGAACTTCAGGTTCCCATGCGGATGGCTCCAATCCTATGATATGATAATTTTGGGAGCCACGTACTTATCTGCCAATCCAATATTTCATGCCCGAACAAAGCATGTAGAGGTAGATTTTCATTTCGTTCGAGAGAAGGTTGCTCAAAGGAAGTTATCCGTTCAATTTATCTCCACTCATGATCAGATTGCGGACGTATTCACAAAATCATTACCATCAGATCGTTTTTTGTTTCTGAAGTCCAAGCTGAAGGTTCGGTTCCGGCCTTAGCTTGAGGAGGAGTATTAGACAATGTATTTAGAGAATACTTAGGCTCGGCCCTATAGTCTATATTAGCCGGCCCTAGTTGTTAAAGTCTATTTTAATCTTTGTAAATCACAATTACACAATTATAATACAAATTATTAGCAAGTTTATCTTTATGAGAACCGTGGTCAAAAAGAAAGGTGAAGTTGGGTCCCAGGACATGGTGATCAGCATGCTAAGTGGCGACTTGAAATGCGAGCTCCATGACTTGAGGGATATGGTCATGAGCGACATTGTGAAGTTAGGCAATGAAGTGGAAGGGGAGATCTTTGGAAGTTGAATTGTGCATGAAGACGGTGGTTAGTGGAGTTGTATTTCTACCACCACGACAATGGTCGAAATCCCGAAACTGTCAGCGGTCCTTGGCAAGAGAGAACTAAGGGTTGTCGACGACCTCATTTGAGAGATGAAACCTTGGCAAAAGAGAACTAAGGGTTGTCGAGAACCTCATTTGAGAGATGGAACGGTACCTAGAGGAGGTACAAATCATGGACGACACGACTAAGATTCAGATGGCCACAAAGTACTTGAAGGATAATTACATTGTGGTGGACAGTGGCGGAGCTTGAACGAAAACTTAGTGGGGGTCGGACTTTCAAAATCCAAATTGGTGGAGCCAGACTCTTAAAAATCCAATATTTTACAATACAAAAAAAATTCGGAAATTTTCAGTAAAATTAACACCACGAGCAAAAAATCGGTGGGGGCCTGGGCACCCCCGGCTCCAATAAAGCTTCGCCCCTGGTGGTGGAGACGTCGACATGTAAGAGTGAGATACGTGCACCATCAAAATGTGGGATGGCTTTGTTCAGAATATTAAGAGGCATTTCTATTCGGGTTAATTCCAAAGATGAGGTAAAAGTCGGTTATACAAACTCAAACATAATTTTACAAACATTACTACATGATTGTTTCTTAAAATTCGTTCTTTATCTTTCAAAAATTCTTTCTTTCATGATAAATGGGGAAACTATAACACAAATTTCATATTATCCACACTATACTCACCAAGTACAAAACCGTATTTACATTTTGAAACAAGGCCCCACTTGTGAGTTCAAAAGAATCCTTACTCACAAATTTAAATTTTGGAACGAAAGTCGACTTGTATAACGATATAGTTGATAGAGTGAGAACTCTTAACCTGTATCATGAGTTGGAGAAGGCGGTTCTTTGTAATCACTGCCACAATTTGTGTTTCTTATCTTTCCCGGCAGACTGGGAGGTTACATCCACTTTTCTTTTTATTGTGTGGTGAGTAGAAAGTCATATGCTTCTTTTCTTACTCCAAAGGGCTTTTAATTTACCAATAACAAATGATGGAGTCACAATAACAACATTCTTTCATCAATGTATGCCATTTCATAATCATGGGATACAGTGACAACACTCAACTACAATTAACCAAATATAATTATACATATATGTCACACAGGACTACTACAATTTGAGATGGCCACAATTTCTTTCATTTCTTAAAAAAACATTTTTTTTTCTTAATGGCAGTTATAAAATGTTAGTATCTAATTATAATCACAATTGACACATCTCCATCTTTAGGTAATATATGCTCACTCCATCTCAGTTCTTATATATGTATGTATATATTCTAGTTTATGCTGAATAATAAATTCTTTTTAAAGTTTTAATTGCAAAATTGAACAGGATTATGTTCTTGCTCTGGACGATTCAGTGATGGATGTTGAAATGGTGGATAACCTTACAAAGTTCTGTCCAACCAAAGAGGAGATGGAACAAATCAAGGTGTAATGTTTGTTAAGTTAATTAATCAACTATTATTACATTATTTTTGAAGTACATGGTCTATTAAATAAAATTATACATCCATGGCTTTTTTTTGTAACACAAGTGAAGTTTTTTCTCACTTAGGGATATAAAGGAGATAAGGATAGCTTGGGCAAATGTGAACTGGTATTTTATTACCATTCTGCTAATAAATCATCTAGCAATTGAATTTATTCATATGGATTTATTTCGTATTTAACAGTTCTTCATCGAGATGATGAAAGTTCCACGTGCTGAAGCTAAACTCAGAGTTTTCTCTTATAAGTTACAGTTTAGTACACAGGTCAGAAGATAATATTACATGCATTTTCCTGCCTATTATAAGTACTCGATTTAACTTAGTATCCTTTTTGCAATTTAGGTTTCAGATCTTAGTGCAAACCTAAAAATTGTATATTTGTCGGTAGAACAGGCAAGTTTTATCTTTTACTTTAATCTTGTAGTTAATCAGTCACACTTTAATCGAATAGAACGTTACTTTTTCATGTACGCTGACGGTGCTTACACCAGATCAAGAGTTCTGTGAAGTTGAGAAGAATCATGCAGACAATTCTTTCTCTAGGAAATGCTTTGAACCAGGGAACTTCAAGAGGTGAGTTATTAGTTGACTTTTTTTTTTTCTGTAGGTTGACCTCTTCACCATTGATATTATGTGCACATCTGCAGAAAATAAAATATTTTAATAATTTGGTTTTGGACTTTTGGTCTAGGTGCTGCTGTTGGGTTCAAATTGGATAGCATCCTTAAACTTATCGAAACACGTGCCAGGAACAACAAAATGACACTGCTACATTATCTTTGTAAGGTGGAACTTCTTAATTTTTGTCTTCAATAAATATATTTATTTTATGAAGCTGAAAATCATTTCTTTTGCTTTTCTAATGGTACCTCCGGTGTATACTTTAGGTGCTTGCCGAAAAACTACCCGAACTCCTGGATTTCTCCAAGGAACTTGGCAGTTTGGAAGCTGCATCAAAGGTTATCTTGGTGAAATTTACATATTTTTGAATGGAAGTTATTTCGGTTTCATTTTTGTTGATTGCATTGATGATTTCATCCAGATACAACTAAAAGCATTGGCAGAAGAAATGCAGTCTATTACTAGAGGACTGGAGAAAGTAATTCAGGAAAAGAGAATGTGTAAAAAAGATGGACATGTATCTAAACGTTTTCGGAAGGTACACACATAATCTCAACTTATTATTGCAACTGATTATTATTTTGATGAACACGGTTAAGACTATACTTTCATTCATACTTTATACTGAAATGTTATTTGTTTATTTCGTTTTTCCATGTTCAGTCTCTAAAGAAATTTCTTACTTCTGCGGAAACTGAAGTAAAGTCCCTGGCTGTGCTGTACTCTGGGGTGGTATGTCTCAATATTTTCTGTAAATATAAATTCGAGCTGGCACAAAGCACGGGTTGGGTTACGGGTAATTTTTAGTACATGGTGAAACATGGTAGGCTGGGTTTACCTACAAAAAAGGGTGTGTACTTGTAATATTATTACAATAACGATCTAAATCATTGAAGGAAATGATTTAGAATGTTGTATGTAAGCCTGTCAAAATGTGCGGGCCGGGTTGGGTGATGAGTCAAGAAAACAGACCGTTTTAGAAATTATCAATTTGTTTTGGGCCAAATAGGGTTATGATGAAACATGGTAGGTTGGGTTTACCTACAAAAAAGGGCGTGTACTTATAATATTATTACAATAACGATCTAAATCATTGAAGGAAATGATTTAGAATGTTGTATGTAAGCCTGTCAAAATGTGCGGTCCGGGTTGGGTGATGAGTCAAGAAAACAGACCGTTTTAGAAATTATCAATTTGTTTTGGGTCAAATAGGGTTATGATGAAAATTGACTCGGTTGAAATGAGTAGTTTTAGAAGAAAAAAAAAAGTAAATGGATCTAAATTGCCACCTCTACCTACACTCTTTTATAGGGTAAAAATGTGGATGCTCTAATTCTTTACTTTGGTGAAGATCCTGCTCGTTGCCCATATGAACAAGGTAATCATCAAAAAGACTGAAATCTTGATGACATTGATTCAACTGGTGTTCCAAATTTTCTAATAAGCTGACATTTGATATAATGTCATTTTATGATTTTCAGTTGTTTCAACGTTGCTTACATTTGTGAGAATGTTTAATCAAGCCCATGATGAAAATGAAAAACAAATAGAAGCCGAAATGAAGGCGGCCAAGAGAGAAGCTGAACAAGAAAAGTTAAAAGTACACGCGCATCCTAAAAAGAAGTCAGAATCAACAAGAAATACCAATAATGAGTCAGAAGTAATAAGAAAAACTCCTATAGAAAATGCTGCATAATAACAGAAAAGAAAATAATAGTGGTAATGATAATAAATTATTATTATTTTCCCTCTTCATTGAATTCAAATGGTAGTGATGGCCAACGGGATGAATGTCTGAAATGTAGAGTTGTAAAACAACGCTGCAACTGACCCGTCATTCAATTGAAGGTCTGTTTTGGTTATCTAAGTTTTCTTAACATGTTGAAGATTGCATATCAATTTGTTTAAATGTCATGATGAATTTGATATGTTTTGCAGTGAAGACAAATAGGCCGTAGATGGCAGCTTGTAAATATATATAGGAATCTTACAGCTAAAATGGAAAGATGGTTTGGGTGCGAGAAATTGCATGTTTATTAGATCCTGTTTTTTGTAGGTTTTAGATTTTTTTGCAGGTAGATAACTCTACTTGTATTAGATTTGTTGTTTCAACAAAGATGAAATTTTGGGTGTTAAATGAAATGTGTTTGATGGGTTTGTGATATAGTTTTTTTTCCTAAACGTGTTTGATCATCATTTGGAAATTAGAACGCGGTATGATTTGATGTATAGTAGGCTACACGACGATTAATGTATTGTTAGACGTTAAGAGAACTATTGTGCTAACGGACGACGTTATACTTAGCTGGCAAACTTCTTACTCTTAATAACCCTTTATTAAACAAAACGAAAATAATGATTCTGTATTTCTCGTATACTAGTGGGAATACCTGCGCTCCATAATGGGTTGGCGGGAATTTGCTCAGTATCGTTCTAGCTGATTAAGGTGCCGTCACTCACTATAGCAATTGAAATATCATATACATTTATTCATAGGCCAAACGAATCAAAATGTCACACCCTAACTAGCAGCAGAAACAAAAGGGATGCAATAGACACCTCTGGTACAAGCACAATGTTTATAAAGATATTATATCGCCACTGTATGTCATGTTACATTGTTGATTATATACTATGTGTATGTTACAACGACGTATCCCACGAACCATGTTATTCTTCTAGGATGTATGCTTCTATGCACATATTTATCCGTAAGGCAAAACTTGAAGCAACAAACATAGGTATCATACAAGTTTCAAGTTGCCACACCCTGAATTCCCGGTGGGCCCGTACTTGAGGTTTATGCGTGACGTTTGATAAAAGTATCACAATAGGCATCGGAAGATGGAATTAAGTAGGGGTGTTCATCGGTTCGGTTTATGGTTTATTTGGTTTATTCGGTTCGGTTTATTCAGTTTTCAAAATTTTGTACCCAATCCAAAAACCAAACCAAACTAAATAAGGAATATGCAAACCGATCCAAACCAAACCAAATTCAATTCGGGTTGGTTTCGGTTATAAACCAAATAAAACAAATCTAACCAAATTGTACCTAAGTACTTTTTTTTTCCTAATTTATATTTATGTTTGTGTTCCAACTTCCGAACATCACAACTAATTTACTCCTAACAATATATGAATACAAGAAAGTTTCATTGCGAAATAAAACAAAAAGATTCATAAAGTAGTCGTAAACAAAACCACAAAGTTAAAGCTTCAAAACATAGATAATAGAAACTATAAATTGTTAACAAGTCTAATGGCACAAAATATAAATAATCTTCAAACATGGGTCTTTCTCCACTCCAGTGGGTTTGAGTTGAGCTTTTAAATTTACATTTGGTATTTTGGGCTACATAAAAAAAACTATTTTGGGCTAACAAACTGTATATGATTTATAAAATATTATTATTTTTATTTAACAATTAATTAAGTTAATTGGTTTATTCGGTTATCCAAATAAACCGAATAAACCAAATAAAATAAAATGTTGATCCATAAACTAAACCAAAAACCATATTCACAATTCGGTTTCGGTTAGAAACCAAACCAAAAACCGAATTCGTTATTCGGATTGGTTTATTTGGTTACAGTTACAGTTCGGTTTACGGTTTTTATTTGGTTACGTTTTTTTCTGAACACCCCTAGAATTAAGTAACATAATAAACATAAAAGCTTGAATATAATAAATAAAGTTTATACAAGTTGTTCGTACAAAATATCCATAAGCAGGATCGAAATAAAAAGCCACTGGAGACTATAATGGGTCTTTTATCAAGGAGTTGCAAATTCCAATTTTTAAGACCAAACCCACTCCAGTCTAGTCCGTACTTGCTTTAACCTGCGCTTAGTCTTTTGAAAATACTTTAGTTTTCACTGGTAAATACTAATAACTGACTCTTTTTGAAAAACTTTTCAAAATTTATTTAATACCATTTGGTATTTCATTTTTAAATAACTTGGGACAAACTATATCTCTTGTTACCAGTTTTACATGCTTGTCAATACAGTCGGGGATCAGAAATCAAATGCCAGTACCTGATTAATAGACACACCAGATTTTCATATATATATATATAGAGAGTTGGAGTTAGGTGGAAAGTCTATTTTTCCTAGAAAGTCTAGGAAGCAATGAGAATTGGACATGTGGCATTGAGTAATTTTATAACTAAAAGGGCAACTATGTAATTTCACATTTTAATTTTATTTTTGAAATTTATTTTTCATTAACTAACATTCCATGATTTTCGGAATTTTTGTTGTTTTCGAATTCAAATTCAAATTCAAATCTGGAGGTCAATGTGTTTATCTGGAAAACTATCAGCAGGTCTTGGTGATGTGTTTTACCAGTCAGAGAGGTTGAAGTCAGTGTGTTTTAACACTCTGAAGTCAATATATAATCAGGTTGTGTTTTAACAGTTCTTTTGCATTTTTAACACTCTAAATGTGTTTTATGTTGTTGTCTATGTCACATTACATCACATTGTGTTTTTTGATGATTAAATTACATCATAATGTGTTTTACAACAGGTTGTTTTATACTGAAGTTTAACAAATCTGATTGTGTTTTAAGTCAGCAGATTTGCTGGAGGACTCTTGATATTGTGTTTTAAAAGCAAGCAGATTTCTTGACATTGTGTTTTAACAGCAAGCAGATTTCTTGACGCTGTGTTTTAACAGCAAGCAGATTGCTGGCCATTGTGTTTTAACAGCAAGCAGATTTCTTGACGCTGTGTTTTAACAGCAAGCAGATTTCTTGACGCTGTGTTTTAACAGCAAGCAGATTGCTGGAGGATTCTTGACATTGTGTTTTAACAACAAGCAGATTTCTTGACATTGTGTTTTAACAGCAAGCAGATTTCCTTGACGCTGTGTTTTAACAACAAGCAGATAGCTGGACATTGTGTTTTAACAGCAAGCAGATTTCTTGACGCTGTGTTTTAACAGCAAGCAGATTTCTTGACGCCGTGTTTTACCATCCATGCTGGTAATCCTTCCATTTATCAAGAACGACTCAGAAACCACGGTACAAGCCTGTCTACAATCATCAATTAAAACAGCAAAAACGCAGCCAAGTTACAAGCAGATTACGACCGAAAACGTATATGCACTTCAAGAACTTTAATCACAACACAAGATATGAATACCTAGTGAAGAAAAGGGGTATGAACAAGCTTTGGAACCGAAATCTGAACGCTTTTTGGGGTCCTGTTTTGCGTCGCCAGCAGTAAGGGGAAAGAGATCGGTTTAGAGAGGGAGAGATAGAGAGAGAGAAAGAAGGGGAAATCGCATGATTTTAGGGATTTGGTTATTGATATGGCAGTTTCTTGACTTATTTAAAACACTTTCAATTACCAAAATACCCTCACTATATTAAAAGTCTATAATTATATAACTCAGATATTACGAAAATACCATCCATTAGATCTAAGCCATTAAACACACCAATCGGATGGCCCAGGTCGCTTCCTAGACTTTCTAGGAAAAACACACTTTCCGCAGGAACCCTACTATATATATATATGTACACCAATCGGATGGCCCAGGTCGCTTCCTAGACTTTCTAGGAAAAACACACTTTCCGCAGGAACCCTACTATGTATATATATATGTATATATATATGTATGTATACACACACACACACACACACACACACATATATATATATATATATATATATATATGGGGGAGGGTTTAAATGAGAACGCTAAATATCGCGAGAACCGTGAGAACAAATGAAAAAACCACAAAAACTTGGTCAAAAACATTTCAAATTCAAAATTTCTTTTTACACTTATCATTAGTATTCGATTACACTATTAGAAATCAAATTTACACATTTAAATTTACATGTATTCAGAAATAATGAAAACTTACACATGTGTAAGTTTACCATTTACACATGTGTAAATTTGTTGTATTTACACATGTGTAAAATTTTTATTAAGAGTGATTTTGAGAGTAAAGATGAATTATTAAAAGAGTAAATTCTTTTTCTAACATTGCATTTTAACTGTAATGAAGTTTCTATTAAAAAAATGATTTTGATTGGTTTTTTCATTTGTTTTCACGGTTCTCGTAATATTTGGCGTTCTCAAGATAACCCTCACCTATATATATATATAGTGGAGAGTTTAAATGAGAAGAAATTTTTTGTAAGAAGAAAAAAGAAGAAATTTCAACCAATAAGAATGCTTTATTTTACTTCATTTAATATAAGTATTTAATGTTACTATAAGGGTACATTGGTAAATCTACATTGGTCATTAATTTCTAGTCTTCTTCTTTAATAGCTAACTACGTTAAATTTTTTGTAACTTATCTTCAAAATATATATTTTTTCAAAAAAATAAAATAAAATAGTTTAAAGTGTAGGATAAATCACGAGTTGTGTACGATAAATTACGAGTTGTGTAGGATAAATTTCAACGTGTATGATGAATTTCGAAATATGTAAGATAACTTTTGATGTGTGTTGGCAAAAAAAGTTAGTGTGGAGGATACTAGTCTTTATGACTAATTAATTAGTAAAAAATGATAATAAATGAGATAAGTGAAAAAACTATTTAATGTTTTACAAAATTACCCTTTGTTCTTTTTCTTCTCAACTAAATTTTCTTCTCAAATGAACCTTCCCCTATATATATATATATATATATATATATATATATAGAAACGGGATTAGCAGAAAAAAGGTTGGAAGTGTGAAAACAGTGAGAACGGATCCTGGACGAACACGTGGCGCGCGATATAATCAAGGCGGAGGGGCTTTTGGGTCTTTTTATTTTTTTCAATGCATCTCACACATCGTTTCTCATTTGTGGCGTGGAGGATTTTTTGGCGTGTAGTTAAAAACAAAAACTTTTTGGCGTTTTATTGTTTTTTTTATCTGCCGCGATGAATTAATCGTTTTTGTCTTACAAAATAAATAGGCGTTTATAACGTTCCCAAATTCATTATAATCGATTAATAATTCAAACATTACAATTTTTTTGGCCTTTTTTGTAGATCTGTCACGATGAGTTAATCATTTTTGTCTTATAAAAGTAAACATCTTGGCGTCCATGGCGTTCCCAAATTCATTACAAACCATTAATGATTCAAACATTACAATTTTTTTGGCTTTTTTTTTGTTTTTTGCAGATCTGCCGCGATGAATTAATCATTTTTGTCTTATAAAAGTAAATATCTTGGTGTTCATGGCGTTCCCAAATTCATTATAATTCATTAATAATTCAAAACATTACAACTAAGACGAAATCAAGTTTGTAGGTTTTACTCTTGACAAAACTCTAGCCCCACTAAACTAAAAAAATGGTTCTTCCTGAACCTCAACATCCTGACTTAAGTCCTTCCTCTTATTGGCGTTTTGGGCCTTGCCGGTGTGCACATTTGTTGTTACTCTAAACCCCTCTTTGCCTATAAAACAAGATTAATTTCCATGGCGTTTTAGTTTTTCATGGCGTTTGCACAAACATTTTCCACACATAACTTTTACATGGCATTTAACACATTCACAAACTCACAGTTAGTAACAAAAATAATACATGGCGTTTAATAACACAAATGATACATGGAGTTTAATAACACAAATGATACATGGCGTTTAATAACACAAATGATATATGTAAAATGGCATTCTCATACAGTCAAACAATATTATATAAACGATACATGTATTGGCATTTAGTAACAAACTATAAAAGTATATTACATGATATATAGCATTTATCAACACATCTTCACAGATACTCAGTTCTGCCTTTTATATGGAGTTTTACAAACAAAGATTATAAAATTGTTGGCGTTTCCGAATTAGTCAAGTTGTTACTATTACTAGCTGAAGCAACACAAACATATTCATGTGAGATTAAATATATTATTAATGTAATATTTAATCTTGTAGCCTTTATAATCATTTATATTATATTAGATCAAAATATATTAAGAGTAAATTTCAAAGTTCGTCCTTTATGTATGTCATATATTACAAAGTATGTCCTTTATCTTTAATAAGCTCAGAAAACATCCTTAATGTTTGAAAAACCAATCAGGTTATGTCCTTTACCCTAAACCTTGTTTGTTTTCCCAGTTAAGTTAAGTCACGTGAGAAGCACATGAGGGCATTAATGTCATTATACCTACCAATTACTGTGCCCTGTTATAAAAACCCTAAATCCTATCTTTCTTTCTCAAACACTCTATACTAAATACTCTGTTCCTACTCTGTATTTTCTCACCCTCATAAACACCACAATTCCCCCAATCTCCATTTCTTCCACAAATTCTCACATGAATCTCATCACCCACCACCCTTAACCCCCAATGTTCACACTCTGCATCAATGGCAGCTCACAACTCCCCCAAAAGGGTTAGAGAATCCAGAGCTTCTAAAGTGGTCTGACAATGGCGACGACCCGTGTGGGGCACGCTGGCCCCACGTGTTCTGTGATCGTTCAAGGGTTGCACAAATTCAAGTTCAGGGGATGAATTTGAAGGGTTCGTTGCCAAAAAACTTGAATCAGTTGTCAATGTTGACTAATCTGGGCCTCCAGAAGAACATGTTTTCGGGGTCTTTGCCAACTTTGAGTGGATTATCGGAATTGAGGTGGACTTATTTTGACTACAACCTGTTCGACGAAATGCCTGATGACTTTTTTCACGGGCTTGATAGTTTAGAAGTGATGGTTTTGGATAATAACCCGATTAATGTTAGTACTGGGTGGTCTATACCAACAGATCTTCAGAATTCTGTTCAGTTGCAGAATCTTTCTTTGATGAGTTGTAATTTGGTGGGTAAGATTCCTGATTTTCTTGGAAGTATGTTTTTACTTGGGGTGTTGAAACTGTCTGTGAATTCGTGGTCCGGGAATGATCTGTGTGCAGGGTCGTGGTTCAGTTCACCGACGGGCTCACCGCCCGACAGCAGCCAACTGTCACCTCCAACAAGAAGCGGGATTACTGGCGGCGGCGGCGGCAGGTGGGTCGTGGTGGCGGTGGTGGCGGCAGGTAGGTTGTGGTGGTGGTAGGATTGTTAGATAGGGAGAAGAAGGGGGTATGTTGATGTGCAGGTGATTGAAAGATGGAGAAGATGATGGTGGGGTTTAGGGTTTTTATAACAGGGCACAGTAATTGGTAGGTATAATGACATTAATGCCCTCATGTGCTTCTCACGTGACCTAACTTAACTGGGAAAACAAACAAGGTTTAGGGTAAAGGACATAACCTGATTGGTTTTTCAAACATTAAGGATGTTTTCTGAGCTTATTAAAGATAAAGGACATACTTTGTAATATATGACATACATAAAGGACGAACTTTGAAATTTACTCATATATTAATAACCTATTAATAATTAGTTGGTAATTGTTGATGGACCATATTACCCTTATTAACTAATTGGGTTTCCTCTTGGGTGTATAAATAAGGAGCTTATTAGAGAGTTAAGGGTGTTAGACAATTATACAATACACACAACCCTCATAACATCAATTTTCCTCTCTCTCTCTCTCCATAACCGAAATCAACCCTACTTTCGGTTTCATCACCATCATCACCTTACACCCTAAGGAGGAACCGGATCATCCTGACAAGTATGTCGAACTCAATGGCTGGATCTCTGACTGGATTCTCCACTGCTTTGAATGCTATAACAGGTATGTTATTCATGTTTTCCATTAAGTTTAAACAGAACTGATCAACATGTGGTATTAGAGCATATGTTGATAAATCAGTTCTGTTTTTCGTATCCATTATTCTGGAATCAAAAAATCTGGAAAACGGAAGTTTTTTAAAGCCTTAAAATCAAAACTGTTTTCGAGTTCTTGTTGCCGAAATCCCTGTTTTCGGAAAAGGTTATTTGATAAATTGACTCGAAATCATAAAGGGTTAAACTTGTTGTCACGAAATCCATTACAAAACCATTAAAATTCAGGTTTCGGATTTCCAGAATTATGTTTTAAATTTTTTAGAGTTCATCATAATGTTCTAAGAAAATTCGAAAATTCCATAAATTTTGGAATATAATTTGGATTAGTGGGTGTTTTAATGATTTTGATCTTAATTTTATCTATTAAATTTTCGAAAAAATGTTAATGGATTTTCAGTTATTATTTTCGAAATCTTTTGATAAGATTAGATCAGAAATAAAATAGGAAAACTATCCCACAATCCCTCAAATTTCGATTTTCAGTTAATTATCACAATAAACAGCATTAACAGTGGTTTCGAAATCATAATCGCACAAGTCCCTTAACAGTCGCACAAGATCAGATCAGATATGATCTGATCGCACAAGACATTCGCACAAGATCAGATCACAAAAAAAAATATCTGATCGCACAAGGGAAATCGCACAAGATTTGTGGATCGCACAAGACTTGTGGATCGCACAAGGCATTACTGATCACACAAGTTATTGGGCCTTACTGATCGCACAAATTTTTTTGGGCCTCACTGATCGCACAAGTCATTATTAATCGCACAAATTTTTTTTGGGCCTCATTGATCGCACAAGACTTGGGGCTTATCGATCCGCGCTAACAGGTGGTTTGCTATTAAACACTTGGTTTTGTTAATACTTAATTAATTAATCAGAATCAGATAATTTTTTACAAAACCAAAATAGCTTAACTTGAATGAGCTTCTGATGTATTAATTCTGGCCAAAGCTGATTTAATACATCTATTTATTGTTCAAGTATTATAAAAGCCATGTTAAGTATGCATTACAAACGTGAAATGTCTTAATTCTGGTCAAAGCTGATCTAATTCATTTATGTTTAGCATGCTTGACAAGTGCATAACTAAAGTGATTGTCTCATTTCTGGCCAAAGCTGATTTGTCACAATTACTTTGCACACATATTTAAATGATTACACTTCTGGCCAAAGCTGATTTGTCTTCGTTTAAATAGAATTTTACTAAGTCTATTATTTTGATGTTAGTAATAGACATTATCACAGCTTCATAATTAAAATGGTCATTACTTATGCCTGCCTTAGTATAACATGCCCTTAGATCACATTAAGACTTCTTTCTTAGTATCATAACTTGCTCACCTTATTTCCACTATCAGCACCGAATCAGGGGATTCCACCTTTGACTGGTGATAACTTTGCTGCATGGAAGGATGCCCTCATGCTTACGCTTGGCCTGCTGGACTTTGATTATGCTCTAAGAGGGAATAAGCCAGCGGACCTTACTGCTACAAGTACTGCTGCTGAGCAGTTACTTCATGATAAGTGGACTAGGTGTAACCGCATGTCTCTCATGTTCATGAAGCAGTCCATTCATAACTCAATCAGAGGAGCCATTCCTGATTCTGAAGATGCTAAAACCTACTTGGCTTCTGTGGAGGATCAATTCAAGGGAACATCAAAAGCACACGCTAGCACTCTTATCCTCAAGCTGGTGACGACTAAGTATGATGGGAGGAGCGGCATTCGCGAACACATCATGATGATGCATGACATGGCCAATAAGCTGAAGGGCCTAGAGATGGAAATCAGTGATGGTTTTCTTGTTCACTTCATCATCACTTCGCTTCCTTCGTCCTATGAAGCATTCAAGATCAATTACAACACTCAAAAGGACAAATGGACGATGAGTGAGCTGATTGCTATGTGCGTGCAGGAGGAAGAGCGTATGAAGATGGATCGCACTACTGATGTTGCTAACTTCACCACCTCCAGCTCAAAGAAGAGGAAGCACAATTATCAAAGAAAGGATGCTTCTAAGGTTCAAAAGCCAAATCCAAATCCTAATACAAGTGCACCTTCCAGCTCTAAGAACTCCTTAGGCAAACCCTACTGCAAGTTCTGTAAGAAAACAGGACATAAGCAAAAGGAATGCCCTGACTTCAAGGAGTGGCTGGCTAAGAAAGGTAACGATTTTTTCATGATACTTGAGTCCTTTAATTTAAATGTTCCTGCTAATTCTTGGTGGTTTGATTCTGGTTCTATGGTTCATGTTACCAATTCACTTCAGGGATTCCTTACAATCCGGAAGCTGGGAAGAAACCAAAGAACACTTAAAGTTGGAGATGATCGAGAATTAGAAGTGAAGGCCATAGGAACATTACAATTATTTTTGAAAACTGGTTTATGTATTAAACTTTATGATACCTTATATGTTCCTGAGGTAACTCGGAACCTTGTATCAGGACCAAAGTTAGACATGGACGGTTTTGTCGTTTCTCATGGTCATCGCAAACTCTCTATTCTCTATGATTCCGTTGTTTATGGTACTGGCATTCTGGATGGTGGTCTCTATAGATTAGAACTAGATGATAATTTTTCCAAATCTTTGTTGTCATATAATATTAATGAATCACTCACAAAGATGAAACAGGTTCGAGACTTAGAGACTTCATCTATGTTGTGGCATCAACGTTTAGGCCACATCTCAAGAGAACGATTAAATCGTCTCGTAAAGGATGAAGTCTTACCTCCTCTTGATTTTACTGATTTTGGAACATGTGTCAAATGTCTTAAAGGCAAAATGACATTAGCAAATAAGAAAGGTGCCACTAGGAGCTCTGATTTATTAGAACTCATTCATACTGACATTAGTGGTCCTTACCAAATTGCTGGCATAACAGGATATACTTCATTTATCACTTTCATTGATGATTATTCTCGTTACATGTACTTGTATCTTATTAAGGAAAAGTCTGAATCTCTAACAACTTTTAAAGATTATAAATCTGAAGTTGAAAAGCAATTAGATCGTCAGATTAAAGTTGTGAGATCAGATAGAGGCGGTGAATATTATGGAAGACATACTGATGCGGGTCAAGCTCCTGGTCCATTTTATGAGTTTTGTAAGGGCCAGGGGATTGTGAACCAATACACCATGCCTAGTACACCTCAGCAGAATGGTGTCGCTGAACGAAGAAATCGTACCCTTATGAACATGGTGCACAGTATGTTAGCCAACACTAATTTACCATTATTCCTCTGGACTGAAGCGTTAAAAGCAGCTGTTCATATACTCAATAGAGTTCCTTCTAAGTCTGTCCCTAAAACTCCTTATGAACTTTGGACAGGAAGGAAACCGAGTCTTAAATATATGAAAGTATGGGGCTGCATTGCTGAAGCAAAACTTTACAATCCTTTCCTAAGGAAACTTGACCCTAAAACAGTTACCTACTTCTTTATCGGGTATCCTGATCATTCGAAGGGTTATCGTTTCTATTGTCCTTCCCATGTCACCCGTATTGTTGAAACCAAGCGTGCTGCGTTCCTAGAGGATTTCAAGGTCAGTGGGAGCAGTACCAACCCTTACGAAGAATTGCAAGAAGTACAAGACGCGGGGGGGGGGGGGGGGAGACTCGTTGCTTATCATTACTCCGTTTACTCCTCTTGTACCCCATGCAACAACTGTACCTGAAGCCACTGCACAAACTCCATCTCCACAATCAGAACCCATTATACCTCATAACAAAGGCACATCAAACGCTCAAAACCAAGACAACGCTGAACCCGATAATCAACTCAGGATGTCATCTAGGCAAAGAAGGCCTACTAATTGGGATGATTATGTTACCTACCTGACTGAAATGGATGCTGGAAAGCTCAATGATCCTATCTCTTATAATGAAGCCATTAGCAGTGACCAGTCTTCTGAATGGAACAAAGCAATGATTGATGAGCTTGAATCCATGAAGAAAAATGACGTTTGGGATTTAGTCGAATTACCCAATGGTGCCAAACCTGTAGGTTGTAAATGGGTGTTCAAAACAAAACTGGATCCGAATGGGAACGTTGAACGCTACAAAGCGAGATTGGTTGCAAAGGGCTACACTCAGAAAGAGGGAATTGATTATCAAGAGACGTTTTCACCTGTCTCTCGTAAAGATTCATTAAGGATCGTTATGGCCCTAGTAGCTCATTTTGATTTAGAGCTGCATCAGATGGACGTCAAAACTGCTTTCCTTAACGGAGACTTAGACGAAGATGTTTACATGAAACAACCTGAAGGCTTTAAACCTGAAGGTCAGGAGCATCTAGTCTGTAAGTTGAAGAAATCCATTTATGGGTTAAAACAAGCATCACGTCAATGGTACCTCAAGTTTGATGAAGTCATGAAGATGCAAGGTTTTATGAAGAATCAAGTGGATCAATGCACCTACCTCAAGATGAGTGGGAGTAACTTTACTATACTTGTCCTTTACGTAGATGATATTCTATTGGCAAGTAATAGTTTAGACATGTTGCATGAGTCAAAGCGGTTACTCTCGCATAACTTCGACATGAAGGATCTCAGAGATGCTTCTTACGTCATTGGCATCGAAATTCACCGAGATAGACACAAAGGGATCTTAGGATTGTCTCAAAAGACTTACATAGATCGTGTCCTTACACGTTACAACATGCAACAGTGCAAACCCTCCGTCGCTCCAGTAGTTAAGGGAGATGTTTTCGGTTCATTCCAGTGTCCGACAACAGAGGTTGAAAAGGAGCAAATGAGCCAGATACCTTACGCGTCAGTAGTCGGGAGCCTGATGTATGCTCAAGTCTGTACTCGCCCAGATATCGCTTACATTGCTGGAATGCTAGGTCGTTATCAGACTAATCCTGGCCTAGATCACTGGAAAGCAGCTAAGAAGGTCCTTAGATATCTGCAAGGGACGAAAGACTATAAACTGACTTATAGAAGAAGTGATCATTTAGAAGTGGTAGGTTATTCTGATTCTGACTTTGCTAAATGCAAAGATGACAAGAAATCCACTTCGGGCTACATCTTTATGTTAGCAGGCGGACCTATCTCATGGAAGAGTCATAAACAACAGTTAACTACAACTTCCACAATGATGGCAGAGTACATTGCTATTTACAACGCAACCTGTCATGGAATGTTGCTTAGAAATCTGATCACTAGACTCAAAATCGTTAATTCAATTTCTAGACCATTGAAGCTTTACTGTGATAACTCAGCCGCCGTTAGTTTCTCGAACAGTAACAGTTCGACTGGAGCTGGTTTATATCTCGATACAAAATATTTGTTCGTACGTGAACGAGTTGAGGAAAATAATCTTTGTATTGAGTATATTAGTACTAAAGATATGCTTGCGGATCCGATGACTAAAGGTCTCCCACCTAAAGTTTTCGAAGAACATGTATCGAATATGGGACTTACTAAAGACCTTATTTAATGGCATATTGTACTAGCTTATGTTTTAAATTAATAAAATTTCCTCAGTTTGATTTTGTATGTCTCTAACATATGTTTTGCCGGTGTAATGACATATAGACAAATATAAATACAAATCAGACGCTAAAGGGCTTATACATATTTTGATCATAACTATTTGGTTTTAAATTGAGGCTATAGTATGACTAATGGGGGTCCTGAGTCGAATGATGATTCAACGGCTGTATTTCTCTGCTATAGTTCTTGGTTTAAGGCTAAAATGAGTGTTAACTCCTGGCCATGCTTACCTAATACTCATGATAAATGATTACTCGGCTAAGTGGGAGAATGTGAGATTAAATATATTATTAATGTAATATTTAATCTTGTAGCCTTTATAATCATTTATATTATATTAGATCAAAATATATTAATAACCTATTAATAATTAGTTGGTAATTGTTGATGGACCATATTACCCTTATTAACTAATTGGGTTTCCTCTTGGGTGTATAAATAAGGAGCTTATTAGAGAGTTAAGGGTGTTAGACAATTATACAATACACACAACCCTCATAACATCAATTTTCGTCTCTCTCTCCATAACCGAAATCAACCCTACTTTCGGTTTCATCACCATCATCACCTTACACCCTAAGGAGGAACCGGATCATCCTGACAAGTATGTCGAACTCAATGGCTGGATATCTGACTGGATTCTCCACTGCTTTGAATGCTATAACAGGTATGTTATTCATGTTTTCCATTAAGTTTAAACAGAACTGATCAACAATTCATTCATAAAAGAAACATCAACATTCAACATAAACATGCGATTACAAAGATAACCAAAACCTACAAAAGTACCATGTCTTGTCAAGATATACTTGTCACTTTCCAACACTTGTTTATAACCACAATTATTCAACACAATGCCATTTAATAGATTCTTTCGAATTTCGGGCGCATACAAAACATTGTTCAAAAGTAAAAACAAGCTGCACAGTTCCTATTCTTTTGATTGGTTTAGTTGCAACATTCCCCATCTTGATGATGGATCCATCTTCAATTGGTTGAAAGTCTTTAAACCAACGAAGATCCTTGCATACATGGCTTGTTGAACCCGAATCAACCCACCAAGCAATATCATCATCCTGCATATAAAATGCTTTAGAAAGTAGTGATACATAATTCTGAATCGAGTTATTAATTTGTACTAAATTTTGACCTTGCTTGCCCAGGTCCTTAGACCCGCTAGAACCAGCCTCATTCTTGTTCTTTGAACCAAACTTGTTGTTATTCTTCATCAATTTACAGTCCCTCTTAAAGTGGCTAACCTTACCACACTTCCAGCAAGGTTAATTCGGCTGCTTGTTTGGACCCAAAGTGTTGTCCCCTTAAAACTTTCATTCCCTTTGAACTTACTGTTTCCTTTGGATGATTCACCCGTTGTCACAACCCCCGCCCCCTATCTGTCCCGGGAACGGGCGGCCGCGAACTCAGTGTCGGTGGTATCGGTGTTTATTAATTTGGCAGCGGAAATTACATCAGGATCGTAGTTAGGAAATATTTTATCAGAGTAAAATACCACATTTTATAGAAATAAACACATTGGGATAAAACCCAAGTTTTCATTACAAACTGATTTATAGGAATAAATCCCACTTTAATTGAAATAAAACGCCTTCTTTATTTAGGTAACTTTTATAGCCACTTTTTCCAAGCCTTCAGTGCTGTCCAGCTAGCTTCTAATTGGCTTTCACATTGTGTTACCTGAAACGCGTTTTAAAAACATTTGTCAGTGGGAAATACTAGTGAGTGAATCCCAGTTTAAGCAAGAAACATTAATTTAATTTAATTTAAACAGTATTGAGAGCGATTACAATGTTTACATCTACCCAATTACTCATTCAGTACTGTCAATCCTGACTGGTGGGTCATATTACACATTGGCTAACTCTTCGTCCAATGGTAACGTGTCTCACATTTTGTATACAAAACCCCAACATACCGGCAGTAATTGTAGAATTACAAAGACTCAATCACTGCTAAATTGCATTGTAAAATGGTTAAGGTTTTGTAAAAACTGTTTACAAAAAGGAGATTACTCACATTGCTCTCTTAGGTTTTCAGTAAGGGTTCCCTGGGAATTATCTATAAATTACACAAACGCACACGTGTTAGTATAATAACCCATTTTAACATTAGTAATACCCTCCCCGAGACGACATTCCAACGACTACGTCGGGCAGAACCACGACAGCCGTTACGGAACCCTAGATCAATCGGGCAGAGTATCTAATACGTATCCAGGGGTGGGTTATGATACTTACAACGGAGCAGAACTTCGTTATTTAGGGAGGTATTATGCCCGAGTATAATGTATACTACGTGAAATTTAGAGAAAGAAAGAAAGATTTGAGCGAATTCGACTGAAGGCTCGAGCTCTAGCTTTATAAGGGCTGAGTTCGGGTTTCTCGCAGCCCGCGTAAAACAAGACCAGGTCCTATGCGTCTCGCGTCAAATATGGTCAACGGCGTAGCTGATCGGGGTCATCAGCTAGCTTCGACGTGTGTTGGGCCACTTGGTGGCCTAGGGTTTCGCCAGGTTTTACCTTGTCGCGGCCCGCGTAAGGGTTAAGCGAAAGCTTACGCGGCCCGCCTAAAATCCATTTTCTTTGTTTTTTAATTATTTTTAATGGCATAACGTATTTTGGGCTCGGTTTTCACATACGGGGTGTCTTTTAAGACATATAGGGGTATTTAAAATATTTTTAGGGTGTCGGAAAAATTTATGAGGGTGTCGGTTTTTCTTTAGGGTTGTTATATCCTCCCCACCTTGTTTTAGAGCTCGTCCTCGAGATCTACTGGAATAAGTGTGGATATCTCTTTTGCATTTCCGATTCAAGCTAGAAAATTGGCCTAATGCAACTTTTTATTAGGAACCTTTTTCAAATTTGTTGCATTTGACTCTAATGCAACTTTGTTGAACATAAATGTTGCATTAAAAGATCTAATGCAACCTTTTTCAAAAAAGGTTGCAAAATTATATTGAATTTGCAACCTTTTTGTTAAAAGGTTGCAAATTTTATTAAAAACTGCAACCTTTTTCTTGAAAGGTTGCAAATTTAGTTGAAATTTGCAACTTTTGTTAAAAAAGTTGCATTAGGAAATTTTAAATGCAACTCTCACATAAAAGTCATGTTAATAGATAAATTAATATATGTTCTAAAAAAGAAAAAAAATTTATTAAAAAATGGTATAGGAAATATATGGTTTAAAAAAAAAGAAAAAAAAAATAAAAAATATGTTATTAAAAGTAAATATAATAATAAACTATTATAATATATTAAATAAGAGAAAAACAAAAACTATATATTATTATAAAAATAAATTTACTATTCATTGTTTTTCGTAAACAATATCTATATAATCTATATAATATATAATATCTATATAATATAATATCTATATAATATCTATATAATATTTATATAATTGTACAAACGAAAATTTTGAAAAATTAAACTCAAAATACCATTATATATTATATATTATCAATTTGTAAGAGGTGTAGGCTTCACCCTGTTGTACCATGTGCTTCATCTTTATTTCCTGCATTCATCACTTCCACAACATGTTTTTTTCTCTATTAGACCCTCCGTAGTGGGGCGTCACCACACGACAAAAGAGGGCATAGCGCCCCATAGTGCCGCCGCACACCACTACGGCCGACGCTATGGGGTACTTTTTTCCCCTCCCGCGATGTATATCATGGCGTGACCATTCTTTCTCCACTCACACGCATATACATACATACATATATATAAAACCCCATACATATATAACCCCACTACACACTCAAGTTATATAAAACTTCATAAAGCCCCTCTTTTACACAATCCGTCACTTGTTACATAATGCCCCACAAGGGGCTTTATGACTAGCCGAAGATTTGTATACTACCATGTGTCCCATGATGTGTCTTCATCTTGCTACGTGTCTAACCATCTAACCATCTTTGATGGTTTTGTTAAACCGGCAGACATCGTTCTCATATACAGAGAAAAAAGAGAGAGACAAAGTGAATACAACCAAATTGTCTTCCCAGATCTCACTTTCTCAGCCGCTATCCCACCTCTGACCTCACGAAGATTTGAAGCCCTTTCGAAATCGAACGTCGATTAGGAAAGACCGTCAAAATGTTCCATCGGGTTGTTTCCATTTTGATATGTTCCGTCGATTTTTTTCCTTGTAGATTTTTTCCATCGAAGGTCTGACCAGGTTTGAACTTTGAACACAACATCCACTACAAATAAAAAGCCATTTAGTGGCATACGCTTTTAATGACATTTGACTTTTATGCCACAAAACTAGGTCTTTAATGGCACTTTACGTATGCCATATTTGGTTAACACATACTTTTTTGTCATTTAGTTTTTATGGCACTAACTTATGTTTTTAATGGCACTTTACATGTGCCACTGGAAATTTGTAAAGGCTTGGGGTGGAAACAAGCCGGTCGAGCCTGAGCTCAAGATCGACTCGTGAATAGTTTTTCAAACTCGAGCTTGGCTTGGGCTCGACTCATTTATTATTTATTAATTATAATTATTATTATAATTTAAATATATATTTAATATATCAGTTGAAATTTGTATAAATAGTGAAATCGTTCAGATTCGGGAGCTGACTCGGGCTTGATGAGTAAAGCTCGCGTTCGGCCTTGATAAGTGAAGCTAGCACTCAGGCTCGTTTTATTGAGCCAAGCAAGCTCAAGTAGCTCGGGTTGTTCATGCCCCAAGACTTATTCTACAATTTTTCCTCTTTCCATCTTTTGAAACCTTCTAATAAATTTCTCCAAATTTAATTTTTTCAGTTCCTCTCCAAAACTATCTCACCAAAATATTAGTTTTCCCTCTAACCTCCAAAATCATTTCACCAAAACCTAGTTCATCGATCTCCCTCCCTCCCTAATCATTTGTTAACCCAGTCTACCGATTCCCACTATCTTTCCTCTATCATACTGCAACGCAATATCACTTACGTCTTCATAATCCACACACATCGCACCTTTTTATTTGGTTTAAACGGTCACTCGGGTAACATGACTAACTACTCTTTCTAATTCTATTTTAATATGTAATTCGATTAAGAAATGGATGTTGTCATTTTCAATATGTTTATACGTTTTCTGTAAGTTTTAGGGTTTTTCACTATCATTTTGGGGGGTTTACTCGACGTGTGTGATGGAACCGCATTTTAATCGTATGTGTAAGTAGTTGAGGTTTGAATTCAAACCCCCAAAACCATTATATAATCTGGTTTCAAACCTTAAATTGATAAGAAATCTGGTTTCTACTTTAAACTTCATAGCCACAAATTCATTATATAATCTGCAGGTAAAAGATTTTAGCTGCCACTAATTATGAAAACATGAATTAGCTTTATGTTTTTTCTTAAATTGCATTGTTCATGTCGAAACCATACGGGTCGAAACAGTTCGATTCGAAACGATACGGGTCGAAATGGTTCGATTCAAAACGGTACTGGTCGAAACGGTTCACATTTTAAAAGTCTTGTTTATTAATTAAAAATGTAAAAAAGGGGCTATTTTTCATGAACCTTACGGATTAACAGGAACAAAAGTACAAAACGTCCGTGCTTACTAACAACTTAGGAATAAATTATAACTAGTAGATTTATATTATATATTTTCTTTTAAAAAACATAGTGTGGTAGTAAGGTATTTTTTCTCTATTTTAGAGATGAAAGGTTTAACTCTTCAAGATGAAGCGTTTAACTTGTTGGGTGTAAAGGTTTTATTGAGCCTGCTTTAATAATCGTTCAAATTAGATGCATATGGGGTTGGTTCTAATTGTTTAATTCACTGTTTTTAAAACTGCTTCAAACAGGCAAGTATTACTGGTTGAACTAGTTCCCAAAGACATCTGGTACCATAAACCCGTCTAATTAGGGTACTAGGTTATTTTTTTAACTGCAGATTTCAAACCGCCAAAAAATCATGTATTATCGATACATACCGATGAACCGGTTTATACCCATATTTAAAAGCAAACACATCATTCATAATATATAAATAGATTAATTGTTTCTCAACTTGTGAAATTATCAGATATTTACGAAGGGGTGATTCCTTAGCCACGACCAGAAATACAAGCATTAGTGGCGACATCTAAAAAGTCGCCGCTAAAGGTCTTGATCCGGGACACGCACATTATAGGTAATTTAATTTGCTATTTTTTATTTACATTTATGATTTATAAAACTGTTACAGACAATTAGTTACCCTCGCACGACGCTACAGCCCTGCCCCGCGCACCACCTCATCTGCCCGGAGTCCTCAGATAAAGTTTTAAGCTTAAAATATGTAACTGATGGAAATAATATAACAAAATGGTTCTTGATATCAATTATTAGCCATAGATAAAGTTTTAAGCTTTTTTTATTTTCTTCTGAATATAATATAACTGATGGAAAAGCAAATATTTCACTCAAAAGATCCAATGATCCTGAAATGGCTTCAGATGCACCAGGCCTTCTTCCCAAGAGTAGAAGGTTATTATGTTTATTACCCTTTTATTTAATAATAATGTGTACCAAATTAACATAATTGGATACTGATTCATTTTGTTATGTAATATTTGAAGGATGAGACACTTTAAGTGGCTGGTAAATATAACAAAGCCGGAATGCCACTCCATGTCATCAACACAGAAAATAAGTTTGTTTCAATTGGTTTTGCCAAAGAGATCGCGTGAGTAGCCCAAGATATAATTTCTAAACCATTTTTTTTAAACTGATGTCTTATTGAACTGAGGATTAACTTACTGTTAAGTCAACTTTAACATGCAAATGCTTACATAATCTATTTATTCTTTTAAATACTTTCTCATAGTTCTATAATATGCTCGTAGAGAATTAGCTATCAATGATTAAGATCAAACTCACTTCTTGTTAATTAGTACTTCAATTACTTTGATCTCATTAACTTTATTACATGTTTGCTTTAACACCTAACAATACTCCTTAAAAATCACATTACAAAATCTATGTGTTTTGGATTTGGAGATTAGAAACTGTACCTTTTGTTTTTTTTTCAGCTTTTCCACTTAAATCGTTAGCTGGATTTTATTCTTCTAACTAATCAGTTAGAGTGCATCAGGAAATGCTAATGATAAGAAGAAAGTTATGGGAGTCAATAACGTTTTTAAGAGTGTAGATAAATCAATGTTCGCTTTTATGGCTTAAGGAAAATAAATTGAACTTTGACCATATGAGATTACAGTTAGATCCATTACTTATATGGCTAACCACTATTCCAATTCTTGATAGTATTGCAGGCTACTGACCTTATGGTTGCTGCACCAGTTGTATAAATCGTACAAGCTTATCATCTTAGTTAAATGCTACAGGTAAATCAATTTATGGCTTCGGTGCTCATATTTTTTTTTTATATAACATCAGTGTTTTATATTTTTTTTCTTTTCAAAGAAAATGATGAACTTGTGCCACTTCCGCCTTCAAGTGTTTTGCTCATTCTCTGGTTAATATATCTTTGTGTTTCTGTTATTTTTTTAGCAGATGATAATGCTGTTGGATATTAGACACGAGGATAAGATCTTCTGTGGCTAGGCTCAATGCTGTTACATCTGCTAGTGTGGGCTATCAGGTCATGTTTTTGTTTCTTCATGCAAATTACAATACATATATATATTGATGTTTTGGAGTAATAAGAGACCATGACCAGTTATTTTGTGTGGCATCCTTCTAAAAAGTTATTCTAGTAGTCTTTTCGAGGTTTGGAAACGAGGGTTGTACGTTCAAAAAATGTGTAGACTGTAACTTTAGGCATTCAATCTTTTCATTGTTATTTTTGATAGAACACTTGTTTATTTGGGCAGAGGATATGGTTGGAAGTAAGAACGTTTACCAACATTCTTGTATTATGTAGGAAGTCACACTTGTAGAGCTTGATGGAGACGGAGATTACCGCGTGCCTTTTGAACTTGGAGGTAGTGGTGGAATGGTATGTTTAAAATATATTTCTGTGTCTCTGTGTTATGCATTATGTTTTGCTAGGAAATTATTTTATTTATCAAGTTATTAATTTTATAAGGCTTATTTCAACTAATTACATGTTGAAGTTGAGAAAAACTAGTTGTTGGAAATGCGCAAAAGGATTGAAGATGATCATTAAAGAAAAAAAGTCAAGCTTGAAACTATGCGAAAAGAGTTTGCCAGCCAGCAACCCAACTTGGAAGCTATGACGCGGAAGGTTATGAAACAAGTAGTTGGAGATCGAGATTAGTAGAATGTTTTCACCTTTTTACTATTGTAATTGACTGTAAAGTTATTTAAGTTTTGACAAACATGTTGAAGTACACACTTTGATTATCAATGATATCTTTGTTAATATTGTTTTCGTGTAATTACTATCGAATTTATATCAATTAATAGCAATTGCACTTATGTTGTAAGGTTGCATTTGTGTGAAAAAAAAATGTTGCTTTTGCTATAAAAAAGGTTGTGTTTTTTCCATTAAAAAATAATAACGGTTGCATTAGGCCTAGAAAAAAGGTTGCATTTTTGTAAAAAAAAATTGCATTTGAGTATAGAAAATGTTGCATTTTTGTAACTAAAATACAAAAAAAAGTTGTATTAGAATGTAAAAATTGTTGCATACTAAAAAGGTTGCATTTGACTAGTAAATGTAACACTTTAAAAAGGTTGCATTTGGTCTTAAAAATGTTGCATTAGATCTAATGCAACTGCTTCTAATGCAGCCCCCGATAAAAGGTTGCATTAGGCCTAATGCAACCTTTACAAGGCCTAATGCAACTTTTTATCGGGGTTGCATTAGGTTCAGGTCCTCTTTTGAAGTTCTACTTCACTTTGACCAGAACTAATCTTTTATGCTTAAGGTTATTGACTTTCCTGTCTTCAATCTGTAGAGGCATTTCTACAAACTTGAGTTGTTCATTTACCTCTATATATAACAACCTTAAAGAAAACCGACACCTTCATAATTTTTCCGACACCCTATTATATTTTAAAATACTCCAATATGTCTGAAAATACACCCCATACGTGAAAACGGTCCCCGAATACCCTAAATATTATCAAAAATAATTAAAAATCAGGTTTTTGGGTTTGAGGCGGGCCGCGTAAGCCTAAGCTCAAACCCTACGCGGGTCGCGTCAACTTAATGATCAGGCTACCTCCGGTGTTGCCACGTGTCTGAACGCGTGTTGGACCTACCCCATGACCCGGACACCCTACCCGGGCTAGTACGCTGGCCGCGTAACCTTCGGGTTACATCTTACGCGGGCCGTGTGAGAACCAGAATCAGGCACTATATAAAGGAGGCCTCGGGTTTCAACTCAATTCGTTCATTTCACTTTCTGTATCTCGAATTCTCACATTATAAGCATAATTCCCAAGTATTATACCCCCTAATTAGCGAGGTTCTGCTCCGTTGTAAGTATTATAACCCCAATTTCGTATTAGATACGCTACCTGATTGATTTAGGATTCCGTAACAACTGTCGTGGTTCTGCCCGACTGATGAAACAATGGTTAACCGGGTAGGTTAACTCATTGGTCTCGTCAAGAGGGTTAATCCCTTCTTTCCGAGGATCGCCGGCTGGATCGTCTGGTGGTGGGTTTCCTGCACAAGGAAACAAACCGTGACTCGCAACAAGGAGGATGGGGTGGGGGGGTGCTCCTTGTTACCACTCTCCGGTGTGAGAATCAGTAGTTTGCTTGGGAAGCAAAGTGTGATAGTAGTAGTATTGAGAGAGTTGAGAAGAGATACCTCAAACCTGGTTTGGGGTTAGTATTTATAGCCGAGGAGTGGAGGAGGGTAGTTGAGTAGCTAGCCTGACATCGCACAGCTATTTGTAGGTGTGGCAGACCCGTCGGACACTGTGGCGATGCCACGTCCTGCTATGGTGTCAGACTGTTGTATACACGTGGGCCGGTAGGCGACCGTTCCCAGTGCCACTTGCACTGTGGTGTCAGACCCACTTGCCTAGTAGGCAGGATGCGGTGCTAAGCCGCATCGCTGCTTGCGGTCTTTGATGTTGTTCCCGCGTTGGTTGTTCCATCCATGATTTATGCGGGATGCGGTGTTATGCCGCATTGCCTGCTGAGTGACTGTTACTGTTATCCAGATCCCTTGTCGTGACGAAAATGTTCATAGGATGCGGTGCGGGGCCGCATCGCTATGTGTAACATTAGTTTCCGTCCTTAAGGTAAGTCTTCTCATCACTGGACAGATTGGACCGCTGTGTCCGCATGTGCCCACGCGGACGCAGGTGAATTTATTGCTGTTGGAGGTTTTTGATGAGGGTAATGGTCCTTCGCGGTCGTGCTGACGCGAGATCTGAGACCATACCCCTTCAAGTCCCCCCAGTCTAGTGTTCCTTCCGTATGCAAGTTGCATGTGGGAGGGATACTGGACTATGTTGTCTAGAAGGTTAAGTATGGGCCATGCAGATGGCTAGGCCTTTCTAGTGGATTGTTTCTTCCTTTGAGAAGGGTGTCTGGTGAGCAAGTTCCGTCTGATGCGGAATTCTCAGCCAAGGACTTGACTCTTAGTCTACCTTTTCTTGGTGTCATCAGCCACCTGTTGGTGTTTCGAACCAACCTTTGAGACGGTGACTGAAGGTGTTAGCAGGGTTCGAACCAACCTTTGAGATCGTGACAGAAGATGTACGTCTTCGTCAGTCTAGTTGTAACCTCTGCGACAGCTAGTACAAAGTTGTGAGTACTTTGCTCAAGCTCTATGTTTAGCAACTGGACATGCAATGATGAACCCTGTTTTGTGGGGTATTCATGTTCTCCAGTTGAGTTTTCTAGTAACCGCACGTCCTCTGCGTTTTATCTCTTAAGTAACCGCACGTCCTCTGAGGCTTAGCTCTCTAGTAACCGCACTTTCTTTGCGGTTACCTCGTTGCCGTACCTTGTTGGCCATGTTCGTTTGAGGAACGTGGGATAGTTGCGCCATTGTTGGCCGTGTTTGGTCGAACAATGTGAATCTGGACTATGGGCAGATAAACATGGTCATAGGCAGGGTTGTGCCCACCATTGTTTATTCTATGCGGTCCATAGGTGGGTAACTAGTCATAAGCAGACTTGTTACCACTGTTCTGGAGCTACTTTCCTTCACGCTTTTGTGGAAGGTAGCTTTTCTATAAGTGGTGTTACCGGAGGAGATCACCTTGGATACTTGGGAAGTTGGTTGAAACTCTTCTGCATTCGTTTTGTAACCACTTTCCTTAATGCTTAGTTGAAAAGCAGTTTTCCTTGAAGTAGCTTTGCTCCTCCGCATGGTACTTTAGTTGTGGCTCTTCCGTAGCTACCGTTCGCATAGTTGCGGTTTGTAGTAACTACTCACGAGTGGTTGCGGTTTGCAGCAAAGAACTCGCTTCTAGAAGTCTTGTAGCCTGGACGTAGCTCTTGAAGGTTCAGGAGACAGGGTTGCTGATGTGCGGTTGCTCAGCATACTTGTCCTTTTCCTTAAGGAGAAGCTGTTTGCGTTCCCTCCGTGGTTGTGAACTGGAAATGAGGGTTTTGAAGCATGAAGAAGCTTACATGGAGTGCGGTTTACCGCATCCTGAGAAGCGGTTTTCGCAGTCCAAAAAACCATGCTGGTTCTGAGTATCTGACACACCTGTGCGGGTTGGTGTGTGTCCTCTCCGCATATTCCACGTGTGCGCGTGGGTGTGTGCGGTTATTGCTTATACCCCCTTATATAATTTAAAGATATATATTTTTTCCTTTTTTGAGGGGTATGTAAAAAACGACATGCGGTATGGGTTATGGTGCGGTAAACCAGAGAAACCGCATGCCGCTTAAGTTTGGATAATGTTTGTCGCTTTTGTTTTGTCTACGTGGCTGATGGCACGTGTGGGTTGTTGAAAGTTGGTAGAATTCTGACATGTGATGTTCTGAAAGGACGTTTGCATTGACCGAGGTCATAACTGCACTGTAGCAAGTAGTGTAAAGGTCAAATCTGTCAGGCACGTGGGCCGCCACGCGCGCGTGATAACCGTCAGCTGAAAAGTCGCTGAACACGTGGCGAAACGTAAGTGGCCCTTTTTTGAACTTTGTAAGTCGGTTACTCCACCGCATTTATTGCGATGAGTATATAAGGGGAAACCGTTTGGGTTCCCCTCACTTTGTTCAAAATTTGAAAAAATTCTCCGGTGAAAAGGGGTGTGCTCTCTTCGTCTTCTCCGGTGAATCTGTCTTCTTTCCGGCAACTTTCTGAGTTTTCTCAGTTTTTGTGTAACTCGATACTTCTCTTCTTCATATTTCTGATGGCTGAATCATCTAACCCACATAATGTGGAGGGTGAAAACCCTGAAACCTCTTCTCCGGTGGCCGGGGAAGAAGAAGATGATGGTGGTATTGTTCCTGGTGGTGTATTGCCACCGTTGAAGTGGTCGAAAGCGTCGTTCGACCAACTGATGATCAGTACACAAATCCCCTCCGAGTTTGGGGCTGTTCATCCCCAAGACGGTGACACTGGTGCTTGTGCTCCAGCCGGTCACGTGACCCTGTGGGCCGATTCTTTCATCGATGGTAATCTTCGTTTACCATTGACCGTTTTTGTTGCTGATTTGTTAGAGTATTACAAGGTCCATATCTCCCAAATGAGTCCTTTTGGGTTTATTCGGATTAGGCACTTTGAATCAACTTTTCGTGCCCTTGGTTTGCCGGTTACCGTTGACAATTTCCGGGGATTTTATCAGTTGACGGTGAACACAGGCTTCTTCTCTTTCCGAGAACGGTATGGAAGTATTAAGTTGATGACCCCTCCTAAGGGTATTACAAAGTGGAAGAGCAAGTTCTTCTATGTTAAAGCTGCCGCGGTCGTTCTCAACATACCTTTGCGGAATGTTAATGAGCCTATCCCTGCGGAGGACATTGCCATTCCTAATGCGGAGAATGCGGAGTTGTTCCAACGGTTGAAGACTATAGAGCATAGGCTGTTGAAGAACACCGAGTTGTGGATGCTGCGGATGTTATTGACTAGGGCCGATAAGCATTCAAGGCCCGTTGTGCGGGAGAAAACTGGTGGTAAGTGTTTTTACTCTTGCACGGTTTTATTATCCCTTTGTTTGCTTATTAATTTGAACGTGTATATCAGAAGAAGTTGTTGAGCTGTGGAAGATATTTGATCCAACCTTTACTGGCAAGGTTGATATTGTCCAGACTGCTGAAGGTGCAGGGTTTAACTTGACCATTCTTCATAACTTCCGCGTTCCTACACGTGATGCACTGAATGCACTCCTGCCGTAGGGCAAAGGTATAATTCGTAGCCTTCTTTTCTTGCCTTATAAGTTTCATGTTGCTGATGTTCTTCTTGCAGGTACTCTTGGGGCCCTTGGTAAGTTTGAGTCAAAGGGTGCCCCTAAAAAGCATGCAGAGAAGAAACAAGTTAATAAACCCGTGCGGGGTCGCGGCAAGAAGAAAAATGAGGCTCCTGTTGTTCCGCCTTTGGTTCCGCATGCAGCAGGTATCTCTCGATCTCATTTCCGCAGATATACCGATTACGTGGTAGTATCTGACACCCTTGAGGGCTTGGGTGTTCCATGTGCTGGTGCGGCCACAGGTGGAACCACTGCGGGTTCTAAGGCTGCGGATGAGAAGAAGAGGAAAGCGGGGAAAGCTGTTGATGCTGGTGAGGGAAAGAAACCGAAGATTCAGGTCAGACGCAGGGCTTTTCTGGGACAAAGGAAACCTGCGGTTGTTCCTGGTACGTGATGCATTACCTGGTCAAATATTTTGTATTTGTACTTGTAGTTTAAAGTGTTTTTGCTTTGATTGCAGAACCCCAAGATGAAGGGTTCTCTATCTTTGATGTTCCTCCGCCTCCTCCTCCTCCCCCACATGACACTGCTGCGGATGTGGGGGTTCATAAGGTTGTTATGCCTGAGCCCTCTGTGCGGGAGGAGGATACTGGGAAGGGGTCTGCGGCCCAGATCCATGACACGGTAGATTCACATGACAATGTCATTACCCCAGAGGATGCGGATGATCTGAATTTGAAATTTGCTTATACTGAAAAGCCAAAGTCTCCTGCTGCTGAAAAGGCTTCTGGTTCCGGTTCCGGAGGTGCGGGTTTCGTAGAAACTCCCATTCAGCCTGAAGAGTTTGAATTGGAGTATTATTACTGCACCTATACGGAAGATCGGGCCATGTCTTATCACCACCCTCCATGGTCTGTGATGCAAGGGGATGACATTTCTGCTGATCCCTCCGCGTGTAGGGAGATTTTGGGTGGTCTGGGCACCCCATTTGAAGTCAACCGGGCCCGTGCCTTATCAACTAAAGCGCAGATTAACCAACTCTCCTCCCTGCTTGTTGGGGGTTCCGTAATGGCCAATGCCATTATGGAGAACTATAAGGTGTTGGGGCGCAGGGAGGAGGAGAATGTGCGCTTGCGTGCAGAGGCTGAGGAGTTGGTGAAGGCTGCACGTGAGGGTGCCGAGCATCTTGAAAGGGATAGGGTTGCGTTTGAAAAGCGCAAGCAGACTGAAGAGTGGGCTGCAACTGTTGAGCTTAAACAGGTTCGTACCCTTGCTAAACTGCTTTCCACTGAGCGCCAGAGTTGGAAAGAATCTCTTTCTAATGAGCGCGAGACACTTTCTAATGAGCGCAAGGCTTGGAAAGACTCTTGGGCCAAACAGAATGAAACTCTCTTTCGTGTTCGCCAGGAGCTTGTCAATGCTAAGGCAGCAAATGTCGCACTTGCTAAAGAGAAAGCAGCCGCTGTTGCGGCCGCCCAAGCGGCCAAAGAGGCGGAAGGTCGCCTTGCCAAGGCTCTTGAAGAGTCCAAGGAGGCGGAGGCTCGCCTTGCCAAGGCTCTTGAAGAGGCCAAGGAGGCGGAGGCCCGTACTGCAAAAGCTCTTGAGGGGGCGAATGTTGACCGCACCAATTTAACCAACACTATATTGGGCCTCCAGGTATAAGTTTCTTGCTTTTGAATTTTTACATCTCACAAGTATGTTGATTATTTTCGTATACTTGTTTTTGTTTTGTTAACAGGCTGAAGTGCGGACCCGGGGGGCCACTATTGAAGAGGTTTCTGCCCGCGTTGATGAGGTTGAAGCGCGGGCAAGAGAGGCTGAGGAGGCTAGAGATAGCCTTGATTCGTCGCTTAAGTTGCTCAAGGCCGACCATGAATGGATGCGTATGCGCGGGATCGGACATGTAAGCATTCGTTGCGTTTGTTATTTTTGTTATAGGTTTGCCTTTGATAACCTTTGTATTCTTGTATCGCAGATTGTTACTGCCATCCTTGATGCACCTGAGACTGTATCAGGTGTTAACGAGATCAAGGAGCGTGCCCGGGATGCAGGTTTTAAAGCTGGCTATAACCGCTGTATTGGTCATTTGAATGTTGCAGCCCGGGGCGGATTTACTGATGAGCGATCCGGGTTCCATGGTGTGGATACTGAAGCGCTTCTTAATGCTGCGGTTGAAGCGTATAACGAAACAACCCTTTCCGGTCTCGAGGATCTTGAAAGGTGTCTAGAAGCGGAGGACTATGTGGACCGCTTGCGAGTGTTATACGCTGATGAAGAAGATGAGGAAAAACCTTCTGTGGCAAGCAAGGACGGTGAGGGTTCCAGCGGCACAAAGAAAGATTAGCCTGGCCTGCGTGCCTTTTGTTTCCTCATAATTGTTTGAAAAACTTTATGTAAATTCTCTGTGCACCGCGGAGGTGTTGGAATTTTTTGAATATAAAGAATTGTTCTGTTCAATTTGTACAAGTGTTTTTACTACTTGCATATTTGAATTTGTAAGGGTTTAATGTTACTGTGAGTGACACTAAATCTGTAATTGCCTTTTGCATATCTAGGTGATATGCAAGTATGAAGAATTGTCTTTGGTTGGACAAACAGTGTTGCCATTGCTGGCCTATTATAATAGTTGTGTGTGGTTACCACTCTGTGTGGGTATCGCGAATGAAGATTTTGCTAATCTGTTTTTGTGTATACCTCAGAGTGGAACACGCATTTGTAATAGAAATAAATAAACAATATTGCATTGAATCGTCTATTTATTTATTTGCAAATGGCCCGTGGCCTGATAGGTTACATTGTGAATGTAAAAAACGTGGCTTACATATAACAGCGTCGAAGCTGTTGTGCATTCCATGTGCGTGCGATAGTTTCGCCTTCAAGTGTTTGAAGTTTATATGCGCCTTTGCCCAGGACCTCTAGGATGAGGTAGGGTCCTTCCCACTTGGGGGCAAGTTTCCCTGGGCGTTCCGCGTTAGATGCTTCATTGTCGCGAAGGACGTAGTCTCCCGGGTTGTAAGTACAAATGCGAACGTGTGCATTGTAGTATTTTTCAAGTTTGGTTTTGTATTTGGCCTCGTTGATGGCAGCGTTTTCGCGCCTTTCTTCCAAGAGGTCTAAGTCAATCCTACGTTCCTCATTGTTGTCTATCTTGTTGATAGCCAACATTCTAGGTGAGGGGAGGCCTACTTCCGCGGGGATCATCGCTTCAGTGCCATAGACCAGGCTGAAAGGTGTCTCACCGTTGCTTGTTTTTGGGCTTGTCCTGTGAGCCCATAAAATACTTGGGAGTTCATCAACCCAGCCGCATCTGGCTGTTCCCAACCGTGCTTTGATGCCTTCCACTAAGCTTTTATTGATACTTTTGACTTGGCCGTTCCCTTGCGGATGCGCCACTGAGGAGAATATGTGTTCAATGTTTAGCTCTTTTAGCCATTTCTGAAAGTCATCTGCGGCGAAGTTGGTACCGTTATCGGTGACGATGCACATTGGTAGACCGAAACGGCAGATGATATGTTCCCACACGAATTTCCTTGTTATCATAGCAGTGGTTGATGCAAGTGGCTTTGCCTCTACCCATTTTGTAAAGTAGTCGACAGCCACTATGATAAATTTTACTGCACCGGGTGCATCTGGAAATGGTCCCACTACATCAATTGCCCATTTTTGGAATGGCCATGCGGTTGTGACGGGGATCAGGTTGTTCTTGGGACGCAAGGTCTTGGGAGCATGTCGCTGACAATTGAAACACTTGCGTAAGATTTTGACTGCGTCCAGGTGCATGCCGGGCCAATAGTACCCGACGTTCATGATTTTGGCCACGACCATGCGTGGGCCTGCATGTATGCCACATATTCCCTCGTGAATTTCTTTGATAAGGTATATGGCATCTTCGGGGTTGACGCATCGTAGGAGTGGTCCCAGGTATGATTTACGGTATAAGATACCGTCTCCCATTTGGTAATGACACGCTTTGTATTGTAGCTTGCATGCCTCTGCCTTGCTTTCGGGAGTAACACCTGATTGTAAGTATGCAATTATCGGTGTCATCCAGGAGGTTGTACCGTACTGGATGACATTAACTTGGCGCAGGGGTACTGAAGGATTTTGCAGAATCTCGATGCGTACCTCTTTTGCCAGGTGTTGGAAGTTGGTGGATGCGAGTTTTGAAAGTGCATCCACGGGTTTATTATCACTCCTGTTGATATGGTGAATATTGAAGGAGGTGAACTTTGATTTTAGTTGCAAGGCTTGTTCGAGGTAGAGGATCATGATATCCCCTCTTGCGGCATAATCGTCGCGTATCTGCCCTGCAACCAATAATGAGTCGACGTGTGCTTCCAAATGTTGGACGTCGTGTTTGACTGCCAACCGTAGCCCTGCCAATAGAGCCTCGTACTCCACTTCGTTATTCGTGCTTTTGAAATCGAGGCGGATTGCATAGGTTAGCTCTTGGCCATCAGGGCTGACGAGTCGCAGACCTGCACCAGCACCATCTTCGTTGGATGTACCATCTGTATACAGTGCCCAGGTTTCTGCGGAGGATGGTGGTGATGTCGGGTTTTGTTCTTCTTCGCATTCTTGAATGCGGTTTGCTGGTACTTCAGCAGCGAAATCAGCCACGACTTGGCCTATGATTGCGGGGCGCGGCTTATAATTCAGTGAAAGTGCGCCCAGCTCAATTGCCCATTTTGCTAACCTCCCAGAGATGTCGGGTTTGGATAGGATCGGGCTAATCCTGTAGTTGGTTAGTACTGTGATGACGTGGTTCGCGAAGTAGCGTCGTAAGCGTCTCGACGCGTGCACCAGTGCTAGTACTAACTTTTCCATGATGGAATACCTTGTCTCTGGGTCGTTGAGGATTTTGCTGATGTAGTAGATGGGTGTTTGAACTCCTTCTCGCTCCACTATGAGTACCGCACCTACCGCGTTGTCCGCGGCAGACATGTATAGAATAAGTGGCTCAGCTTTTCGTGGTGCGGTTAAAGTTGGGAGCTGGATCAAACACTCTTTCATCTCCCGGAAAGCTTTTTCGGCTTCTTCGGTCCATTGGAATTGTTCCTTTTTTAGGCAGCTCCGCAAGGTCTTGATGAAAGGGTATGACTTAGCTGCGTGGTTGGCTAAGAATCTGTTTAGTGCGGCTAGCCTGCCGGCTAGTCGTTGCATTTCTTTCATCGTTGAGGGCGATGGCATGCGTTCGATCGCCTGCACTTTTTCCGGGTTTACCTTGAATCCATCCTTGGTTACGATGAATCCTAGGAATTTGCCTTCTTCCATTCCAAACGAGCATTTCCCTGGATTAAGCTTCATGTTGACGCTTCGCAGAGTCTGGAATATTCTTTCGATATCGTTGAGCATGGTGTCTTCCTCCATGCTCATGACGACCAGGTCGTCCATATAGATTTCGACACTTTTGCTGATTTGACCGCGAAAAGTGTCGTTCATCAACTTTTGATAGGTTGCGCCAGCGTTGCGCAGCCCGAACGACATTTTGGTGTAACAGTAGTTCCCGGTAGGAGTGCGGAATGCCGTTTTGTCTTCATCTTCGATTGCCATCTGTACTTGGTGGTAGCCTTTGTAACAATCGAGGAAGCACTTCCATCGAAATGGTGCGAGGTTATCGACCTTCTCGTCGATCTCCGGAAGCGCGTAACAATCCTTGGGGCAGGCCTTATTGAGGTCTTTGTAATCGACACACATGCGCCAGCCCCCGCTTGGTTTTTCTACCATGACTGGGTTGGATAACCAAGTCTGGTATTTGACTTCCCGCAGGATTCCTGCGGAGAGCAGCTCCTGCACCTGCTCTTCCATCTCCGCGTTTTTTGCTGATCCAAGGTGGTGTTGGCCTTGGATCACTGGCTTGATACCTGGCATGGTATTCAAGAAGTGTTGCGCTATGTCGCGCGGTACCCCTGTCATGTCTGCGGGTGTCCACGCAAAAATGTCTTGGTTCCTGAAGAGTAATTGCTTCAGGCGCGCTTTGATGGTAGGTGTCAAGGCACGGCCCAACGTGACCGTTTGCTCTGGGTGCCTTGCGTTAAGCACCCATTTTTCTGGTTGCGTGTTGGGGGTGGGCCTTGCTACCTTGGCTGGACGCAGGTCGTCCGTAGACAAAACTTCCCTTCTGGCGTATATTATCGCGACCCCCGTCTCGGTTGGGAAACCGATAGCATAGTGAGGGACGGATGTGATCATGTTGAAACCATGAAGTTTACCTCCTCCGTTCTTGTGTGCCTCCCGTTGGTGAGGCGCACAGGAAAAGTAATCTGGCCCAGGGGGAATACGGTTTCCCCTGCAAACCCGGCCAACGGGTAATCCGCTGGTTGCAGTCGATCTTTGTCTTCTTGATCGAACTGGTTGAAGCATTGCTCGTATATAATATCGGATGTACTGCCCGGGTCGATGAATAATCGCTCGGTGCAGTAGTGAGCCAGGTGGCCTGTGATAACCACGGCGCGTCTATCGCGCGGGCCGCCGCGGAATTTTGGAAAGACGACTTGCTCGTCTTTCCAGTCATTCTCCGGTCTTCTTCCGGCCTTGCGCGGCCTTCCTTTTCCTCCGTTGATCATGTGGGTAGAGGCTACGTACATGGTCCTCTTTCCCGTGGAGGTGCCCTCGTTGTGGGGAGTGATGCGCTTGGTAGCTTTTTGTGCGCCTGTCAACAGGTGTTGCAGTTTTCTCTCTTTTAGGGCTCGCTCAATCTCTAGTCGGAGACTGATGCAGCTGTTTGTTGTGTGGCCGTTGTCCTTGTGATACTCGCAGTAGAGTGCGAGATCCTGGTTCTTTTTGGACTTCATCAGTTGGGCCGGTCGTAGGAATTGTGCGTCCGTGAGAAGGACGTCGCTTGGCGACTGGTTAATCTCGGTCCAGCTGCGGTCCCGAGATTCCTTTTTTGACGCCCGATTTTCACGCTGGGCGTTGATTGTAGCCCTTGCGTCGGGCTGGTTGCTTCGTGGGATATATGGTCTGGAATCGCTGCTACGATTCCATGTGTCCCGGTTGCGCTTGTTGCTGCGCTTCGGCTCTTGGCGGGAAGACTGACCTTCCGCCTGAGGTTGTGCCTTTGATATGTGCGGTCTTAGGGACCACTGAGTCTGGGCGTATGTCTTGACCGTAGCCATGACATCTTCCCACTTCTTAGGCAAACCATCTTTGCCAGAGATATTCATAACCATTTGCTCGTCTTTAACGGCAACAATGAAATGGTTACGCGCCATTTGGTCGGCAACATCGCCCATCTCTAGGCATTCGTTATTGTAACGGACAATGAATGCTTCAAGCGATTCGTTATCCCTGCGCCAGATGTTCATGACGTCCATGGAATCCCGTTCATGGCGTCGTTGTTGGCTGAAGTGTGCGAGGAACTTTTCTTGTAAGTCCTCGAATAAGGTCAGTGATTCTGGTGGTAGGGAATCGAACCAGGCCTTGGCCAGACCTGTTAGGGTCTGTGGGAAAAAATGGCACCAGGTGGGTTCATCCCACCTACCGTTGCACCCGGCGCCGACGTAGATGTTGTTGTGATCATCTGGGTCGGTCGAACCGTTGTATTTCCCAATGTTTAATGGGAATTTTGTGGTGGTGACATCGGCGTGGGCGATTTCTGGGACAAACTTGGAGTTTTCGGCCTGTAAGTTTGTCCGCGGTGCTGCTTTGCAGCGCGGAGGTACGTAGTGCGGGGATGAGTGGGAGGAACATAGTTGCGTCCTCCCGGTCTGCTGCTGGTGGCATGGGATTCCGCACGGTATGTACCATCGTCCGGATCGGTATAGCCTTGCCCTTCACGGTGGGACTGGGGTCCCAGTCGGCTGTGAATGCCTAGGCCGTGGTGGGCTGTAGACTGTCAGCTAGTTTCGCCATGTGGGCCTAGGCGACTCTGTATATGGCTCCTGTGGCGGGACCCATATGTGGAGTCGTCCTCCTCCAGTCTGCGGACATCGCAGTAAGAGGAACCGCAATCTTCGTGCCTGCTTCTGGAGGCCGGATTGGTTGGGGCCCTGCCGTCGTACAGTAAAGTACGTCCCGCGGGGGTGTGCGGTGCTGGGGTATACCCCGCAGAGACTTGCACTTCTGCGCAAGCTCTGTTGTATGTTGCAGCCAACATGGCTGCTTGTTGGTCGTACCAGGCATGAAGGTTCATGCCTGTAGGTATCACAGGAGCGTACTGTGATAAATCGTGTCCAAACGTAAGGGATGCACCCCCTTGCGTTGATGTGCCAATGTGTTCAGCATTTGGGCCTGGGGGAATGGTTCCTGCAGGCCCTTGGTTTGCGGGGTTTAGGTTATCCCCGGTAGTGTTGTTTTGACGATCAGACATGATCTTTGGAGAGAAAGTGATGGTCAGAAAAAAGTGCTAAGAGTAGCGGTGGGCGCCAATGATGAAACAATGGTTAACCGGGTAGGTTAACTCACTGGTCTCGTCAAGAGGGTTAATCCCTTCTTTCCGAGGATCGCCGGCTGGATCGTCTGGTGGTGGGTTTCCTACACAAGGAAACAAACCGTGACTCGCAACAAGGAGGATGGGGTGGGGGGTGCTCCTTGTTACCACTCTCTGGCGTGAGAATCAGTAGTTTGCTTGGGAAGCAAAGTGTGATAGTAGTAGTATTGAGAGAGTTGAGAAGAGATACCTCAAACCTGGTTTGGGGTTAGTATTTATAGCCGAGGAGTGGAGGAGGGTAGTTGAGTAGCTAGCCTGACATCGCACAGCTATTTGTAGGTGTGTCAGACCTGTCGGACACTGTGGCGATGCCACGTCCTGCTGTGGTGTCAGACTATTGTATACACGTGGGCCGATAGGCGACCGTTCCCAGTGCCAGTTGCACTGTGGTGTCAGACCCACTTGCCTAGTAGGCAGGATGCGGTGCTAAGCCGCATCGCTGCTTGCGGTCTTTGATGTTGTTCCCGCGTTGGTTGTTCCATCCATGATTTATGCGGGATGCGGTGTTATGCCGCATTGCCTGCTGAGTGACTGTTACTGTTATCCAGATCCCTTGTCGTGACGAAAATGTTCATAAGATGCGGTGCGGGGCCGCATCGCTATGTGTAACATTAGTTTCCGTCCTTAAGGTAAGTCTTCTCATCACTGGACAGATTGGACCGCTGTGTCCGCATGTGCCCACGCGGACGCAGGTGAATTTATTGCTGTTGGAGGTTTTTGATGAGGGTAATGGTCCTTCGCGGTCGTGCTGACGCGAGATCTGAGACCATACCCCTTCACCGACGTAGTTGTTGGAATACCGTCTCAGGGAGGGTATCATTAATATAATCAAAGGGTTATTATACTAACCTATGTACATTTGTGTAAATTATAGATTAATCCCAGGAAACCCTTACGCGAAGTCTAAGATAGCAATGTGAGTTTATCCGATTTTTGTTAAACTTTTTGTAATATTTTACAAAACCTTAAATGTTTTACAATGTGATTAAGCGGTGACTGAGTCTTTGTAGTTCTTCAATTACTGCCGGTATGTTGGGGTTTTGTATACAAAATGTGGAACACGTTACCATTGGACGACGAATTAGCCAATGTGTAATATGACCCACCAGTCAGGATTGACAGTACTGAATGAGTAATTGTGTAGACATAAAAATTGTGATCGCTCTCAATACTGTGTTAATTGATAAAATATTTCTTGATTAAACTGGGATTCACTCACCAGTATTTTCCACTGACAAATGTTTTTAAAACGCGTTTCAGGTAACACAATGTGACAGTCAATTAGTAAAAAGTCAGTTGGAGAGCACTGACGGCTTGGAAAAAATGTGGCTATAAAAAGTTACCTAAAAGACGATGTTTTAAATTCAATAAAATAGGGTTTATCCCTATAAACATGTTGTAATAAGAAACTTGGGTTTTACCCATGTGATTATTAATATCAAATATGATGGTTTTACTCTAATAAACATTTCCTAACTACGGTCCTGATGTAATTTCCGCTGCCAAATTAACAAACTGATACCACAAGAATTCTGAGTTCGCGTCCGCTCGTTCCCGGGACAGTTAAGGGATCGGGGGTTGCGACAGAAGGTGGTATCAGAGCCTAGCCACTGGTCTAAGCCATAGAAGTGTTCTGCTGACACTTAAATTTTAAATTTTGTGTTAGGAAATAATTTATATGATTATGTGTTTTGTGTTATTTGACTATTTGTTAGTTTACAGTATGAGTGATCAAGGACCCTCAGACATGTATCGTCAGTTATCTGATTCACCTAGGAGTGAAGGTACCTCTTCCCAGCCTACCCTCTCTGGGTATTCTGCTGATCAGGAAGAAGGGGGTGTTTGCCTTTAAAGCTCAGTCGGAAGAGCCATTCCCTCATAAAAAGAGAGGATGGTTCAGTAAGGAAGCATTTGAGTGTAGGAAAAGAATGCGAAAGTTGCAACAGCAAAGAGTTCTAGCGGCTGCTAAGAGAGAGTCAGATGCCCATACACAGGATATGCTTAATAGAAGCCTAGTCAATTTCCATATCCTAGCTACAACTGCTGCTGACCCAAGTCTGGAACAACTAGTAGCCCCACAACCCTTACCTTTGATTCCCACTCAACCGATGGAGGTAGAAATGCATGATTTTAACCCTGAGGAAATACCTAGGATACCAGCCCCTAATCCTTTAGATCCAAATTATGATCCTTGGTTTGATGATCTTAGGGATTATGTGCCACACTATCACTTAAACGAAGAAACCTTGCCAAACTTAGCAGCGTATCCATGTTTGGACCCTCTAGATCCCTATTATGACAACGATGAATACATTAGGGAGATTTTGGAGAATCCATACCCTCAGGAGAATCCAGTACCTCAGTACCCAGAGCCAATACCAGTACCTGCACCCCCAATGAGTGCAGAGAACTTGCAAGAACTCTGAAATTTCAGAGAAGAAATCATAGAAAGTAGTGAGAGGATGAGGTATGTAGGAGAGCAACTCGTATGGAAATACAATGAGCGTCAGATGGATTTCGGGGAAAATCCATACCCGTGAAGGTGACGGTGAAATTGGTAATAATAATAAATAAAATATATGTGTAATACTAATAAATCTATCGTAGTATAGACCACTTTGTGGTTAACGAGGCATAGTAGTATTGTAATTTTTAATTTCTGTTTTAGTGTGTATTTGACGCATACTATATCGAAAAGAGTAAAGTCGCAATGCACGACGTTTTTGACCAATATGTGTATTATGTGGATTGTTACTTAAACTATTTAATTATTCTATTAATGATTGGTAAATGTTTAAAATTCAGATGGCCAATGAAGGAAATCAAGGAAATCTGAATAATGATAACCAGAGTAACATTAACGTGGTTAATGAGAATCCGAGCATCAATAACAATGGAAACCAAATGGATAATAGTGCCGTTCAACATATAGTGGCACAAGGAATCATAGATGCAATGTCATTTATTATTCAAATGATTCAAGAAGCGAATAATAAAAGTAAGCATAGCAGTAAGCGACCAATCGAACCAGAAAACAGCGTGAACAATGGACCCGTACTTCAAGCGCCCATTCCCAAAAGAAGAAGAACCATGCCTTATGGTTGTTCTTATAAAGAATTCTGGTCTTGTAAACTAATGGAATTCTCGGGCAACGAAGGGGCCATTGCAACCCTACGCTGGATAGAGAAGACTGAGGCAGTCTTAAGAATAAGCAAGTGTGCTGAAGAAGATAAGATAATGTTTGCTTCTAATCTGTTTAAGAATTCAGAACTAGAATGGTGGAACATTATCCTCCAATCAATAGGAAGTGAAAGAACTTACAATATGGAATGGGAGGAATTTAAAGACAAGATAGAAAGGAAATTCTGCCCACCCAATGAGAAGGAACAGATAGCAAACAAATTCCTAAACCTTAGGATGACTGGTATGGATAGTAAGGGATACACTAAGTTATTCTTTGAATATGCTAGAATAGTACCAACTCTTGCATCACCTAAACCAGTATTAATCTCCCGTTACATCTGGGGATTAATCGGAGAGATTAGACATGTAGTCAAGGCAGCTAGACCTCAAACTATAGAAGAAGCGGTAGAACTAGCGAATACCTTGACAGATGAATTAATCTGTACTAGAGAAGAAGAACAGAGGAGAAACCAAACCAAAAGGCTTACACAAGAATTTCGTTCTAGAAATTTTAATCGTGGGAAAAATATAGGTTCTACCTCTACACCTTACTATAAGAATTGCAAAAGGAAGTATTCAGGAAGATGCTCCATATACTGTAACTTTTGCAAAATATCGGGACACAAGGAAGAAGACTGCAGGAAGAAAGCTAATAACAGGTCATATCAAGCCTAAGTGCCCAAAATTAGCCCTGGCTACAAACAACAAGAATACAAAAAAATGCTAGAGCATTTGTTCTAACGGCAGAAGAAGCAAAGATGATCCCGGATGTGATCACTGGAACGTTTTTAGTTAATGATATTTTTGCTAAAGTATTATTTGACTCTGGTGCAAACCAAAGTTTTATTAATACTTCATTTTGAAAATTTCTTAATCAATCATTAACTAAACTTCCACAAGTATGTCTAGTAGAGACAACAAATGGGGAAACCATTAAGATTTCTGAAATCTTGCAGGGAGCAAGAATAAAAGTTTTAAATCAGAAATTTATTGCAAACCTTTGTCCCATGAATCTGGCAGGATTTGATATTGTTTTAGGAATGGATTGGTTAATAGCCAATAAAGCCAGTATTTTATGTGATCAAAAGTCGATACAAGTAAATTCACAAAAAGGTGAAAAGATCACGATTAAAGGATATAAAACTTCCAAATCTACTAAATTCATCTTTGTGATGAAAACAACAAGTTACATAAGAAAACGATCATTAGTGTATTTGATTTCTATAATCACTAACACTAAAGGAAAGGATTTAAAGGATATTCTAGTAGTGTCTCTGTTTTCAGATGTATTTCCGGAAGAATTACCAGGACTACCGCCGGACAGAGAAGTCGAATTCAGAATCCATCTATTACCAGGAACAGCACCAATTGCCAAAGCACCCTACCGTTTGGCACCTGCCGAAATGCAGGAACTAAAGAAACAATTAGATGAATTGTTGGAAAAAGGATTCATACAACCAAGTTCGTCGCCTTGGGGAGCACCGATTTTATTCGTTAAAAAGAAGGACGGGTCAATGCGTATGTGCATTGACTACCGTGAATTAAACAAGGTCATGGTTAAGAACCGGTACCCATTACCAAGAATCGATGATCTATTCGATCAATTGCAAGGAGCTCGATTTTTCTCTAAAATCGATTTAAGGTCAGGATATCATCAATTAAAGGTACAGGAAGAGGACATTCCTAAGACCGCATTCAGAACAAGGTATGGCCATTATGAATTTACTGTCATGCCATTTGGTTTAACCAATGCCCCAGCCGCATTTATGGACATGATGAACCAAATATGTAAGCCATATTTGGATAAATTCATAATCGTCTTCATAGATGATATTCTCATTTATTCTAAAAATAAGGAAGATCAAGCAAAGCATTTGCACGCACTTTTAAGTCTATTAAGAAAGGAAAAGCTTTATGCTAAATTTTCAAAGTGCGAGTTTTGGCTAGAACAGGTACAATTTCTTGGACACTTAGTGAATCATGAAGGAATTCATGTGGATCCCACAAAGATCGAGGCGATTATCGAATGGAAAACCCCTGAGTCACCAACTGAGGTTAGAAGTTTCTTAGGATTGACCGGTTATTATAGGAGATTTATTCAAGATTTTTCAAGAATAGCCATTCCTTTAACTAAGTTAACCTGTAAATCCATTAAATTTGAATGGGGACCAAAACAAGAAGAAGCATTTAGAATTCTTAAGCATAAATTAACCCATACACCCATATTAGTGTTACCAGAAGGAACTGAAGACTTTGTAGTCTATTGTGACGCTTCTAAATTAGGTTATGGGTGTGTATTGATGCAAAGCCAAAAGGTTATAGCTTATGCATCTAGGCAATTTAAGAATCATGAAGAAAATTATTCAACCCATGACTTGGAATTAGGAGCTATAATTTTTGCCCTTAAGATTTGGAGACATTACCTTTATGGTAGTAAGTTTACCATATTCACTGTTCATAAGAGTTTAAGGTATGTTTTCGGGCAGAAGGAGTTGAATATGAGACAAAGACGCTGGATGGAGATGCTTAGTGATTATGATTGTGATATCCAGTATCATGAAGGAAAGGCAAATGTAGTGGCAGATGCTTTAAGCCGAAAGTATCATGAAAAGCCAAAAAGGGTACGTTCTCTTAAATTAAATCTGCAAGTAGATTTAAATGATCAGATAAGAGGAGCACAAGAATCAGTAATCAAGGATGATACCGAAAAACTAAAAGGTATGATTAAGGAATTAGAACATGGAACACATGGAATTTGGAAATTCCATAAAAAGAGAATGTGGATACCTAAATTAGGAAACCTACATCATCGTATATTAGAAGAAGCCCATAAGTCTAAGTATACGATGCATCCAGGAAGTGATAAAATGTACCAGGATTTAAGAAAGAATTTCTGGTGGATAGGAATGAAAAAGGATATAGCAGCTTATGTTGCAAAGTGTTTAACCTGTTCACAAGTTAAAGTTGAACATCATAAACCTTCAGGTTTATTACAACAATTAGAAATGCCTATTTGGAAATGGGAGTTAATAACAATGGATTTTGTTACTAAATTACCCAAAACAAAGAAAGGGAATGATACAATCTGGGTGATTGTAGATAGACTAACCAAGTCAGCTCATTTCCTATCAATGAAAGAAACTTTCAGTACGGAACAGTTAGCTAAATTATATGTAAATGAAATCGTTTCTTTACATGGAATACCTTTATCAATTGTTTCTGATAGGGATAGCCGCTTTACCTCTCATTTTTGGTCAAGTTTCCAAAAAGCAATGGGAACCAAGTTAAATCTAAGCACAGCTTATCATCCTCAAATGGACGGACAAAGCGAAAGGACAATTCAGACGATGGAAGACATGCTTAGAGCTTGTGTAATTGATTTCAGAGGTAATTGGGACGATCACTTACCTTTAATAGAATTTTCTTATAATAATAGTTATCACACCAGTACCAACGCTGCACCATTCGAAGCACTTTATGGACGAAAGTGCCGAACCCCAGTCTGTTGGGCAAAAATTGGGGAAAAGAAACTATCTGGACCTGAGATAGTGCAAGAAACAACCGACAAGATCATTCAAGTCAAGGAACGACTGAAAGCAGCACGTGATCGAAAGAAGAGCTATGCTGATAACCGACGCAAAACCTTGGAATTTCCAGTGGGAGATAAAGTATTGTTGAAGGTCTCTCCTTGGAAAGGAGTAGTAAGATTCATCAAAAGAGGAAAGCTAAGTCCCAGGTATGTTGGACCTTTTGAGATTATTAGAAGAATAGGACCTGTAGCCTATCAACTACAACTGCCAGAGGAAATGGCAGGAATACATAATGTATTTCATGTATCAAATCTCAAGAAATGCTTAGCCAATAAATCGCTGATGGTACCTCTTAAGGATATAGAGGTAAATGAACAGCTCAAGTTTGTAGAAAGGCCTCTACAAATTGAAGACAGGACAGTCAAAAATCTCAAGCACAAGAGACTAGTTCTGGTCAAAGTAAAGTGGGACTCCAAAAGAGGACCAGAGTACACATGGGAGCTTGAATCAGAAATGCAAAGGAAATATCCACACTTTTTTCCAGTAGATCTCGAGGACGAGCTCTAAAACAAGGTGGGGAGGATATAACAACCATAAGAAAATCGACACCTTCATAATTTTTCCGACACCCTAATATATTTTAAAATGCCCCAATATGTCCCAAAATACACCCCATACGTGAAAACGGGCCCCGAATACCCTAAATATTATAAAAAATAATTAAAAATCAGGTTTTTGGGTTTGAGGCCGACCGCGTAAGCCTAAGCTCAAACCCTACGCGGGCCGCGTCAACTTAATGATCAGGCTAGCTCCGGTGTTTCCACGTGTCTGAACGCGTGTTGGACCTACCCCATGACCCGGACACCCTAAACCCTACCCGGGCTAGTACGCGGGCCGCGTAACCTTCGGGTTACATCTTACGCGGGCCGCGTGAGAACCATAATCAGGCACTATATAAAGGAGGCCTCGGGCTTCAACTCAATTCGTTCATTTCACTTTCTGTATCTCGAATTCTCACATTATAAGCATAATTCCCAAGTGTTATACCCCCTAATTAGCGAGGTTCTGCTCCGTTGTAAGTATTATAACCCCAGTTTCGTATTAGATACGCTACCTGATTGATTTAGGATTCCGTAACAACTGTCGTGGTTCTGCCAGACGTAGTTGTTGGAATACCGTCTCAGGGAGGGTATCATTAATATAATCAAAGGGTTATTATACTAACCTATGTACATTTGTGTAAATTATAGATTAATCCCAGGAAACCCTTACGCGAAGTCTAAGATAGCAATGTGAGTTTATCCGATTTTTGTTAAACTTTTTGTAATATTTTACAAAACCTTAAATGTTTTACAATGTGATTAAGCGGTGATTGAGTCTTTGTAGTTCTTCAATTACTGCCGGTATGTTGGGGTTTTGTATACAAAATGTGGAACACGTTACCATTGGACGACGAGTTAGCCAATGTTGAATATGACCCACCAGTCAGGATTGACAGTACTGAATGAGTAATTGTGTAGACATAAACAATGTGATCGCTCTCAATACTGTGTTAATTGATAAAATATTTCTTGATTAAACTGGGATTCACTCACCAGTATTTCCCACTGACAAATGTTTTTAAAACGCGTTTCAGGTAACACAATGTGACAGCCAATTAGTAAACCGCCAGCTGGAGGGCACTGACGGCTTTGGAAAAATGTGGCTATAAAAGTTACCTAAAAGACGATGTTTTAAATTCAATAAAATAGGGTTTATCCCTATAAACATGTTGTAATAAGAAACTTGGGGTTTACCCATGTGATTATTAATATCAAATATGGTGGTTTTACTCTGATAAACATTTCCTAACTACGGTCCTGATGTAATTTCCGCTGCCAAATTAACAAACTGATACCACTAGAATTCTGAGTTCGTGTCCGCCCGTTCCCGGGACAGATAAGGGATCGGGGGTTGCGACACTATATCCTTAAGAGGCACTACAAGTGATTCATCAGCTAGGCATTTCTTGAGATTAGATACATGAAATACATCATGTATTCCTGTCATTTCCTCTGCCAGTTGTAGCTGATAGGCTACGGGTCCTATCCTTCTAATAATCTCAAAAAGTCCAACATACCTGGGACTTAGCTTTCCCTTTTTGATGAATCTTACCACTCCTTTCCAAGGAGAGACTTTTAACAATACTCGGTCCCCTATTTGAAATTCCAATGGTTTTCGCCGGTTATCAGCATAGCTCTTTTGTCGATCACGTGCTGCTTTCAGTCGTTCCTTGACTTGAATAATCTTGTCGGTTGTTTCTTGCACTATTTCAGGTCCAGATAGTTGCTTTTCCCCAATTTCTGCCCAACAGACTGGGGTTCGACACTTTCCTCCATAAAGTGCTTCGAATGGTGCAACATTGATACTTGTATGATAACTATTATTATAAGAAAATTCTATCAATGGTAAGTGATCCTCCCAATTACCTCCGAAATCAATTACACAAGCTCTAAGCATGTCTTCCATTGTCTGAGTTGTCCTTTCGCTTTGTCCGTCCGTCTGAGGATGGTAAGCTGTGCTTAGATTTAACTTGGTTCCCATTGCTTTTTGGAAACTTGCCAAAAATGAGAGGTAAAACGGCTATCCCTATCAGAAACAATTGATAAAGGAATTCCATGTAATGAAACTATTTCATTTACATATAATTTTGCTAATTGTTCCACACTGAAAGTTTCTTTCATTGGTAGGAAGTGAGCTGACTTGGTTAGCCTATCTACAATCACCCAGATTGTATCATTTCCTTTTTCTTGTTTTAGGTAATTTGGTAACAAAATCCATTGTTATCAATTCCCATTTCCACACTGGCATTTCAAGCTGCTGCAACAAACCTGAGGGTTTCTTGTGTTCAGCTTTAACTTGTGAACAGTTTAAACATTTAGAAACATAAGCAGCTATATCATTTTTCATTCCTATCCACCAAAAATTCTTTCTTAAATCCTGGTACATTTTATCGCTTCCTGGGTGCATCGTATATTTAGACTTATGGGCTTCTTCTAATATACGATGGCGTAGGTTTCCTAATTTATGTATTCACATTCTCTTCTTATGGAATCTCCAAATTCCATCTGTTCCTTGTTTTAATTCCTTAAGCATACCTTTTAGTTTTTTAGTATCATCCTTGATTACTAATTCTTGTGCTTTTTTAATTTGTTCATTTAAATCCACTTGTAGATTTAATTTAAGAGAACGTACCCTTTTTGGATTTTCGTGATACTTTCGGCTTAAAGCATCTGCCACTACATTTGCTTTTCCTGCATGATATTGGATATCAAAATCATAATCACTAAGCATCTCCATCCAGCGTCTTTGTCTCATATTCAACTCCTTTTGCCCGAAAACATACCTTAAACTTTTATGATAGGTGAATATGGTAAACTTACTACCATAAAGGTAATGTCTCCAAATCTTAAAGGCAAAAGTTATAGCTCCTAACTCTAAATCATGGGATGAATAATTCTCTTCATGATTCTTAAGTTGTCTGGATGCGTAAGCTATAACCTTTTGAAGTTTCATTAATACACATCCATAACCTAATTTAGAAGCGTCACAATAGACTACAAAGTCTTCAGTTCCTTCTAGTAACGCTAGTATGGGTGTATGGGTTAGTCTTTGCTTTAGAATTCTAAATGCTTCTTCTTGTTTTGGTCCCCATTCAAACTTAATGGATTTAAAGGTTAACTTAGTTAAAGGAATGACTATTCTAGAAAAATCTTGAATAAATCTTCTATAATAACCAGCCAATCCTAAGAAACTTCTAACCTCGGTTGGTGATTCAGGGGTTTTCCATTTGGTAATCGCTTCGATCTTAGTTGGATCTATATGAATTCCTTCATGGTTAACTAAGTGTCCAAGAAATTGTAACTGTTCTAACCAAAATTCACACTTTGAAAACTTAGCATAAAGCTTTTCTTTTCTTAATAGACTTAAAAGGGCGTGCAAATGTTTTGCATGATCTTCTTTACTTTTAGAGTAAATTAGAATATCATCTATAAAGACAATTATGAATTTATCCAAATATGGCTTACATATTTGGTTCATCATGTCCATAAATGCAGCTGGGGCATTGGTTAAACCAAATGGCATGACAATAAATTCATAATGACCATACCTCGTTCTGAAGAAGGTTTTAGGAATGTCCTCTTCCTGTACCTTTAATTGATGATATCCTGACCTTAAATCGATTTTAGAGAAAAATCGAGCTCCTTGCAGTTGGTCGAACAGATCATCGATTCTTGGTAATGGGTACCGATTCTTAATCGTGACCTTGTTCAATTCACGGTAGTTAATGCACATACGCATTGATCCATCCTTCTTTTTAACGAATAAAATTGGTGCTCCCCATGGCGATGAGCTTGGCTGTATGAATCCTTTTTCCAGCAATTCGTCTAACTGTTTCTTTAGTTCCTGCATCTCTGCTGGTGCCAATCGGTAAGGTGCTTTGGCAATTGGTGCTGTTCCTGGTAATAGATGGATTCTGAATTCCCTGTCTGGCGGTAGTCCTGGAAATTCTTCTGGAAAGACATCTGAAAACTGAGACACTACTGGAATATCTTTTAGTCCTTTTCCTTTAGTGTTAGTGATTATAGAAATCAAATACACTATAGACCCTTTTCTTATATAGCTTGCATTTTTCATCACAGAGATGAATTTCGTGGATCTAGAGGGTTTATTTCTTTTAATTGTGATCTTTTCACCTTTTGGTGAATTTACTTGAATTGACTTTTGATCACATAAAATATTAGCTTTATTGGCTATTAACCAATCCATTCCTAACATGATATCAAATCATGTCAGATTCATTGGGTACAGGTTTGCAATATACTTTTGATTTAAAATTTCTACTCTTGCTCCCTGCAAGATTTCAGAAATCCTAACCGTTTCTCCATTTGCTGTCTCTACTAGACATTCTTGTGGTAGTTTAGTTAATGACTGATTTAGAAGTTTGCAAAATGAAGTATTAATAAAACTTTGGTTTGCACCAGAGTCAAATAATACTTTAGTAAAAACATCATTAACTAAAAACGTACTGGCTATGACGTCTGGAATCATCCTGGCTTCATCTGCAGTCAGAACAAATGCTCTAGCATTTTTAGTGTTCTTGTTGTTTGTAGCTGGAGCTAATTTTGGACAATTTGGTTTGATATGACCTTGTTCCCCACAGTTGTAGCATATCTTGTTGTTGGCTTTCTTCCTGCAGTCTTCTTCATTGTGTCCTGATATTTTGCAGAAATTGCAATATATGGAGCATCTTCCAGAATGCTTCCTTTTGCAATACTTGCAATAAGGTGCATATGTGGAAACTACATTTCTCCCACGGTTGGAATTTCCAGATCGGAATTCCTGGGTAAGTTTTTGAGCTAAATTTCTTCTCTGGTCTTCTTCTCTAGTACGGATTAATTCATCTGTCAAGGTGTTTGCTAGTTCTACAACTTCTTCTATAGTTTGAGGTCTAGCTGCCTTGACTACATGTCTAATCTCCCCAATTAATCCCCAGATGTAACGGGAGATTAATACCAGTTCAGGTGATGCAAGGGTTGGTACTATTCTAGCATATTCAAAGAATGTGGTAGTATAACCCTTACTATCAACCCCGGTCATTCTTAGGTTTAGAAACTTATTCGCTATCTGTTCCTTTTCATTGGGAGGGCAGAATTTTCTTTCTACCATATTTTTAAATTCCTCCCATTCCATGTTGTATACCCTATTACTTCCTCTTGACTGGAGGATAGTGTTCCACCATTCTAAGGCTGAGTTTTTAAATAAATTAGAAGCAAACATTATCTTGTCTTCTTCAGCACACTTGCTTATTTTTAAAACAGCCTCAGTCTTTTCTATCCAGCTTAGAGCTGCAATGGGTTCTTCATTGCCCGAGAATTCTATCGGTTTGCAGGACCAGAATTCTTTATAAGAACAACCGTAAGACACGGTTCTTCTTCTTTTGGGAATGGGCACTTGAAGTACAGGTCCATTGTTTACGCTGTTTTCTGGTTCAGTTGGTCGCTTACTGCTATGCTTACTTTTATTATCTGCTTCCTTAACAGTTTGGATAATAAATGGCATTGCATCTATGATTCCTTGTGCCACTATGTGTTGGATAGCACTATTATCCACTTGGTTTCCATTATTATTGATGCTCGGATTCTCATTAACCAAGTTAATGTTACTCTGGTTATCGTTATTCAGATTTCCTTGATTTCCTTCGGCGGCCATCTGAATTTTTAAATAGTTACCATGTATTAATATCACAGAATAATATTTAATATAGCCAATCACATGACAAGCATTTTGGTCAAAAGCGTTGATCATTGCGACTTTACTCTGTTCATATAATATCCATCTATTACACACCAGTACTGAAATTAAAATTACAATACCGACTAAAATTTAAAGTTACACTACTAATAATAGGCATCCGTAGTTTTTTTTTATAATACACATACACACATATCATATTATTTTATTATTAATATTATTATTACTACCGTTTCCACCATCACATTCATGGATATGGATTCATCCAGAAATCCATATTGCACTCGTCGTACTTCTAGACGAGTCACTCTCCCACCTGTCACATCCTTTCACTATTCTCTAAAATTTCCTCACCAAATGTCCTAAGTTCTTGTATGTTTTCTGCACTCATTGGGGGTGCAGGTTCTAGGGCTGGGTTTGGAATCTGGGGTGCGGGATTCTGGTACGGAGGTATAGGGGCCTGGTATGGGTAAGGATTTTCTAGAATCTCCCTAATGAATACATCATTATCGTAATAGGGATCTAGAGGATCTAACCCTGGGTAGGCTCCTAGGTTTGGCATGGGTATGTATTCGTGCATCGGGTAACGTTGCACATAGTCCCTATTGTCATTCCACCATGAGTCGTAATTTGGGTCTAAGGGATTTGGTGCGGGTACCCTAGGTATTTCCTCTGGATTAAAATTATGCATTTCTACTTGATTTTCAGGGTTTTCTATCTCCATCGGTTGGTCAGGAATTGGTGGTTGTGGTTGGGGTGCTAACATTTGCTCCAGGTTAGGGTCAGCTGCAGTGGTTGCTAGGATGTGGATATTGGCTATACCCCTATTAAGCATATCATGGGCATATGCATCGATTTCTCTTTTGGCTGCGGCTAGTACTCTCTGGTCTTGTAACTTTTTCATACGCTTCATACGCTCATGTGCCCCTCGACTGAACCATCCTCTCTTTTTCTGAGGGAATGGCTCTTCAGACTGAGCCTTAAACACGAATATTCCTTCTTCCGTATCAGCAGAGTACCCTGAGAGGGCAGGCTGAGAAGAGGCACCTTCGCTTCTAGGCGAACCAGACAATTGACGGTATGCATCAAATGGTCCTTGGTCGCTCATACTGTAAACTAACAAATAGTCAAATAACACATAACAACAAATACAGTTATGCACGTATTCCCATAATTTATTTCCTAACAATTTAAAATTTGGTGTCAGCGGAACACTTCTGTGGTTGAATCAGTGGCTTAGCTCTGATACCACCTCCTGTCACAACCCCCACCCCCTATCTGTCCCGGGAACGGGCGGCCGCGAACTCAGTGTCGGTGGTATCGGTGTTTATTAATTTGGCAGCGGAAATTACATCAGGATAGTAGTTAGGAAATATTTTATCAGAGTAAAATACCACATTTTATAGAAATAAACACATTGGGATAAAACCCAAGTTTTCATTACAAACTGATTTATAGGAATAAATCCCACTTTAATTGAAATAAAACGCCTTCTTTATTTAGGTAACTTTTATAGCCACTTTTTCCAAGCCTTCAGTGCTGTCCAGCTGGCTTCTAATTGACCTTCACATTGTGTTACCTGAAACGCTTTTTAAAGACATTTGTTAGTGGGAAATACTGGTGAGTGAATCCCAGTTTAATCAAGAAACATTAATTTAATTTAAACAGTATTGAGAGCGATTACAATGTTTACATCTACCCAATTACTCATTTAGTATTGTCAATCCTGACTGGTAGGTCATAATACACATTGGCTAACTCTTCGTCCAATGGTAACGTGTCTCACATTTTGTATACAAAACCCCAACATACCGGCAGTAATTGTAGAATTACAAAGACTCAATCACTGCTAAATTGCATTGTAAAATGGTTAAGGTTTTGTAAAAACTGTTTACAAAAAGGAGATTACTCAAATTGCTGTCTTAGGTTTTCAGTAAGGGTTCCCTGGGAATTATCTATAAATTACACAAACGCACACGTGTTAGTATAATAACCCATTTTAACATTAGTAATACCCTCCCCGAGACGACATTCCAACGGCTAAGTCGGGCAGAACCATGACAGCCGTTACGGAACCCTAGATCAATCGGGCAGAGTATCTAATACGTATCCAAGGGTGGGTTATGATACTTACAACGGAGCAGAACTTCGTTATTTAGGGAGGTATTATGCCCGAGTATAATGTATACTACGTGAAATTTAGAGAAAGAAAGAAAGATTTGAGCGAATTCGACTGAAGGCCCGAGCTCCAGCTTTATAGGGGCTGAGTTTGGGTTTGTCGCGGCCCGCGTAAAACAAGACCAGGGCCTACGCGACCCGCGTCAAAGACGGTCAACGGCGTAGCTGATCCGGGTCATCATCTAGATTCGACGTGTGTTGGGCCACGTGGCGGCCCAGGGTTTCACCAGGTTTTTACCTTGTCGCGGCCCGCGTAAGGGGTAAGCGAAAGCTTACGCGGCCCGCCTAAAACCCATTTTCTTTGTTTTTTAATTATTTTTAATGGCATAACGTATTTTGGGCTCGGTTTTCACATACGGGTGTATTTTAAGACATATAGGGGTCTTTAAAATATTTTTAGGGTGTCGGAAAAATTTATGAGGGTGTCGGTTTTTCTTTAGGGTTGTTATACCCGTCTCAACCATATTTACAGACGACGTTCCAACCTTTTTCTTTTCATCATTGACCAACACTTTTTCTTGTGCTCTCAAGCCCTCTTCAATTCTGAAGTGGCTTCCAAGTTCAACCAGACTTAACTCTCCTTTCTGATGTTTCAGATTATGTTTAACATTTCTCCAGGAATGGGGTAACTTGTCAATAACGCTTGAAACCGAGATGGATTCATCCATCTTCATGTCATGTTGGGCATACTGCCCTAGGATTCGCAACAGTTCATTATACCCATGACATACCTCGAATCAACCATTTTGTAATGATTGAAATTACTAACAAGAAACTTCTTACTAGAAGAATCTTCTGCCATGTGTTTGGCTTCCAAAGTGTCCGACAGTAACTTTGCAGTTTCTACGTTTTGATAAACATCAAACAGGGAATCAAACATACCATTTAGGATGTGGCCAATACATATGTAATTGTCTTATTCCCACTTTGACCGCTTCCTAAGTTGTTAAAGATTACCTTATTCTAATTTCGAATTTTGTTGTCACTTGTCAGAACTCAGAACCAAGAACAAATTGGCCAGATTAACTATAACTGAAGAAGAACAAATTGCATACCAGTGCATATTAATCTATTAAACTCAAGATTTACAAAAAAGACGTTACAAAATGACGTTAGAACCTACCATTGACGTCGTGATGATTATTGCCCTAGCCACCTAAATCTAAAGATCCATCGTCGCTTTGATTTCTACATTCCCATTGTGATTGATTCGTCGCCTAAACCTAAGCCTTCTGCACGTTCGATTTTGTCAAAAAGGTTGCCATGCTCACGCTGATACTGCTCATTTCCCTTGTTATTCGTGAAAGTGTGGTACCTAATTAATTTGAGCGCTCAAATCTCAATTGCTTAGGTTTCCACAAGTGCAGCCCAAGCAGATTTCTTAAGCCCATTTTTTAAAGCCTAGAATTCGGAAATACACTATATAATTTTTTTGGGAGGGGAGTTATTTGGTTGGAACCCTAATTAATTGACTTTTGAAGCGCGCAGATCCACTACAAAAATAACCCGCCTATTTGAATTTTCATGTTGTCACCGATGACATGGTCACAATTAACAAATACATTTTTTTAATTTTTCCTGCTTTTGCGTATTTTTCCCACAAATTGCTACCGAAAATAAAAAAGGTGGCAAAAATTGCCACCACTTTGCTACCATATCATGATAAATACACTTATTTTCATTTCTGTGGCAAATCAGTGGCTAAACTTGCTACCATTTTTTCGGTAGCAAATTTTGATCACAATTGCCCAATTTTCTAGTAGTGCCACCAGGATTGGAGTAGTCAACATGTAAACCACTTTCAAAGTTGTGAGAAGAAAGTGCATCTTCTTCTACCATTGACGGAAATCCCGCCCTTCAAACTTCTCCAGTTTTTTGTCAAAGTTGCTTGTCATATCCTTCACCGATCCGCTCGCCATATTCACAGAAAATAATTTGATCTTTGTTAACCAAATCGGAATTTGGGCTTCACGGTCCACTTACTAGAAATGATTCGTTTTACCTTTTTCCGTATTTATTTGTACAAAATATGAAAGTTTTTGAAAGCGTATTTGATGGGCTGTCAATTAGTAAAACCATTTATTAGGCCATGACACTATAGCCTAGTGACATCTTTAGAGGTGAGATAAGGCAAGGACCAAGAGGTCCTGGGTTCGATTCTCACAATGGGGGTTTTCACAGATTTTTTGGGTTTCCTTCTGAATTGCTGTATAGACATTATAGCCTAGTGGAGATGAATATGATCAGGTGGTTCCGCTGGTGGCATGATGATACTTCAGTATTTGCCGTTCAAAAAAAAGTAAAAGCATTTATTATTGGGTTAGTAGTACACTACGTCAAAAAAGGCTTACGGCCACACAAAAAAAGTGTGACCAAACACCTTTGGCCACATATTTTTTTATGAGCCCAAGTGTGACCAAAGGTCGAGTCATCGTAGGCATCATATGGCCACATTCACTTATGTGTGGCCATAGCAACTAAAACTGTGGCGAAAAAGGTCTTGTTGGAATTAATCATTTTGTTCAGTAAGTGTGGCTAAAGGGGTAGCAACGGCCACATGAATTTACTATCAGTGTGGCCATTTCTATAATATAGTCACTAATAAGTTTGTTTTAGCCACATCAATTTTAAAAAAATGTGACAAAAAGGTTGTTGTAATCAAGCAAAAGGTCCATTAAGTGTGGCTAAATGGTATCAATGGTCACATGAATTTATTGTAAGTGTGGTTGTTTTTATTATATAGCCACATGAAGTTACTGTAAGTGTGGCTGTTTCTATTATATCGTCACTAAAATTGTTCATTAAGTGTGGCTAAATGGTATCAATGGTCACATGAATTTATTGTAAGTGTGGTCGTTTGTATTATATAGCCACATTAATTTACTGTAAGTGTGGTCGTTTCTATAATATCGTCACTAAAATGTTTGTTTTAGCCACATCATTTTTTAAAAATTGTGGCAAAAAGGTTGATGTAATTAAGTAAATAGTTCATTAAGTGTGGCTAAATGGTATCAATGGTCACATGAATTTATTGTAAGTGTGGTTGTTGCTAATATATAGCCACATTAATTTACTATAAATGTGGTCATTTTTGTTATATAGTCATTAAAAAGTTTGTTTTAACCACATGAATTTAAAAAAAATGTGGCAAAAAAATTGTTTTAATCAAGTAAATAGTCTGTTAAGTGTAGCTAAATGGTATCAATTGTCACATGAATATACTATTATTGTGGTCGTTTCAAACATTTGGTCACACACATTTATTGTGGTTCTATGTGGCCATTTTCGGGTAATTACACATTCTACTTTCGAATTTTTTAAAATAAAAACGGCAGTGAACATGAGAAAATCTAATAACCAAATAACATTAACAATAATAACTCAAAATTCATACACAAATTTCAATTTAAATACTAATTAAAGATATAAACTTTTAATAAAAACATATCTACAAAAGTTGGATAAAAAAAGAACTATTTCTAGACTCTTTATTCTTCAAATCCATATACTCAATGCTTTTGAACATAGAAGTGCTGCAAATTTGCGTCCATGGGCTAGTGGCCATATCTGATGTGGTATGATCCTCCAAGTGTTCATATGTCCATATTTAGAACGCACGTCTTCCACATCATCTGGGTCAGCCTGCAGGATAAACAAATGTTTGTCAATTCAGCTCTAGAATCAAAAGAATCGACAATAAACTAGTTGGGCCAATGGTGAAGAGCATCATGTAATTCAAAGAACTCCAGAAAAGTGATTTAAGTAGATAAGGAGAACTAGCCCAGCAATAATGTCAGAAGAGATGGTGATTTTAACCCATTTACCCAGAAACGGGTTAATTGGGATTATGTTTACCTCAATAACTCAATGGATAGATTAGTAATAATCATAAAATGGGTTGAATGAGTCCAAAAGTATACCTTTCCTGTAATAACAACCTCCCGAAAAATCCGATATACGTTTTGCTGCAAAAGATAGCTGACTATCTTACAAGACCATGGGAGTTTGGGATCAATCAACATAGCTGCTGCTTTCAGCAGGATATTTATCGATGAACCAGAGCCCAAAGATGTCGATAACAGTTCATCCTTGAACTGATATCTGTTACAAATAATATATTACTCTCTCGGAAAACAAGTAAAAAATTAGTATTGGTCCATTTACCCCCCCCCCCCTCGCCCAAGACCAATGCATGTGTAAATGTGTATAAAAGACAATTACCAATAAATATAACCCCCACATGAAACATAATATAATATCATATAACACAAACCTGTTATGGTGTACAGCGCCAATACACGCATAAGCAAGGCTCTTCACCCTGTAGTCCACCAGAGCACACTTAGACAAATAATCTGAGCCACCAACGAGCTTTAAAATACCCCCTGCCACACAATAAACAAATGTGAATACCCAAAAAGATAATTTCTCACACTAAGACCTAAAAGACCGGATATATAACAATGGAAGATCTCCATACAGAACATAGAACCCACCACTGTCTTTAGCAAACTGTAAAAGCGAATGGCATGCCTCTACAAGGGTAGAGAAGTCAGAAATGTTTTGTGGACTATAAAAAGACTGCAACTGCCGAAGAAAGTCTGAATCTGGTCCAAAGCTTTGGCTGAATGATGACAACAGGAACAAGCAACAAATTAGATGGCCAAAAATTATAACCAGACTACAGGTAGCAAGATGGGTAGGTCGGTAACAGACTAACAGGTCAAAACGGGTCGTTTTAGGACGTCGCGAAACAGGCCTTTTTGTCCAAACGTTTAACATACAATTAGTGTGTCACATAGAATTACAAGCTTGTATTGTTTCGATGACTATCAAACCTTTAGAATGATTATGCGATTTATGCAAAAAAAAGAAAATACAAACTGGGAGCTTTGGAACCCCTTAGACCCACTTCTCTACGTGGCTAATTTTTCATTTAACCCATAATAGATCAAAGACAGCCCAAATGGAGTCGTTCACAAGTAAATGAGTGAGAAAAGCACCTGTCTACTCTTTCACAGTGTTTGCCATAAGTGGTATAAAACTGTTCTCGTGCCTTACCACGTTCTGCTTTCACCACCTTTCTTCCTCTAAAGCATTTCTGTAGAAAGCGATAATGCCATTTCAAAAGCATCAGCTTAAACTCAGAAAATCTTGGTCAACTTAAATAACATAATGTACAGATAGTTACTTCATTTCTCATCAGGTAAATGGCAATAACAATACTACTCCCAATAATAATAATGATGATGATGATCATCATCATCATAGTTATCGATAGTGAATAGCGACAGCGTACCAATATGCTACGTAGCGATAGCGATGAAATAACGCCCGCTATTTCGTGTTTAGCGATAAGGTAGTTAAAAATTTAAGAAATAAAAAATAGCTATCTACATAACTTTTTTTTAATATATAACGTTAGTTTTATACCTTTTATGTATAAATTTATAAGTTTAAGGACCAAATGTTCTTACCTCCCAGCCATGAACCTTTTAGAAGATTCTTGCTTCTGTTTCATTTCCAAAAACATAATCCACATACCTACATTGTTATTTAATACAAAATGAATAAGAAACTTCCTATGTGGGGTAAAAAAACTTGATCGAGCAACAGATTTAACTCACGGTAGGGCTTTCTCTTGAACATCCTTGAAGAACTCACAGATGAATGGAGCAGATAGGTTCATTGTGAAAACCTACATGTTTTAAGAAAGTCAAAGAATATATACCTTAGATATTGTTTGGTTTGAGCAACAGATATATACCTACATGTATTTGGCCTTTTCAACTGTCAAAATTGTTTATCTTAGCAAACTGAAAGATGTCCGGAGACACATAAATATTTAAAAAAAATGGAGTCGGTAATCAGTACCGAGTGCTTATTCATGTCAAACTTCAAATAACTAATGCCAAACCTCAGGGACAAAAATAGCATTTTACTCTTAATAACATCTCATAATAACAGATAAATAGTGAATGTGTTTGGCAAATAACCTGCTCTAAGTTAATTCTGTATAGATCGGGAGAAGAAGCTGCACATATCAAATCACATGGCCAACAATCGTATATAATATCCCTTCCCATCCTACTCACACAAGAAGGGATTGAATAAGATTGAAGAGAAATACACATTTATGTAAATAGAAAAATGTGTTATGAGAAACGGTTAAGAACCTTGCAATGCATAAACTGTAATGACTTCCGTATTTAGCGTGTAGATTAACAGAACGATCGGCACAAAGAAATGCAAGCTTTGAATAATCATCACTCAACACCTATTTAAAAGTGAAAATAAATATCAGATTTTAAAGTATAATACAAACAAAGAGATACATATTTTAATAATTTAAACAAGAAAAGATACCTGGAAATTGATAATCTCTGATATCAGATGCCTTTCAAACTTCAATGATAACTCCCTTAACTCGTATACTTTGACTTGCGGTGGGTAAATACCTAAAACTCTGAACCAGTCAGCAAATATGACAATACAATTCTACCACATGATATAGAAATAACCAAATGGAACATGAAAATACATCACAAGTTCCCAATAACCTGAAGCAATGAGAAATTCGCCATCCGGGGTAGCTTTAATTCTAGTTGTTGCAGTTTCAAATCTTAAATCTTGGATCAAATCCACCATTTCCATGTAATCTATACACAGCAAAAGAAAGCTGTTAAAGATGATAAACAAGAAAATCGTTCTTGAAAAACTGTTGAAAAGAAGTGCAAACGGGATTACAAAACTGTGATATGAATATGGAGTTTTCAGATAAATACTGACTAGTACCAAATTTCCTGATGAAATTCACATTCAAACTTTTGCAGATAATATGAATGAATAAAAACCGAACTTTTGTCCTTGCGAAGAGCTCTAAGCTTCTTCGGCGGGAGCCAAGTGGCCAGCGAGCGGTGTTGAGCCGCTACTGTATACATCTTTACTCCATTTATAGATGTAGAATTTAGGTTACCTCCTTGGTAAGCCATGATGACTATCCTTGCGCTTTCTCAACCCCAAGAGTTGTACATGTAATGCCATATTAACGAATTAATTATCATTAACATAAACGAACTGGTAAACTTGAATAATTTAAAACAACGAAACTCTACAATTGATTCTAAACCAGCAGCGGAGAAATAACAGATTACAATTTTCAACAAAAAGATACATTTTTAACCCGATATATGTAATGTCATATTAATGAATAATCAATGATCATCAACATAAACGAACTTGTAGATTTCAGTAATTTAAAACAACGAACTCAACAATCGATTCTAAACCAGCAGCAGAGAAATAACGGATTTTAATTTTCAAATAACAGATGCGTTTAGAGGCAAAATAAGTTGAAAATATCAAGTACTGAGTAATTATTCCACTTTCTATGATGAAAACATTGATATATAGATAATAGATTAGTAAATTGAGTTCAAATGCTGCAAAAACTCATAAAGCAGTTTCTAAACCGATTAGCATCTAGAATTCATTTCTATAGAGTGAAAGAGATGAAATGCACTTACATTATCCGATTCGAGAAACGAAGGAGGTGTAGAACTGTGTGTTGACTCAGGGGGTAGCAGAACCCTTGGCTTCCAGGTTCCACTAAAACCCTAGTCACACAATCCCAAATACAGTAATACGGGTTGTACCACCTGGCATCTCTTTCTCTCTCTCTCTCTCTCTGAAAACAGTTTGACACGTCGTATCGTAGTTTAGCGATGGTGGTGCGACCGGATATAATGACGGGTCTCTGTTGGGAAGTGAGGGTTTTTATCGAAATTGTTGTGGGGAAAGGGTTAAAGGAGTGTGGAAAGGTGTCCGGTGGCCGGATTTGGTGGTGCCGGAGATGGATGGTGGAACGGTGATGGTGGGTTGAGGAGGGTATCTCAGATGAAATTAGGGTGGAGAGGATGAAGGGCATGTTTGGCTAAGCTTATTTAACCTAAAATGACTTTTTGTGAAAAACTTATAAGTTACTATTAAGTTATGACTTTTTGAAAAAAAAAAAATTAAAAAGTGTTTGAATTAGCTTATATGGTAGAAAAGCCAATAAGTTAATAAATTATTTTTTTAAAAGTGTTTTGTTTAGCTTATTGATGTAAAATGACTAAAAGGGCTGAAAAAGTTATAAGCTGCTCAAAAAGTCATACCATCCTAACTTCTCAAAAATGACTTTTTCTCCTTTACAAAAAATCATTTTGAAAAGTAATTTTAGGTTTGCTAAACACAAAATCTCCTTATTAGCTTTTTGAAAAAGCTAATAAGTCAATAAGTTGGTTCAAAAAGCTTAGCCAAACATGCTCGAAGGTGATGATGAGGTGTACGTGTTTTGGGGTTATGATGGAACTGGATAATGAAATTACCAGAATGCCCTTGAACTATTCACAAGGTTTATCTGTTAATATATAGATAATTTTGGTTTTATCATAAATATTTTATTAATTGATTCTTAAAACTAGATATGAGCGTTGGGTATCGGGTATTGGTTTTAAAAGCGTTACCTACTTTTTGGTGTTTTCGGTATGGGTACCGGTTGGTACCGATATTTTACGGTATTTTGCCTTCAAATACCATTATCGTACCAAACATTTTCGCTACTGGTACCCATATTTCGCGAAGTTCGGTACCGGTACTCATGTTTCGCTAATTTTGGTACTCGTACTTTCGGTACCGGTATCCATATTTCACGAATTTTGATATCGGTACTTTCGTTACCAATACCGAGCACATCCCTACTTAAAACATATTAACTTCTTTTTAAAAAGTATTAAAAAAACAAAATACTTCTTTTTATTAAAAGTACAAAAAATAATAGTACACCTTGTATAGTATAGTATAGTATATAAAATACTAAAAATATAGTCTGCTACAATAGTATAATGTAGTACAGTATAGGGATGAACATTTAGTACTGGATATCGGTATACATTTTTTTTCATTTTTCGGTACTAGTACCGGTACCGTACCGGTTGTAGTCGGTATCAGTACCCATTTCCTAGTTTTTTCAGTACCGGTTCCGTATCATGTTCATCCCTAGTGTTGTATGGTATACTATGGTATTAAATCTCAATATGGCCTATTAAGACATGTATGATGATCTACTATTGTCCATTGTGACCCATTAAGGCCTAATATGGCTCATTAAGACATGTATGATCTACTATTATGGATTGTGATCCCTTAAGACCCAATATGGTCCATTAAAACATATATCTTCTACTATTATCCATGTTGATCCATTAAGGGCCAATATGATCTATTAAGACATGCACGACCTACTATTGTCCATTGTGTTCTATTAAGTCCCAATATGGTCCTTTAAGACATGTATGTTCCATTATTGTCTATTGTGATCCATTAATGCCCATTATGGTCCATTAAAACATATATGATATACTATTGTTAGCTATGATCCATTAAGGCCCAATTTGAGATATTAAGACATGTACGATCTACTATTGTCCATCGTGATCTATTAAGTTCCAATATGGTCCATTAACACATTTATAAGCTACTATTGGTCATTGTGATCAACTAAGGTCCAATATGGCCATTAAGACATATTTGATCTACTAATTGCCTATTTTGATACATCAATGCCCAATATGCTTTAATAAATGACAAATATAAGTTTGGAAGGACATTACTCAATCAATAAAATGAAAACTTATAATTTATATACTTTAAAAATATATGATTTTTAAAAACTGTTGTTTATAAAATAGAAAATATATATAAATGTAGCTAATATATACACATTATTATATTATTTATAAAAAAAATGAGTTATAACAAATATGAATTTAGAAAATATAAGATTTAATATTAGTTTGAATTCAAATATGTAGTAAGAACTTTTTTTATTTATTAATGTAGTTTTTTAAATCATAATATTATTTAAGAGGGAAGTTTAAAAATGAAATATTTTGGGGGGAAATTTTAGAATGAGATTTTTTTTTGGGAGGGAGCGAGGGAAGTTTTTGGATGAAATATTTTGGGGGGGAAATTTAAATTTTTGGATGAAATATATTGGGGGGAATTTTTAAAGATATAATAATTTTAACCTTTGGTCACACATTTTTTCAATAACATTTGATATCATTTCGTCACACAAAATAAACAAAGTGACGATGGTCTGACAAATTTTAATGTAAAGCCACATGAAATTTTTTAATTTTATGTGTGACTATTGTCTAACATTTTGTCACATAATATGATATATGTGGCCATATATATTAGATTTTAGCCACATTACCAAACACATATTGTGGCCGTAGATCATATTTGGCCACATTTTTCTTGTGTGACTGTTTTTTCTTAATGTATGGCTAAAGGTTTTGAATACATGCGTTTTTGTCACATAAAACAAATGCCATGGACGTAGATCACATTTGGCCACACTTTTTTAGTGTGGCTAATAAATGTCACAATTTTTTTTTATTAAAGTGCGGCTAAAGGTTTCAAATACATGTGTTATTGGTCACATGAAAATAAATAACGTGATCATAGATAACATTTGGCCACACTTTGCTAATGTGGCTAATATATGTCATAGTTTTTTTCATAAAATGTGGCTAAACGTGTCAAATACATGTGTTTTTGGTCACATGAAACAAAAATATGTGGTTGTAAATCACATTTGGCCACACGTTTCGGGTTGTGGCTAGTAAATGTCACATTATTTCGTAAAAGTGTGGCTAAAGAAACTGAACTGGTATACAATGGTCACATTAATAATCAAATGTGTGGTTAAAGGTGTTTTAAAATTGTATGAATGACCTTTAGCCACATTTTTTTAAATGTGTGGCATGGAGGTTTTTGAAAAAGTGTGGCCGTAGGTCATATTTGACGTAGTGGTAACATATATAAAAAATTGTAATTAAATTTCTAAACAATATAGGTGTAGAGACGAAATTAATTAATTCAATCAACCAACTCATTTGAGTACTATATCTATACTACTTTATTAAGAGAACTAGGATTTTTACCCTTTTGGTAATTTTACATTGTGTACACATTTTGAAGCAACATGTACAAAAGAGCCAAACTATTTTAGAGGGGGTAAACTTGCGCATTTCCCAAAAATTTAAGACACTTTAAGGGCATTTTAGTGATTTCCGAACCTTTGTAACATATAATTAAGATAAATGTATAAAATTTTTCATCAGTACTACTTTTCAATATTTTATGATTATCAGATAAATGTATAAAATTAATAATATTTCAAACATATATTTATATAAGAAGTGATCAAAACAAAACTCCTCGTGGAGTTGAAAACTTTAAAAGATAAACCAGGTGAAACAAACCATGCGAACTGTAGGCCAACAACGATTACACCTTAACTTTATGTTTCATTTATGATACTGATTCCCAGTTAAATTTATTCAGTCCTAGGTGATATGCTATATTTGTTCTTTCATCCAACCATTGTTACGCATTTCAAGTTAATATATCATAACTCACATGTTTCGTTTTGTAAGATAAGAGTGACATGTTGGGTTTTGTAACTTACAAACTTCATGCTTAAAAGTCAACATTTATACTAATACATATCATAAATGAATATGATATCAGTCGAGATACCCGCCGCAACGCGCGGGCTTTCCCACTAGTAATCCAAAAAAGAATACTGTTTTTATTCAACATCACTTGTTCAATACTTAATTCTTGTTGAATCTAACAACCTAAACATGAAACTAAAAATCCTTAATTCCACTACACTCCACAAACAGGAGAAAAGGCGAGGGGCAGAGTAGCAGGCTGAAACAAGGGAGCAACGGACAGATTAAAGACTCCTACAATTTTACATCGTTCTTAACTTATGATTAAAGACTTAAGCAAATAATCATACTACGAGCAAAGCCAACTCAATTTGTATAGTTTTAACCTCGAGCTTCATTTGTTGTTGACTCGGCTCATCTCGCTCGTTAAACAAACTTAACCTAAATACTCATCAGATTTGATAACCTAGATACTTCTAGTTCAAGAAATTATCGCCATCAAGCTTTGTAGACTTTAAACAAGTTACATGTGTTAAATTGTCGAACTGATTTACTTCACCTTGTGTTCTTTGGGTTGTCATGTTGAGCAACGTATGAGAACGAAACGATTGTTTAAACTAGTAGATCTGGTAAGCAGTGTTTTCGAAGAGTAGCCATAGGCCGAGACAAAAACTCCAATACCATGAAGAAATTAAAGGAGATAATGTTTTGTATTATTTGTAATTAATTTATCTTTACACACATGAAAAGTATATAGGTGGCGTCTAGTTGGCTTCTATATACTGGGACTTATAACCAACTATGAGTCACTAATAACAAAGCTAACTTAAATAGTTAGAAAGAAGCCATGAATAAGTAGCTATACAGGGAAAATCACCAAAATAAACATTGGTCATGTGAGAAAAGCTAAAACAAACATGAAAAACATTTGGGCTCTAGACGTTTCACAAAAATACAACAAGATGCAGAAGGCGGTATATGGTTTAAAAGGCAGCCTCTTAATTAGTCGTTTCCCCTGTTAGCAGGACCCACAGATGGACCATTAATATGTTGAAACGTGGCACTTTTTAAGTGGTAACGTCTACGTAGTCGCCTTGTAAGATTAAAATGTCTAGGGAGCAATGAAAACGTCTAAGGTCAGGGAAAATGTATGAGCCTTATCCGTTATAGAGTTGATGGCTCCCAGACGTTTCCCTCTACATGTGGCGGTCTACAAATGGCTGGAATAAAGGTAGAGTCTAAGTCCCAGAATTTTCAGAGTTGATGGTTGCTAGACGTTTTACTCTACACGTGGAGGCTCTTAGAAACTCCGCTAACAGGGGAAACACTAAGGTGGGTCCAGCTATGTAGACGTGTTTGGTGAAACATGGCAACATTTAGCTGCTTCTCACTTAAAGGAAACAACTTGGCTTTACACATTTTCCCTGACCATAACCGTTTCACTACACCCTAGACGTTTTCAGAGGTCAAGTCTAGGAATGTTCAACGAATCAAATATCGAATTTTCGAATTGATCGAATCGATTTTTTCAAATAATTTATTTTTTTGCTTGAATCCGTATTCGACTTGAACTCGATTAAGAACCATCCAATTTGATTCGAATTAAAATCCCAATTCAGATTCGATTAAAAATTCGAATCAAATTCGGATAAATTCGAATAACTTCATTTTGATTCAAATGTAGTTAAAATATATAACAATTTTTTTAGGATATGAGCTTTGTAATGGGTTTGGTAATGTGCAATTTTAATACATAGAATAAATTTAGATATCAATTTAGACTATAGCTCGATAAAAGTTATATAACTATTATATATAAAAATAATAAATAAATATGTATAATTTTAATTAGAATTTGAATCGAACTTAAAATTATAAATTCATATTCAAGTTACTGGACTCGAATTGAATTGAATTTGAATTCGAATTCTTGATTATCAAAACGAATTCTGAACACCCTTAGTAACATCTACCTAAGATGTTTTTCCATCACACGACGTACGCCTACATAGACATCACCACTGAAAAGTGCCACGTGTTTGCATATTAATGGTCCATTTGTGAGTCTCACTAAGCCCCTCCGTAGTGGGGCGGTATATACCGCCGGAACCCGCCATGGCGCCTCATAGCTCCCGACTACACAGTTACGGCCGGCGCTATGGGGTAAGTTTTTTGCCTCCCCGCGATGTATATAACGGCGTGCCCTTCCTTCCCTACTCACACACATATATATACATGCATATATATATAAAGTCTCATACATGTATAACCTCACTAAACATTCAAGTTATATAAAATCCCATAACCAAGGGCGGACCTAGTAAGAGTCCAGGGTGGGCGGGCGCACCTCCTGAAAAAAAAAATTTTAGTGTATTTTATAAGGTAAAATTCTCCCTGCACCCCTGAAAATTTGGTTAAACCCCTTATCCGCACCCCTTGAACCCTTGAAAATTTGGTTTAACCCCTTATCCGCACCCCTTGAAAATTTTTTCTGAGTCCGCCACTGCCCATAACCCCTCTTTCTTACACAATTGCCACTTATAACATAATGTCTCACTACGGAGCTTTACCATTACACATGACCTAACAAGAGAAACGATTAAGGTGCTGCATGTCTTTTCAACCACGTTCTGCATCTTCTTCTTTTTCGTGAAATATCTAGAGCCTAAACGTTTTTTTATGTATTTTGGCGTTTCCCACATGAAATTACGATTAAGGTGGGTTTATTGTCCATCGATTGATGCAAACATTGGGCTGAAACTTCAAAGTCAAATTCCTAGCGACAACACTGGACCCATGACCCATCGCATCTACAACCTACTGTCACCAGAAACTCAGCCATCCTGCCCACCCAATAATCTTCTTCCACGTAGCCATTACCCTAAACCTAACCAATACCTACTCGACACACCAATTCTATGTCCCCCGATCTTTCTTATCTCCAATTTGTCTGCCTAATCTTAAGTTTAAATAACCAACTGGCTAGCCCAGTTGGCCAGCAACAATGATGGGTTGGATTGGGCTGAAAGGTCACCGGTTCGATCCTGAGTAGCGCCCGAGTTTTTTATTACAGTGCATTTACTCCGGAGAGTGTCAGCTCTTGCGGAGGGTGCAACTCCTGTCAAGTGGCAGGGGGCTGGAAATTTTCTCGGGGGACGCCAAGCCAAACTCTAATGCACCAAGCGTGGGCCCGGTTAAAGCAACATAGTCTTGGTTGCGGGAGTGGGGCGATGGTAGCTACCGATTTATAGGTAGTAGCGGCCTTGCCGTCTGTTGTGAAAGTCGCCGTTCAAAAAAAAAATCTTAAGTTTAAATCGAAAAGATTAAAGAAGGGTCTGCCTATTGCCACACTAAAGTGCTATTGGCACACCAAACCTTAGCAAAATTAGGGTTTATATACGCAGCGTATAGGTTAATACGCTGCATATAGGGTTAACCCTATACGCTGCGTAGATACACCATGGATCTCAGTGCCTGATAACCAATCATTGCACAGAAAACAAGGGGAGTCTACGCTACGTATAGGTCAATACGCTGCGTATAGGTTTAACCCTATACGCAGCGTATTGACATATACGCTGCGTATATAAAACATCTGCAAATTTGGGGTCATTTTAGTAGGTTTGAAGCATCAGATTTTTTTCAGGTTTATATACGCTGCGTATAGGTCAATAAGCAGCGTATATAACCTTCCAGAATTTTGTTTCAACATTCGGCCTACTTGTGGTATAAATTATCCCCCGGTTACAACGTTAACTCGCTTAAAATATATAACAAGTTAAAAATATATAATGTTTTTTTTTATTTAGTCGACGTCGTTAATTTATTTAGTCGATGTCGTCGTTCCAAAATGATGACATTTTAACAAGATTGAACAAAAAACAAAACAAATGATTTTGGTTTGGGGTGTAAATTCTCTACTGAAGAAGAATATAAAACACAGAAGAATGGATGAAGTGTTGTGCTTGTGCGAAGATGAAAAGAAAGCAGAGCTAAATAGAATTTTAAATTTACAGAAATACGCAGCGTATAGATCTCTACTCCCCGTATTGCTTTATTCACGTGCCTAGACAACATTGTATCAGGGTCAAATCAGTCTGACATACGCTGCGTATTGATCAATACGCAACGTATAGGGTTACGACTATACGCTGCGTATTGGTCAATACGCAGCGTATGTCAGACTGATTTGACATGGTACTAGGTTTGACTGTCTGGTCGTGTACCTGCCCCTTACATACGCTGCGTAGAGACTTATACGCTGCGTATATAGGTAACCCTATACGCTACGTAGAGGTCTCTACGCAGCGTATGTAAACCCTAAGTGTGTAGATAGCCTGCCAAGGTGTGCAAATAGTTAAGTCGAATTAAAGAAACCACTATGGTGGTTCCTTCCTTTTATCCCTCACCACATGATTTCTTGATGTTTATAATTAATAATTTTGGAAACTCAAAGAAGACAAAAAACAAGTGGAGAAGATAGAAATGATGACTGATGGTCATATATTCATCTTTCTTTTATAAATTGAATCATGAACACACATCACTCTTGGGAAGCTTTCTTCATGATCATGTTATCACATACCAGAAAAAAGTGTTACTAATTTATGTTTGGATCAAGTAATGATTTAGCATGATCGTTTTAGTTTATTTCGTTAGTATCATCTATTCTTGTGGCACGAGAAAGAGAAGTTTGGTTGAGAACTGACAGAAGAGAGTGAGCACACGCCAGCAACTGTATATAGAGACTATACTCTTGTTAGAATTATGCGTGTGCTCACTTCTCTTTCTGTCAGGGTCCTATTCTTTCTTTCGTGTTGATTTTGTGTGTTTTTTTTTGTGTTGGTAGTACATATACTAATATATCATGTGGGTATGTGTATTTTATGCAAAATTTTCATGTTTATGGGCATGAAAATGGAAAACTGGAGAAGGTGCAGTAGAGATGGACACCTGTCTATTGGGATCTATCTATCAATCAAAACAACAATACCATCACACCACTGTGCTAATGAAAAAGCTGCAATCTTTTATAACACCACCACCACCACCTCTTCATTCTTATCTCTTTATCTCTCGAAGTTTTCTCTTCTTTGGCTTGGCTGTATCTTTAAACAATTATTAATTATACACGGTGATCTTAAATAGTTAAATCAACAACAGGGACACAGGGGATGGTAGTAATAGATAAGATAGAGATAATCTCACCTGCTGGTTTCTGCAAGATTTGTACTCTCTTTTATTTATATTTTTTCATTAAGTTTTTGATATTATAATTATAATAATATATATTCAACTTGGAAGTTCTAAAACCTGTACTTTCTTTGTTATTTGGGAGGACGAAATGGTGTTCTTTTGAAATCATGAACAAGGTACTTCCTCATCATCTCTTATTAATCATTATTGTCTTGACTACACTTTTCTCTTTCCCAAAAAGAGTTTCAAATTTTCATTTTTAGGGGTTTTCTATCCCTAATATATATACTTTCTTCTGCTTTATTATAATGTTTTGGTTTAATTAATGTAAACAGTTTGCATTGGGAATGCATGCTAGCAAAAGGAGGAAAGTTTTTGCTATCCATTCGGGCAAGAAAGATATAAAGTGAAAAATTCAGGTAAAAATTTGTATTTTGAAGACACCCTTTCGCTCTTAGGGCTGCTGTCTAGTTAATTAGTCAGGTAGTAAGTTGCATTGAACATCCAACTTTGCATAATTGTTCAAGATTTTGATTGTTATTTGATCGTTGGTGGAAATAAGGTTGCTCCTAGCTTGAAGAGTGAGGATTTGGCATGAAGTATTTGGGAATGGCTAACTCTTGATACGGTTAATTTGGCGATATTAGTGACCTTAAAATCTTAAATTATGTAAGCCCATACAAAATTTTCTTCAAGAAAATTGGCCCTTAAATATAGCCTGTATGAACTTGTTACTAATTCTAGAAACTAAGAGTTTCGTCCAGTATTATTGAACACCAATTTTCCTGACTCCTTACTATTTTTCTTGTTTAAAATTTTTACACCGTACACAATCTATATAATCTATAAGAAGAGATGAGAGGATGATGTAAAACTACATATGTGTCAACCATTGAGCTAATCCACGTGTCCACGGTGATGTCATAATTCGGATTTTTATTAAGATAAATTAGTGATTTTTTTAGGAGGGAATTTCAAAATCAATTTCAAAATTCAAATCATAATTTTAATCCTCCTCTCTCTCAAATATATGCCAACCTTCATTTTCAAAATTCAAACCGTCAATCTTCACACCTCTCTCTCTTCAATTTCTCAAATACCCTGAGTTTTCAAGTGGCACCCAGAGCAACAGCAACCTTCCGCCGTACGCCACCACCGCCACCAATTCCGGCCACCACTACCTCCACCTCTCTCACCGGTAAGAAGTATAAAGTTCCGATCTCCAATGAAGGTACCGCCAGAGCTACCGACTTAAAGAAGGTATACGAAGTTTCATGCACTTTGTAGGGTAGATCTGGTTGTTTTTTGGGTTTGTTTTAAAAGATTTGCGATATCTGTGGTTTGGTTTTTTTAAAGCAATCTATGAACAATAGGGTTTCCGAATCATTCCTTAATTGTTCTTATTTTTATTTAGATTCAATATTTGCGATGTAGATGCTTTGCCTGTTCTTCTACGTTGATTCATCATCCAGAATTTATCGGTATTATCTTTGTCCATCCATTTTTACAGCTTGATGTATGGGTTAAGTTTCATTTAATTAGGGTTTATTTTCTGTGCAGCCTTGGATTGAGATCGAGTTTTGCTTTTCAATCGATTATGCACTCTAAATGGTTTGGGTGGTGTTATTGAACTCTTTAACCAAATTACATTTTTTATTAATTTGTTAATTTCTGGAAGCTTTGAATAAATTGGTAGACTTTGATACACTTATTATTGTATAAAATCTATCAATTGGCATTTAGAATTTTAATTCGGATTTCAAGGAAACAAGATTTGGAATTTTGATATTTGGTGTTAAAATGTAACAGGTAACTCACGAAGCTAAATCTGATTATGTAGTGTTTGAACTCACAGAGACTGATCTTCGTCAAGTTATAAAGGCCATTGATGACCTGACACGCGAACAACACCGTTTTTCTTTCAATCAAATGCTACGAGCATTAAGGTATATGCTCACAAGTAACTTATCAATATCAGTTCGTTGATGTTAATATGTTATGTACAATTGGAAATCTGAGTTTGTTGTTTGTCATTGTTATTTTTACAATACCCTTTTAATTAATGTTAAGTTATTTTGTTTACCTGTGAATGTCTAAAACAAAGACTGCCTAACTACGTTTAAAGTGCTCCTCTTGAGTTATATTTTATAACTTTAATTTAATTCTGTTACATGTTATTTTCAGTTTGTTGTTTGTATTTTGATGGGATTGTAAGGCAGCCATTGGTTTGTTAGGATTTCATTTACTTTTTTCATATGCATATATTAGGCTTCCCTTAATGCTACTCAGTCCTCTGTTAAAGAGTTTAATTAAGAAGTTGAGTCAATACATTCAAATTACTTGATCTATTTGTGCTCGGTTGTATATTTTGTATGATATGTATTATCTGTAGAAATTGATTAACAGTTTTATATAACTATAGTTGTTATACGAATTGTTTCGACTGAGATTTTGATAAGTTTTACAAATATTTTGAACGTTTTGAACTGTTTTACACAAATTTTAGTTTGGTCAATTAAAGGTTTGATCATGTTAGTCAATTTCCATTGATTTCGAATCAATTTTCAGTCTAATTTGATTGAGTTTCGGTGTGATTTTTTGTTTTGTGACATGTGCCGAGAAAGATGATGACTCAGATGATACTTCAGAGGACGATGAGAGGAAAAAAAGAAGTAGGTTGACATTTTGTAAACTCTTTTGATTTGTGTTATATATTGTTGTATAGGTCGGACTGATGTGATACTTTATAGTTTTATTATCTTCATTATTCGGTTATTAAGAAGTAATTAATAAAGAGGCAAACATGAGATCAGTTATGCTTTTAATACAAATGAGAAGTCGGCTTGTTTAAAATTCATCTGGATTATCAACATTGGAAGCGAGGTAGTTGTTTTAGTTACTACTCACTTCCCAATATGATTACCTGTTATAGTAATGCAACTTTAAATTGGTCCAACTTTAGTAATTTTACTGAAATTTGTTTTACCATTTAAATAGATTATAATATTGTTTTTGACTGATTAAATTCAATAAACCGGGAAATTGTTTGTTAAAATTATAATTTAACTTTCAAATTCTGAAAATATACTTTTATAACTATGAATGTAGGCTATAACTTGTCATGGTATATATTATTGAATCATATGGCTTTTTAAGTAGATTTGTAGTTTTGAAGGTGTAGTGCGTCTGCTGTGTTTGATTTGTTTTTGATATTGAAGAAGGACGTCACGAAACGGTACTGGTGGACCGTCGGATCAATTGACGGATCTGCCTCAGGTCCAAGTCAAATGCTCATTGGTTTACATGGATTTTGAAGGACGGTCTGATGGTCGATCAATCAAATCAATTCTTTCTCATGTTGCCCCTTTGAAACTTGTATGAATTTTCTTCTTTTTTTTTCTAGCAAATTATTTTCTGCAATTATTGTTGAACTGTTAAGATATTAAATTCTTCATTATTAGGTGCTGGTGCATGGATCCGTAGAGGCCACTGAACATCTGAAGCAACATTGTCTGAAACATGTCTGTCCTCATGTATATGCTCCTCAAATTGAAGAAACAATTAATGTCACATCAGATTTGTGTGCATATAAGGTACATAAAAAGTTTAATAGGATGTTGTTTTGCACAATTTATCATCAAATCCACATTTGATTGGTTTGTTGTTGTTGTTGTGTAAATAGGTACAACTCTCTGAGAAACTGATGAGCAATGTTCTTTTTAAGAAGGTTAGGCTATTATTACTTTATTAGAATAATATAGTTTTAGCGATCATATCTGATGATAAAAATTATGCATTTTGACCCGTTTTCACTACAGCTTGGAGATTATGAAATAGCATGGATTGATTCTGAGATCGAGGAAACAGAGAGCGGCACGTTGTCTTCACTCCCCCTTTCAACAACAGCTCCTCCTCACAAATCGGTACTTGTCGGTGATCTAAAAATGGCAGACTTTAAACAGTTTCTCTCCGGAAAGGGTATTCAGGTAATTTCTTCTCTTTTTCTTGCAGTAAAATCAACTGCATCTCATAACATCTTTCCAAGTTACACCTTTCTGAGTACCGTTCATAATGGTGGTTCATGTTATGCACCGTATATCGAATAAACCAATGAGCATTTGACCATTGATCCCTTAAAATATCTTATTATAAATAATTTCCATTGTTTCGACTTTTAAAAATATGTAGCTTAGCCTTGTGTTTTTTGATAATATAACGGCAGCGCCACAACCTCCAATTCATAAGTTTTTTTGTCTCTAAAATCTGCAAAATCTAAAATTGTTTGATAAAGATGCTTTCTGTTTAGAATTGAAACGGATTATTAATTATTAGATATTTATTTGGTTCATCTTCTCTTATCCTTCAGGCTTGTAGCCAACTGACCGTGATTACTCAGGTATGTCCATATTGTTGACCCGTAAGCATTTGTAAACTTTTAACATGTTTAACCCGTTCCACTTTTTGACTAAAATGAGAGAGAAATTACAAAACATTTTGCTTTTATAGGAGGTTTTTGCTTCAATGATCGCTGATGCCGGCGTAATCTGAGTTCGAAAGTTCTTAGAACAGTATATTGAATTGGTGGTGTTATTGGTCGAATTCGGTAACTTTCGGCTAAAGTTTTTGGTACGTTTCGGACTGAGTTAAATCATTTACGGTAAATTTCGATCAAAATGCTTCGGACAGTACTCAATGATGATGATTTTGATTGTAAAGTGAAATGAAGAGAACTGCAAAGTGGAGATATAGAGTGAATGGAGGGAGAAAAAGAGTCGTTATTATCTCCGACGAGTCACTACTCAGTGAACTCACTCAGAACCGATTTCTTAACTCGGTTACCAGATAAAGTTCGTTCTACAGTTGAGATAGAGTCTTATTTCACTTTACAATCAAAATCATCATCATCTTCTAATTCATTATTAACTCAAGGTATTTAAATTTATTCAACATAAGTTTATTATTATTGTTATTATTTATCCTCAGTTGTTTACTATTTGTTGTTTATTATGATTAATATTAGTGTTAAATGCCATTTTAGTGGTGTGGTTTGGGTCATTTTGCCAGTTCAGTCCAAAGGTTTGAAACGTTGCCATTTTAGTCCAAATAGTTTCAAACGTTGCCTTTTAGTCGACTGGGTTAACTCCATCATTTTATTCTGTTAACTAGAAGGGCATTTCGGTCATTTTATATGTAATTCTGTTAACTAGAATGACAATTCGACCATATAAAATGATCGAATTACCCTTCTAGCTAACAAAACAAATGGACGGAGTTAACCCAGAGGACTAAAACGGCAACGCTTGAAACTATTTGGACTAAAATGGCGACGTTTCAAAACTTCGGACTAAACTGCAAAATGACCCAAATCACAGGTACTAAAATGGCAACGTTTCAAAACTCCTTATTCTTGCTGGCTGTCGTGGTACATTTAATATTTGTTAAATATAAGTGTATATTTCATTATTTCTGCTGGTATCATATAATTGGAACCATGAAGTTGGTCAAAGGTTTTACTATTACTTTTTGTTGATTAAATTGGTTTTTGTTTTTTTATTTATAAAAGAGTTTGGAAAACATGTGTTATGAAAGATGAATAAAAAACTTGTAAAATAGATCAATATATATTATTACAGTTGCAACGACTACTAAGGTTTTTCAGCGTTAAGTTCTATCTGTATTTGATCGGATAATTGGAAAAGCATTTGATAAAACAGTGGTTGATACATCTGTTGACTTTGGTCAACAGATGTTTGAAGCCACTGTTCGGTTAAAACAGTGTTTTTTGGAGAAAAAAGTGAAACCACTGTTGGGTCAATAGATGGATGAAAACAGATGTTTGAAGCTATTGTTCGGTTAAAACAGTGTTTTTGGAGAAAAAGTGAAACCGCTGTTTTGGGTTAAAACAGTGTTTTGAAACCACTGTTGGGTCAACAGATGGATGAAAACAGATGTTTGAAACCAGTGTTGGGTTAAAACACTGTTTCCTGGAGAAAATAGTAGTTGAAACTACTGTTGGGTAAAAAAGGTGGTTTGAAACCACTGTTGCGTTAAAACAGTGTTATGTGGAGAAAAGATGTTGTTAACAACTTAGGAACATGAAAACATGATTAAATTTGTGAATTTTGAGGTTTGTAATTGTTGACTTGTATCAATACTAATTCAAAATTTATAATATATGACAGATTTATGGAATGCTATACGGCAACAATGAAGGATCTTGCATCAAGATATGTTTCAAGATTTACGATCATGGAATATAGAATAATGTGTGCTCGATTGTTATTTAAAAGATGTTCCCTTGCTTTGTAATCTATTTTTAATTAAACTTAAAAAATGTATAGTCATTCGTCGTTTAATAAAATTTGGTATGCATGGTTTTCTAAGAAACGACCCGTGTTTGCACACGGGTCTTACCGCTAGAGGACTGAGTAGCATGGTACAACAGGTTTGGGAATATGTTCGTCATTGGTGCAGGTTGAAGCCGATCTTCATCCTAGAGCTAAAGGATTTGGTAAAGATACACAACCACAATCGGGGATCGAAGAAGTGGAGGACTGCGGTTTATTCAGTGATACAAACCGCTATTTGGGTCATTTGGCGACATTGTAATGACGCGGTCTTCAACAATAAATGGTCAGCGTTAGTAAACATAAAAGAGGAGGTTCGCTCAATGAGCTTACTTTGGTTGAAGAGCAGAGCAAAGGCCAATGCATTGACATGGGACAACTGGGTATTGTTTGATTTGTCATTTTTAGGGGCATAATTGTACTGTACTGTTCTGTTTGTTGGTGTATGTATGAACTGCCTGGTTAACCGTTAACTAGGTTGTTATTGGAAAAAAAGACTTTGTTGGCCTTTCAAAAAAAAAAGGATATGCAAGAGTTAAAAAGTGGTATCTATTTGCAGGTTCCTACATGTTATCCACACTTTACAAGTGCTACAATACACCACCTTCTGAGTACGTTGGCTACGGGTATTGCGAGTCAAGGTTTTGGTTCTATTAATCTATAACCATGTATGAAGCATGATTATTGTTAATTAATCCATAACTATATGCATTGTTAATATCTTTTTTGGTTCTGTTATAAATTTCCATAGTTCACCTCCTCTGGTTAAATTTTATTTGAATGAGAAAGGTGATATTATATGTGAAATATACCACCAAGCGGGCTTTTACATATTCATTGAAATTTTCTCAATGTCTCCAAGTTTGCTTTTGTAGAATCGTTTTACCGACCGAAACGAGTCGTTCAGAGGTGTTCTGCTTGATATGAAAGGCGGAAACAGACATATCGAGTTCGATTCAGCTAAATATTCACATTAAATGTCTTTCTGATTGATTTGACAAAGATTTACAATGAAACGACACTTCGGCAGCACTTTTGCTCCGGAATCACACATACACGAATGACTCAAACGAAATTACAAGACCCCTATATATAGGCAAGCTGATTTCGTTTGAACATGCTCAAACGAAATCACCTTTCATACGGAATTACCATTACAAACGGAATTAACCATTTCAAACGGAATTAATCATGTGATTTCGTTTGAAATGAGTATTGCCAATTTCAAGCGAAATTAACCTTATAACCCAATTTCTCGTTTTTCGTGCCATGATCTATCTATTCTCATTCAAGACTCGATACAAGACGAAGTCGACAGACGTATGCACCAACAGACTCCCCCTCGAATGTTGACGAGTCTTCAGTGTCGAGTTTTCAACGTCTTCAGTCTTTATCAGTCTGCTCCTTCTAAAGTATCTGACACTGTAAAGCATCCTCAATCTTCTTTCTCTTTCTTCCAGAATTACAACCTGGCTCTATGCTATTCTCTTTAATTCTCTTGATCAGATCTCTTGATTCCTTAAGTTCATCAACATCAGCAACTGCATGAACTTCAATTTTAGGATCAGAACTTGACTCTCAAGATCATAACCTGGCTTACACTCTACTCAGGATCAAGAATCTGGCTAACCTGCACACGTCTCTACCCAAAAATAAATTTCACAAATTTATAATTTGACAAATTTATATACCACATTTCCAGAAAGATTTAACATTTTAAAAACTTCCGATGACCACTTGTAAGCAAATATTCAAAATCTTTTCTTATTTAAACACAAACTCTCCCTCACTGATAGTCATCATGTTTAGCACTTGAAATTTTGAAAATCAGCTCTTCAACATCAGTTGTCGAAAATCTTTTTGCATTTTTCAAAATTTATGCTAAAACACACTGAAAATCTTTTTGGATTTTTTATATAAAAGAAATGCAGTAAAGAAATATTTACAGACAATATTTTTGTGAGTTTGTGTAAGAGGATCATATCAGTTTATGAGACAAATCTCCAACACTATTAAGCTTTAAACATTTTAAGTTCTAAACGATTCACTTAGATTGTCAGTATACTGATCCATTTAAATTTTCATACAAAGTTCAACCGTTTCGAGATACGAGATTAATGTTTTAGAGACTTAAACTTATTCGCGTGTCCCACATCAGAATATACTCCCGTATCCAGATCCCAATATTCAGTCTTACAGGTGAATATACCACAGATGATATCTGTAAAGGATTAAATTGCGAGGGCCGTGAGAGCTCAGGCTATTGCTTCCGCAAAATCAGAGAGATGACGGCTTCGACTTTTGGTGTGTTCCCTTTAGAGAATCTTTTCTTCAACAGCACGTGATTAGCATTTTGCAATGTTTCATCATTTTTTGTACTGAGGGTGATGCTATATTTCAAGCAAGCGTAAAGTATTCTCCGGGGACTAGGCCATTGCTTCCGCAAAATCAGAAGTCCCGGGATAATACCTCAGATATCACTGAGTATAAAGACCTAGTATCTCAGAAAAAGGTACCTTTCAAACAAGATTTTGGGGGTACCCATATATCCGAGAGATGTTCCCCCACGATATAAGTAAGTTTGAAATTTAGGTTTATATCTCGTCACAATCTACTAAATGTGCAAAAACCTACTGGCATATCATCAGTGACACCGTTTATCACATTTGACTTTCCAATTCTTTAGCATGCTATGATCGTCCACTGATGTACTATCATTTCCTCTTTTTCACAACAAAACTCATTTTTGATTTTATCATTTTTTTGGCTTTTTCAAATTTTCAAATGTTTTTGGATTTTCTAAAAAAGAAAATTCTTACTCCCCCTAAAATTCAAAATCATTTAAAGAAATTTGAAAACAAACTGTACAAGTAAACTGACAACTGATATCAAATTGCTTCAAATCGCCATTCACTTAGCATAAACAATCAGAACTTCCTCTGACAACAAACTATTTTCCCATTATGATTTCAAAACACTTAAGTTTGTTTTAATCAAATAGTTTTTTTGGAAAATAAGTTTTGTTGATTTTACCACTTGTAGGAATGGGGATCAATTCATCACTTTGTTCTTTCAACCACTTGAAAATATTTAACAATTTTAGATTCAATCACCAAACAACACTTGTGGAAAATCAAGTACAACTTAATGTCCCTGATTTACTACTTTGTAAGTCGAAATATCACCGTTGTGAATTTCTCAAGAAAGATGCCGACACCTGCTTCACACTTACCAACCTGGAAGCTCCGGCAAGTCATACTTTTTACATATGAAAAACAGACATCCAAGCTTCACCAAACTTGGATGTTTCCTTCTCAACTTCATTTTTACTAGGGATGTAAGTTGCCTTCTTTGTTTCATAAAACTCTTTTACCCCTGTGACCTTCCCATCGACCATCTTCCCAAAAATCTTTTTCACATTTCCATTAAAAACCTTTTCTACATCAAATTCTTTCTTCTCAGAATAGAATTCATTCGAGATCTCAACTTTTCCAACTTTTGATTTAAAATTTTCAGCCCTCAATGGTGGAAAATTGACATCATCCATTGGCGGTACTGATGTTTCAATTTTTAGCTCTACTTGTGGCTCCTCTGACTTTGTGGAATCAGATTCATCGCCAGATTTCACATCCGTTTTCTTAACAACCCATTTCTGATTGTCAAGATTAACTCTTCTTTTGTAAAACTTTTTCTTTGAACATTCACCAACTTCATATGTTGAGTTTTTAAAAATTTTGAATCTTTCAGTTGGTGGTTCGGTTTTGTCAACAACTTTTTCTTTAAGTTTAGAAACAACTTCCTGTTTTGTGTTGGTTGCTTTTGGACAATTCCAGGTAATGTGACCAACTTCTTGACATCTGTAACAGGTTCTTGACTCTTTTCTCTGATAAGCTCCATTCTTCTCAAACTTTTGTCTCTCAGCAAAGAAGTCTTTGTTTGTTTGCTTCCAGAATGAGCTCTTTTGTTCTTCTTCCGAACTTGTCCCTGAAATAAATACAGTTTTTGATTTATAAGTTTTCTCATTTTTATGATTTTTCGGTGGAATAAAACCTAGCCCTTTCTTTTTGTAATTACCATTATGGTTAGGTTTCTTTTGAAAACCAGAACCAGAACTGTAACCCTTTTTCTTGTTTAACCTTTGTTGAACTCTTGAGGTGTAAGATCTGGGTTTTTCAGAAAGATTTACATCTTTTATTTCAGAAATATTAATTTCTGTTAGTTTGAAAACCTTGTTTATCATTTCTGGTTTAACACCTCTTATTGGAAATTCCTCATCAGAATATAATTTGTCTGAATTAATCAATGTATATGCCACTTTGATTGGTTCGTCATTCAAATTAGATTTTGATAACATGAATTCTTTATTGTAAACCCTTTTAACTGACAACTTTGAACTGTTGACCGATGAACTTGAACTCCCTGACTCAGACTTTGACTCTGACTCCTCATCTTTATCTAACACCTGATCGGCCACCTTTTTTATTAACTTAGACTCATGATCAGTGTCAGACGATGTGAACGTGATGTCAATATTTTCTGGTAACTCATCAGTTATTTCATATTTTAGCTTTATATTGACAGCCTTTTCGACTTGTTCCTCATTTGGTTTTCTGGGAGAATAACCTTCCCAAATTGGAGGCGGACACTTGTTATAACTTGCACTTTGTTTCTTACCAGTATCCTTCTCGTCAGTCTTCTTGTCTTGAAAAGCTTCCATACCTGCAACAGTTGGATAAATTCTATCAATCAAATAATCAGAACTAGAATAACTTTGTCGTAATCGTCTGATTCTTTCATTTTCTATGTTTTCTGTCTCCAACTCCTGCTTCAGCTTTGCACATTCTTCAATATAATGATTAATCGCCTTCTGTTTTGTCATCATCACAGCATTCATCATAGTCAACGCATCTTCTCTTTCTGAATTAGTCTTTTGTAGACCAGCTACTGTTCTGTTCAGCACATCATACGATTCTTTCACATAGCTAAGATTGAACAATAAATTTTCTTTCATCTTGTCTTGCTCATTTAACTTCTCACCTTTTTCTTCACACTGCTTGCGAGTTTCCGAACACTTCAGACACGGTTTGATAACTTCAATAATCTTTTCAACTTCGATGATCTTTTCAACTTCAACTACTTTCTCAACTTCAACTATCTTCTCGACTTCAATCACTTTTTCAGCTTCAAATACCTGTTCAGCTTCACCTACTTTCTCAGCAACTTTAACTTCTTCATTTTGTTCAGACTTCTCTTCTTGAACAACACTCTCACATTTCATCTTTATCTGTTCTTTTGCTGCTCGCCTCTCCTTCAGCTATTTCACTTTATCTGCAAAATAAAATTCAAAACTTCCAGGAGATAAATGTGCTTTTGCAACATTAATATGCATTTCTTCCTCATCATCACTATCATCAGATGATGATTGATCAAAGACTGGTTTTTGAATAATTTATGCAATGAGAGCTACGATTTTGGAATCAGATGGAATGTATTTATCCCCGCTAAAGCCTTCAGCCACTTTCTCATCATCTTGATCGATTATTCCATAATAAGCTTTCTTATTTGCTTCTACGATCATTTTAGCATGAGCAGTTTGTGGTTCCTTTTGTTGATACGGCTGATGAGCAATTTGTTGATAAATGGCTTTCCGATAGTAGTCATTGCCACCAAACGGATTCTGTGCTCCACCTGCTTCTTGATTTTTACATTCTCTCTTAAAATAACCTTTCTCCCTGCATCGAAAACAAGTAACTTTAGATTTATCAAAACCTAAAGTAGAAACATTAGCATCTCTGAAATCATCTCTTCCTGTAATCATCTTAAACTTTTCAGCTCTCCTCAAAACACTGGCTAAACACCATTTAATGTCCATTAGCTCCATTTCTTCTGCATCTATCTGATCGTAATCCTCTTTTGTCAGCATAGGATTTCCGATCCTTCCAGTAACCAACCCTTCATATGATTCTAACACTGTAGCAAGTAATGACATGTGACCTTTAACAACCTCTTCAGAGAAATTTTGGCCATTCTGAAGATGCAATGCGATGTTGCAATTTAAAACTTGACCATTACTGCTATTTGAGCTTTGAAACTGATGATTTGATGTTGAATTCTTTGGATTCACACTTGGGTATGAAGAAAATCCACTACTGCTGCTTGAACTTTGATTGACTGATTCAGATGAGTTTCCTGCACTGAAAGCAGTTTGAATTTTAGGACTTGCTTCGATATTTTGAACACTCCCTTTGAAATACATCTTAACATCTTGTTGTGCACATGGATTGTTCATCCTAGCAATCTTTTGCTGCTCAAGATCTTGTCCTTCAATCTTTTCGATAAACTGAGAAATTGTCAAGCCATCATATCCTCCAGTATTTTTCAAGATCATCAGATAAGTACCCCACTCTTTCTGAGGTAAAGCATCAGCTAGTTTGTCAACCCATTCTTCACGATCTTTGTTGATGTTTAACAATGACATTGATCTTACTAAGTGACAATATCTTTCAATCAATTTCTTTGTATCTTCTCCCGGCAAACTTGAAAATAAATCAAATTCTTTCTTTAACAGTGATTTTTTACTCTTGATCATCTTTTCACTTTCCTCAAACTTAATTCGAAGTGCTTCCCAAATTGAACGTGAAGTCTTATCATGTTGAAGCAATACAAATTTATCTTCTTTAATAGCTTGCTGGAGTAAACTGATCATCATCTTTTCTGCTTTGTACATGTCTCGTTCTTTATCATTGAATTCAAAAAAAAATTTTCAACTCCCAATTCTGTACGTGGTAGAACATACTTTTTCTCAACACATTCCCAAGATCTCAAATGATTAGCTTGAACCCAGTTTTCAAACCGATCTTTCCAACCATGGTACTCCTCAATGCCCATGAGTTTCGGGGGTTTTTGCAAACTTCCAGTTTCATTTTCCATGTTCATGTTCTTAGCAATGTCAGATGGAGTAGTCGGAGATGTAGCAAACGCGTTGTAGAATTCCTCTTCCATGATTCGATAAACTTTTTCACAAAACAGACACTTTCAAACGAAATAGCACCACTTAAATGAAATACCCTTTCAAACGGAATAACCTGCTGAAGCGAAATAACCTGCTGAAGCGAAATAACCTTCACACTGAATCCCTGTTCAAACGGAATTACCTCAACAACTTCAAACGAAATATCAATTCACACGGAATCACGATTTGAAGCGAAATTACTGATTTCGTTTGAACCTTTCAAACGGAATACCTATTTGAAGCGGAATCACTAATATCGTGTGAAAATTTCAAAAAGATATTATGCAATGAAACGGAATACTCAAGCGATATTACTAATTCCGTGCGGAATTAAGTGTAATTTCAAACGGAATTATGCTGACATCATCATTTCGGTCCAACTTTTGTCAAATTGATCAGGTTTTAGCACGATTTAAGGTCTGAAACTTTCAAGGGTTTGTTAAAACACTGTTTCGCAGATAATGTGAGAAATTCAAACCATTTTAACCGTGAAATCTTGTCCAATTTTGAAAAGAAAGTGTAGAAGTTAGAAAATCTGATGAAATTAAGCTGAATACGGTATAACTCCTCCTCCTGAGCTCTGATACCACTTGTAGAATCGTTATACCGACCGAAACGAGTCGTTCAGAGGCGTTCTACTTGATATGAAAGGCGGAAACAGACATATCGAGTTCGATTCAGCTAAATATTCACATTAAATATCTTTCTGATTGATTTGACAAAGATTTACAGCGAAACGACACATCGGCAGCACTTTTGCTCTGGAATCACACATACACGAATGACTCAAACGAAATTACAAGACCCCTATATATATGCAAGCTGATTTCGTTTGAACAAGCTCAAACGAAATCTCCTTTCATACGGAATTACCATTACAAACGGAATTAACCATTTCAAACGGAATTAATCATGTGATTTCGTTTGAAATGACTATTGTCAATTTCAAGCGAAATTAACCTTATAACCTAATTTCTCGTTTTTCGTGCCATGATCTATGTATTCTCATTCAAGACTCGATACAAGACGAAGTCGACAGACGCATGCACCAACAACTTTTTTTGTTTTTAGACATATTATACATTTCGATGTAAACTCATTTGATGAGTTCATATTAAACATGTAAACGTAAATAATTTTTTTTTTCTTGTTAAGACGTTGAAAAACCCGTCCAACGGACGGGTATACTACTAGTAGAAATTATGGAAAACTGAGAGTCGAATTGCCTGATACTAGGCTATTAAGTAAATATAAGACCAACTAAGCTCGAGCTCAGCCAGGGGCGTACCCACCTTAAGTTAAGGGTGGGCGGGCGCACCCCATGAAAAAATATTTTTAGTGTTATTTTTCGCCGGAAATCCTGACCGCACCCCTTGGAATTTTTTACCCTCACCCCTTCAAAATTTTCAACCGCCCCACTTAGAAAAAAAATAATTATTAACCACTTGTTCACTTAATTATTTAATCCAATCAAAGCCCGATCTGCAATCAATTTTTATTAACACAAGCCCAAACCCAACCTAAAGAAATTTGAACTAAATAAAATAACCCAAACACATCCACCCATTCCATTTCCAAATCCCGCCCCCAAAAAAACTCTCAGCGACTTGACGCCACAACTCACGACCTGGTGGCTTTTTTTACCAGAAAAACCAAAATTCCGGTTGGACTGACCCATATTACGTCAGAATTCCAATATAGAACTAGTATGGTTTATTTATTTATTTATTTTGTTTTATGTGATGATTAGGAGAAAATATAGATGTGTAAGGGTTTAATTTTTTTATATTTTTTAATTTTTTTGTTGTTCTAGACTTGTAGTTAAATGACTTTGTTGTTTTATTTATAACTTTGTTTGTTTAAATGATTAGTTACAAGTAATCAACATTTAATATTAGGGCTTGAATGTTTAAAAATATAATTGAAAGTTATGGGCTATGGTTGAATATGATTGTTTATTTTGTTTAAGTGTTTAGTGTTGTTGTATGAGCTAATGGGGCAAATTATATGTGTTAGAACAATGAGTAAGAATGAAATGAACTTATGACGTGTTTAGTATCTTTAAATGATATTTTGGATATATTTCAAAAAAAAAAAAAAAAAACCTATAGGGCACAATTTTAAATATGTTTGTAATTTGTAATGACGTTTGACGTGTTTTTGATAATTTATAAATTTTAGTTTGATGTTCTTTTGTCTTACATGATCCAACCTGACCTGCTATGAACCGATATTTTTATACAGCTAGGGGTCTAAAATCTTTAAAAATATTCCGCACCCCCAGGAAAAAAATTCCTGGGTCCGCCACTGAGCTCGGCTTGTCTTTTAGTTGTATTTCTAATGATTGTGCTTGGCTTTTATTCTACTCGTTTATTTTTATTAATTAATTTACACACATATACAATTATCTTATACATCTTTTAATTATCGTTTTTCTATATTATATATATATAATATAGAAAAACGATAATTAAAAGATGTATAAGATAATTGTATATGTGTGTAAATTAATTAATAAAAATATGTTTTTATGTCAGCAACAGAGGCCCAAGCTTATGGAATTGTTGATCTTGTAGCGGTTGAATGACAATAGCCTAGATTTCACATCAATTCTGAAATTCACCATGCCGAGTTTAATATATTCTATGGCTTTTTTTATTATTCTATATTCTATTGAATAAAAGTAATTCATAATCATCCGGTTAGGATCGATCTAAACCAGCCCATTATGTATATGATTCAACATGCCAACGATTAAACTATATATATACATATCTGATGTATTAAACAGAAAATATATAAATAATAATAAGCTCGTTTAATTGGGTTTGAGATCCAGCTCGACCTACATAAGTGAAGCTCGGATTCGAGCTCAGGCTCATTTATTGGATAAGTTTATTTTTAGACTCGTGCAAATTTGAGGTCGGCATGATTTAAGTTTTTAGCGAGTCAATATCTTATAACTCATTAATGGCTTGGCTTGTCCACATCCTTAAGCGTTATAGTTGGTCAAAGTGGGACATTACTACTAGAAAAGAGGGTTTTTGTCATGAAACTTTTGGTGACAAAATAGTAGCAATTTCCTTGTTGTCACCATTTTGCCACCGAAAATGCGGTGACAAAAACACCCGTGTCAATTGCCCTAATGCCACCAAATAGCCACCATTTTTATATTTTGCCACCTTATTTTTGCCACCACAAAATTGGTCAAAATTATTTGCCACCGCTTCTTGTTTGCTACGTTCCATCTTGTTTGCTACCGATTTGCCACCATTTAACCACCATTTTCATACCTGCTACCGATTTGCCACCATTTAACACCATTTACCGATTTGCCACCATTTAACCACCATTTTCCGGTGGGCATTTAGCGAGCTTGTTGAATTATTTGCTACCATTTTGTGATTGCTTGAATATTGGTTTTTTATTCAGCTTGATTTTTCATTTTTCCTTGCTTTTTTCATATAAATTACATATCAATAAAATTACAAAATTATATAAGAGTCTAGTAAGATCACGAAAACCCAAAATTATATAAAACATCTATGTATCAAAAGCATATAAAACATTCTAATAGAAATACCAACTAAAACATCAAATAACTAAAAAATCCTAATACGATAAACATCCAAACATTAAAAAGCAAGTGTTCATAGCCTATCTTCAAATTGTACTTGTTAACATAGCTTCAATTTGTGACATCGTATCAAGCATAACATCTTTATCGACCTTATCTTTTTCTTTTTCAGCCAACAACCCGGCAATAATTCCATTTAGCCTTTCTTTTTTCTTCATCATTTTCCTTAACGAGCTCCTTGATACGTAAGTTCAACTTTTCAATCTACAAAACAACCAATGAATTAAATCAAGAATTCAGAACTAGTGAAAGCTAATAAAAGGTCAAGTTGGTTGCAAAGATAACAATATCCAATTGTAAGCTATAATTCAAGTGCTAGAAGCTAAATGGATATTGTCCACCATAGAAAAAATCTGAATACAAAAAACTCACTGGTCTTTATCTACTACCAGCATAGAAAAGAAACAACAATTGTATAAATGGATATTGTCTCACCATAGTAACCATAGTAGCTGATAGTCTAACTCACGATGCAAATTTGCACTCAGAGACTCAAGTATTAAACATCTGAATTGCCATAGCTGTACACAAAAACCAAAAATCATTATTATAAACAATGTTATAAAACTTCTATATATTCAAAGTCCAATATATATATATAGTGGAGGGTTCAAATGAGAAGAAATTTTTTGTAAGAATAAAAAAGAACAAACTTCAACCAATAAGAATGCTTCATTTTACTTCATTTAATTTTTGTATTTAATATGAGTGTAAGGGTATATTGGTAAAATTAGATAGATCATTAATTGTTAGTCTTCCTTTTTAATAGCTAACTAAATTAAATTTGTAACTTAATTTAAAAAAATATATATCTTTTCAAAGAAGAAAAAAATCAATTTAAAGTGTAGGATAAATTATGAGGTGTGTAGGATGAATTACGAGTTGTGTAGGATAAATTTCAGTATGTATAGGATAAATTTCAAAAACGTGTAGGATAAATTTTGATGTGTCTAGGAAAAAAAATTAGTTTGGAGGATGATAATCTTTATGACTATTTAATTAGTCAAACATAATAATAAATGAGATGAGAGAAAAACTATTTAACATTTTACAATTGTACCCTTTGTTCTTTTTCTTCTCTATTTAATTTTCTTCTCAAATGAACCTCCCCCTATATATATATATATAGGGTGAGGTTCGGCTACAAAGTCCATTTTTCCTACAAAGTGTACAAAGTCATAAAACACCATAATTTCAGACATAAAACACACTCAAAACCCACAAATAAGATAGTGAAGATCACTAAAACACAACATCCAAACCCTAACAGTCCTTAAAAACTTCAAACACATCATCATAGAACTAGGAATATAAAACACAGCATGATAATCAACATAAAACACATTAATGTTAGTCATTCGATAATCAAAACCTTATCATCCAAAATACAACACAAAACCCACAAATATGGTGTTTTAGTAATCTCCACTATGTTATTTGTGTGTTTTGAGTGTGTTTTATGGTTGAAATCATGGTGTTTTATGACTTTTTACACTTTGTAGGAAAAATAGACTTTGTAGCCAACTCCCACCCTATATATATATATATTGCAACTTCTCAATTAAGTAAAGGTTAATTATTTTTCTTCATGATATCATGGTCAACGTTAAATATGTCACACCCTTATTAATTCGGGTAAGTTTCATATCTATTTTAGGTGTCACCCGGAAATAAGTACATAAAAAATCAAATAGTGAGAACATGTATTCCAATAATAGCACAAAGTTGTTAACAAGTCACTAACCTGTGTTCTCAAGGAGGTACACCCTGCACTAACATTTACAGCAGTTCACGAAAACGATTCTGCAATTAAATTAAGATAGTGATCATGTCACACCCTGGCTTTGCGGAAGCGTGGGTTTATTTGGTGTGACTTCTTAATACCATAGCTTAATGATAACAAAGCTATATGAAAATAAAACCATGCAGATCATCCATTGATTTAAGTTTGAAAAGTAAAATACCACAACATTGTCTGAAGGCGTTGACACATGCAACGGAAATTACAACCTAGTAACATAAAAACATTGTTTGAAAGACATAACCACAAACTTAAAATAGACGTAGTTTAAGAACTGTGACTCGTCCAGGTAAAAGCCACAACCCCTAAACTCGGATGATCCCATACTCTACGCAGCGTGAAAACGTAGCATACCGTTCCAGATCCTTAGTTCCCTGAAATACATGTAAGTTGGAAAAATCAACAATAATGTTGAGCGAGTTCATGTGTAAGTGAGTAAGTAAAACCTTTGTAAGTATAAAATCCTGGTATGTAGCAAATAAGGAAAAAGAGATCACCAATGGTTTGCAAGGCCATTGATATGTGTGAAGTGCAAGTAGGAAGACTCAAACCTAGCGGATTTTGCGTTGGGCACAAAGTCACCCCGAGGTCCGTTCTGTTGGGCCTGGGGCTGGGCTCGCTACACCCAGATAGATCTACCGCTTACGTCCCTCGGTCCTACAATGAGGATTAATGGCCTCCAGTTCCCGCCTACCCACTCATATGATCTAAGTAGTAACCCTCCTTACGCTAACCATACCATGTAAAAAGTACTCGTAATCATAGTAACATGTATTTCACCCCCGCAGTTAAAAACTGAAAACAGTTAAGAGAAAAGGGGGACATGAACTCACCGAAGTGTGTCTCTAAAAAGTATCTCCCAAAAAATCTGCTGTGCGACGACCTACACGTACTAACTTCTATTAGACGGACGACCGTGCCTTAGCTTAAGGTTTGATGTCTTTGGGAAATAGTTAGGCAACTATTTCGTAATTACACTTCGTAATTATTTTGTAAATATATGCCTTCCCAAGGATGGGGGTTTTTAATACATGTGCGTTCGTATAACTTCGAAATATATTATTAAGTCTCACTTAATGTAATATATTTTATTTCATTTGTCTAAAATACTTTATTCCCAAAATATAAATATTTTTTCCCAAAAATATTATATTCTATTACATACCATATCCCTCGTTTGGCACCAACTGCTTCTCCATCCCACGGAGATACTCATATCCAATATTCCTTCCTTTCAAAGCTTCTCTCTGTGCAGCACGAATGCGTAGAGAGAGATCTGTCTGGATAATCATTTCTAAAGCCCTAACCCTTATGGGCTTGATCCTTTCTTTACGGCTTAGGGCATCGGCGACCACATTCGCCTTCCCTGGATGGTACTTTATCTCGCAGTCGTAATCGTTCAACAATTTGACCCAACGTCTTTGTCTCATATTCAGCTCTTTCTGGTCGAATATGTGTTGTAGGCTCTTATGATCTGTGAAGATTGTACATTTCGTACCATATAGGTAGTGTCTCCAGATTTTTAGCGCAAATACCACTGCGCCTAGTTCTAAATCATGCGTGGTATAATTCCTTTCATGAACTTTCAACTGGCGTGACGCGTAAGCTATAACTTTCTGGCGTTGCATCAACACGCAACCCAATCCTTGACGTGAGGCGTCACAGTATACCACGAAATCATCTGTACCCTCTGGTAGTGCTAAGATTGGTGCATTGCAGAGCTTGTCTTTTAACAACTGAAACGCTTCCTCCTGTTTGATTCCCCAATCAAACTTCTTATCCTTCTGTGTGAGCGCGGTAAGGGGTTGAGCGATTTTAGAAAAATCCTCAATGAATCTTCGATAATAGCCAGCCAAACCTAAGAACTGGTGAATCTCGGTCGGCGTCTTTGGAGTCTCCCAGCTCTTTATCGCCTCGATCTTTGTGGGATCAACATGGATTCCATTTCCATTAACCACGTGTCCAAGAAACTGGACTTCGCGTAGCCAAAACTCGCACTTGGAGAACTTGGCGTACAACTGTTCCTTTTTCAGCAACTCCAAAATAGCTCTTAAGTGTTGTTCATGTTCAGCCTTTGTCTTTGAATAAATCAAAATGTCGTCGATGAATACAATCACGAACTTATCGAGATACGGTTTGCAGACTCGGTTCATTAGGTCCATAAAAACAGCAGGCGCGTTTGTCAACCCAAATGGCATAACTAGGAACTCGTAATGTCCATAACGAGTTCTGAAGGCTGTTTTCGGGATACTCTCCTCTTGTATCCTTAGCTGATGGTATCCAGATCGAAGATCGATCTTTGAATAAAAGCTTGAACCTTGGAGTTGATCGAATAAATCATCGATTCTTGGCAGAGGGTATCTATTCTTGATCGTCAGCTTATTCAACTCCCGGTAGTCAATACACATACGAAAACTACCGTCTTTCTTTTTGACAAATAAAACTGGAGCTCCCCAAGGTGAGAATCTTGGTCGGATGAATCCTTTATCAAGTAACTCCTGGAGTTGTGTCGACAACTTCTGCATCTCCGACGTTGCAAGTCTATAAGGTGCCCTAGCTACAGGCGCGGCGCCTGGAACTAAGTCAATGTGAAATTCCACTTGCCTTTGGGGTGGTAATCCTGGCAAGTCCTCTGGAAAGACTTCAGGATATTCCCTCACGATAGGGATGTCTTCGATTTTCGGCTCAGCAGCTTTCTTATACACGATGTGTGCCAGGAAGGCAGCACATCCCTTTTGTAAACACTTACGAGCTTTCAGGCAACTGATGATTCTTAAAGGCGTATCACGCTTTTCACCATGAACCACAATCGTTTCACCATCTTCGGTTGGGATACGAACGACCTTTTCGTGACAAACAATATCCTCCTTGTTGCTTGATAACCAATCCATTCCTACTACCATGTCGAAGCTCCCCAGCTGGACAGGTAGTAGATCCAAAGTAAACTCACGCTCTCCCAACTCGATTACACAACCTCTGACGACTTCATTGGCTTCTACTAACTTTCCATTAGCCAATTCAATTGCGTAAGGAATATCTAATTTACTAGCGGCTAGACCAAGCATATTCTTAAACTCTAACGATACGAAGCTATAATCAGCACCAGTATCAAATAAAACGGATGCAAAGCGTTGGTTTATAGGGAACGTACCAGTAACATCCTCGGGATCCTGGCGCACTTCCTTTGCTTCGATGTTGAACACTTTCCCATGGACTTGATTCAGCTTTGGGCATTCCCTCTTGAAGTGCCCAACTTCTCCACAATTAAAACATCCTGGTACTCGACCATTCCCATTTCCTCTTCCATTTCCACCTTGGTTGTTGCCATTGCTCCCTCCTTGTCTGGGACTCTTCGTCCCACAGGCATCCTTGTGGTGTCCCTTTCTCCCGCACCTACCGCACTTAGGCTTCCGATATCCACGTCTTGGCTTAGTTTCTGGGTAAATCTTAACATCGGCTTGTTTGTTGTTAGGGAAATTTTTCTTGAAGTGCCCTTTGTCTCCGCAGTCAAAGCAACCTCGAACCGATCTTTGGTCATCATTACTATTCGTTCGGGTATCTTCAGTGAGTTTCCTTTTGTTCTTTCCGGTTGACTCTACCTGCGTCACTTTCTCCCAGTCGGGGTTTGTAGGCTTTTCTAGTCTAAGCGCTTCCGTAGCGAGTGCCATACCCATCTTACTTGCTGAAATAGTTGTTGGTGGTGTTGTTGCTTTCATCAAGCTAATGACTTGAGGTGCCAATCCCCAAACTAGTTGTCCCAATTTCTTCAATTCTGGTTCCACCAAGTACGGAACCATTCGAGACAAATCATGAAGTCTTTGTATGTACTCCGCCACCTTTGGGCCTTCCATTATCAGGCTCTGGAATTCACCTTCCAACTTCTGGGTTTCCGTCTGGGAGCAATATTTCTCATGCATCATTCCTTTCAGCTCACCCCATGTTAACGCATAGGCGGCAGTCAGGCCCTTTATTCGAACCTGAAGATTCCACCATATTCGAGCTCCATCTTGGAACAGCTCAGAAACGTAGGGGACTTGTTTTTCTGGCGTACAACCGCTCATTCAAAAAATGGATTCCATACTTTCGATCCACTTTACAAAAGCTATGGCACCTCCAGTGCCGTCGAACTTCGGAGGCTTGTAGCTGAGGAAGTGCCAATGGGTACAGCCCTGAGGTGGGTTGTTATGGCCGTTGTTGTTTGATCTGCTTCCGCTGGGTCCTCCTTGAGAGGCGGCGTATTGCGCGATGGCGGCAGCGATGATTTGTTGAAGTTCTGTCTCGTTGGCAGGCATGCGTGGATCGCGTTTCGGTGGCATCTTCTAAAAGATGGTTTACGTGAGTCAGGTCATGATAGGTAAAGTGTGCGTATATAACGATAGTAATAATACATAACATCTCATGTTAAAATAAACCAAACACATAACATCTCATGTTATAGAACATAAACAATTAATCACACAACATCCCATGTTATAAATATATCAACCACACAACATCCCATGTTATAGATCATAAATAATCAATCAAACATCACATATGATGAGAATACCGCGATTGCATTGCCATAAATCGGGACCACAGGGTAAAGTGTACAAGTACATAACTGTAACATACAATATCAACGACTAAGAGCTATATCACCCCAGTCCAAAATATCAAATCAGTGTCAACATATCCAATATACATAACAACAAAAGTCAGGATCAATATGCAGTCTCCCAAAAGCTGTGCAATCCGTGCAATCGCCGTCTTCTCAAAAAAAGTCCACCCGTGTCGTACAAAATAGCCCTACGCTGATGGCGGTGGAGGAGGGGGAAAATGAGAATTGAACAAACGGCGCATGTGGAGCCAATCCTCCTCCATGGCTCGGTGAGAACGCAACAGATACGCTATCTGCTGCTCCTGAGTCCAAAAACATGCAACAGAGTCTGGAGATAACGGTCGAGGGGGATGCGATATCGCAGGGTGAGTCTGGCCCTGGCACTGGCATGGTGGTCTCTGAGCTCTCTCGAGCTCCTGCACGCGTCGAGCAAGTGCCTCCTGCTGGACCATAAAAGAAACAAGGACATCCTCAGTAGAAGGCCCGACATAATATGGATGATATGGATCTGTCGGTGGCATAATAGGTGGTGAAGTCCAAAGAAAAGGCTCACCAGACGAAGCAAAGGGTGGTATCGCAAACGGTGGAACAAGGGGACCAGCAGTAGAAAACTGTGGTATGACCGGGACAGATATCGGCACATGCCCAACGGGATGAGTCGAGGAACCCTCTCCAGGGCGCGATGGCGGTGTAAAATGATGGAACATAACAGGTATGTCGGTATGGTGAACACCGGTAGTATGAACGGGATGCAAAGGAGCATCAGTAGGAACTGAAGCAGGTGCTGAAGCAGGTGTAACGGGTACCACAAAAGGCGGGTAGTCATCATCATCGTCCTCTATCCACCCATTTCGGGTGTCAGCATACTGAGGGTCGACATGAGTCGCAAAGAGTGCATGGTCGGGCTCTAGAGGCACCGGGTCAGGAAAAGGAGTAACAACATCAGGCTCAGTGGGTATATCAGCAATGTGAGGGGCAACAACCTGAGCATCAACAGCATGCTCATCCTCCAATAGTGGAGCAACAATAGGTTGATCATCGATAGGTACATCAGCAATCAAAGGATCAACAATGGGTATATCAGCATGAATAGGGTCATGCTCGAACACGGGGTCTGGAGCAACTACCGGCTCGGGGGCCACAGCAGGCTTCGGGTCGTCAAACTCCATCTCGAAATCTGCGGGGTCAGCAAACGCAGGGTCAACTGGGTCAACAGGGTCCTCCATAGGCTGATCCAGGTGTATAAACTCAATGCCCTGGTCTGGATCGAAGCCAGGTGGGCATGTGACGCTCTATCAGGGTCTGAATCATGAGAATAGTGCTGCGCACCATGCGCGTGCGACGGTGTAGAGGCCACAGACTCGAAAGAGTCTGGGACAGGTGAATGGGCATGTAACTCCTCAGCAGGAGCATCTGCGAGTAGCAAAAGATCGTCGGCAGCTAATAGGGCCTCGCCCTCAACGTCATCCTCCAGTGGCTCGTCGTCAAACAAATCGACGTCGTCGTCAACGACTACGTCTAGAGGCATATCAATAACGGGGTACATGGCAAGGGGTATGGGAGCAGGGATCTCCACAAGCGGCAAATCCCCAGCGATGGGGCCATCAGCGGGCTCAATCACGACATCGGGTAGTGCAAACGGCTGGAAATCGTCGTCGTCTGTACTGGTGGTGTCCGAAGTGTACACCTCTCGCTCTGATGACTCCCGGTCGTCTGATACAATGTGCATAGGGTCAGTAGTGTCCGACCCTCCTGTGCCAGATGAATCCATGGTGTCTGTGACACAAACACAAATATGCACAAATAATCAATCATATAGTCAGATAATCACATTAGTCACCAATAAGCAATCAAATATCTCTCCTAGTCCCACTAGCCTCCCAGCCTCCCAGACTGACTCCCTAGTCCCACTAGCCTCCCAGCCTCCCAGACTGCTCTTCCTAGTCCCACTAGCCTCCCATACTGCTCTTCCTAGTCCCACTAGCCTCCCAGACTGACTCCCTAGTCCCACTAGACAACTACCTCAGCCTCCCAGACCGAGGCTCAGCCTCCCAGACTGAGCCTATAACTAACAAATAAAATGTGCTCAACATTTGTTTGTAAAAACATTTTGGATCTGGACTTAAGTGGTATGCAGTGTAAAAATGTTTTCGTGAGAGCCCTAGTGATCATAGTCTAGACTCGAGAAGGAATCCTAGTTCGCTATGATCAGAGCTCTGATACCAAGCTGTCACACCCTAGCTTTGCGGAAACGTGGGTTTATTTGGTGTAACTTCTTAATACCATAGCTTAATCATAACAAAGCTATATGAAAATAAAACCATGCAGATCATCCATTGATTTAAGTTTGAAAAGTAAAATACCACAACATTGTCTGAAGGCGTTGACACATGCAACGGAAATTACAACCTAGTAACATAAAAACATTGTTTGAAAGACATAACTACAAACTTAAAATTGACGTAGTTTAAGAACTGTGACTCGTCCAGGTAAAAGCCACAACCCCTAAACTCGGATGATCCCATACTCTACGCAGCGTGAAAACGTAGCATACCGTGCCAGATCCTTAGTTCCCTGAAATACATGTAAGTTGGAAAAATCAACAATAATGTTGAGCGAGTTCTTGTGTAAGTGAGTAAGTAAAACCTTTGTAAGTATAAAATCCTAGTATGTAGCAAATAAGGAAAAAGAGATCACCAATGGTTTGCAAGGCCATTGATATGTGTGAAGTGCAAGTGGGAAGACTCAAACCTAGCGGATTTTGCGTTGGGCACAAAGTCACCCCGAGGTCCGTTCTGTTGGGCCTGGCGCTGGGCTCGCTACACCCAGATAGATCTACCGCTTACGTCCCTCGGTCCTACAATGAGGATTAATGGCCTCCAGTTCCTGCCTACCCACTCACATGATCTAAGTAGTAACCCTCCTTACGCTAACCATACCATGTAAAAAGTACTCGTAATCATAGTAACATGTATTTCACCCCCGCAGTTAAAAACTGAAAACAGTTAAGAGAAAAGGGGGACATGAACTCACCGAAGTGCGTCTCTAAAAAGTATCTCCCAAAAAATCTGCTGTGCGACGACCTACACGTACTAACTTCTATTAGACGGACGACCGTGCCTTAGCTTAAGGTTTAATGTCTTTGGGAAATAGTTAGGCAACTATTTCGTAATTACACTTCGTAATTATTTTGTAAATATATTCCTTCCCAAGGATGAGGGTTTTTAATACATGTGCGTTCGTATAACTTCGAAATATATTATTAAGTCTCACTTAATGTAATATATTTTATTTCATTTGTCTAAAATACTTTATTCCCAAAATATAAATATTTTTCCCAAAAATATTATATTCTATTACATACCATTTTCCAAAATAATACTTTGTCAAAATACACACTTATGAGTATTTTCTGAAAATACGTAAGTTACGTTGTAAGGTTCGGATGGTATTAATAATACCGGTGTAACTTAAATATTTATTGTGAAGGCTTTCGCATTATTTTGGAGTCGTTAATATTTGGTAATATTATTTTTACCCTAAAAATAATATTTACGTAGTTCACAAAATAATCATAAAAAAAATTACACAAGTGTTACTATGAAAAATATATATACTAAATATATATTTATCAAGTTTTATTTCGTGAAAATCCCACCTCCGACACTTGCTTATTTGTAATAAAAATCGTGGCGAAAGTTATTCGGGAAAACAAGTTAAAAATATATCCATGACTCTTGTGATATAAATATTTACAAGTGTTAGATTTTTGGAAAAATTTCACCAGAGTTTCCTCTGTAACTGGAGGTGGCCACGCTTACAAGCGTATCATTTTCTTTTAAAATTTCAAATCAACAATGTTCCCAACATCAATCAACAAAGTTTCATCATCGAAATAGTCAAAATAAATATAAATCGCAAAACACATGAACTTGTGGTTTGTGCAAAATATATAGTAACTTTCCCCATATTTTATTAGATCTTTCTATAAAATCGGTTTCTCACGAATCTTGTTCTTTCAGAAAATGCATTCGTACATCTTCTTGTCAAATATTACAAAAACAATTCTTTGTTAAAACTTTTTGTCACACAAGTGTGTATTCTTTCAGAAAATGCATTCGTACATCTTCTTGTCAAATATTACAAAAACAATTCTTTGTTAAAACTTTTTGTCACACAAGTGTCTACACACTTGTGTGTTTACAAAAATCACCTTTGTTTAGGAAAGATCCAGCTTTAAAAATTATGATTTCTTTTGACACTTGGTCCTTTGAAAATACCACTTGTAGATCCGTAGATCTACTAGTTTAGAACTCCATTTTATAAGAGAAATTTTTTTTGCACAAGTTCATGGTTATAAGTAGTAGTGTTCTTCATCTAACCACTTTTCACATTTTAACATACACTAGGTCATGTTCCATGAACATGACGTAGTCGGGTTAGATGGCGATCCGAACTAACACTAGCATAAAACAACACTAAATAATCATAACAAAACAAGTCTTATAAGTTTTACACCAATATTCATCTATTAACCACCTTGTTCATCTTCTTTAGTAGACTTTTAATTTTTTTTTTTTACATGTTCATAAATTTCAACCGACAGAATTTTTATTAACCACTTTAGAATAGATCAAGAAGGCGTTTAGAGTCACTTACTACTAGCTCGAGGCTAGGGAAGAAACTAGTCGAAAAACGGATGGTTAAAAGCAACGTGGAGAGGTCCTTGGCAATCCGCAAGCACCGGGCTTCCTCGTACGCGATCCTTCACACTTGTATATGCTTGGAATTACTTGAATGAAATCGAAAATGGTTGGATGGTGGTTGTGTGGGTTCGGCCGTAAGTTCCAAAGGGAAAGAATGAGTGGAAATTAGTTAAGTGTTTGGTGAATGTGAGGTTTATCCATAAGGCTTTCTTTATAAACTTTTATTTTCTAAAACCAAAGGATAAAATGTCTAGATGATATTAGACATGAGATTATAATAATCAAAAATAGGACAAAGTGTGTCACCTATTATGGTGAACGATCGGACAAGGGGTGGGGGGTTTGGTTTGGGTTTAACTAATTAGTTAGGGGTATAATTAGTTTAGTTAGGAGGTTAAACCAATTCCTAGTGTGTAGTGTTTTGTAACGGGTGTTAGGGTATTCGGGGACCCTAACTGGCTCAGAAAAAGAAAAATAATGTAAATGACAATATTTTTGTGTCCCGTGTTAAGTCCGGTTGTACGGTTGGATATTACTCCGTTAAAGTGCTAAATAATTATTTAAAGTGTCGTTAATATTCCTTTTAGTGACACAATTTATTCCCGACACTATGGAAAGTGTCTAGTAATATTTTTCCAACTTTTTGCACTTTACTAGTTTAGATAAATGCTGAATTTTTATATTAAAGTGCAGAATTTTGTACTCAAAGTACGTTTTAGGCACATCCGGTCACTATAACTAACACCTAGTGACGCAGTTCTACAATCCTCATCTCCCTACACTCCCTACTAGTGTAGTAATCTATTCCCGGCTCATACTAGCCTTAGAGACAGTAACTGTCTGATGCTGGCTATGTCAGCATGTTTAATGGGTATCCCGTATAGTGTGCTCACTGTGCTTTTGTGCATCAAGGTTGTCACTGAAGTTTTGTGTATAAATAATAGAGTGACAGTATAAAAAGGTGATGCATGAGTATGTATCAGAAATCAGTAAGCAGTTCAATCACAGTTGTAAGCAAGCACAGTAATTAAGCAGTAATTAAATATTAATTAATTCGTACGGATACCTGGTTTGGTGAGGGTTGTCACAGATCATCAAACAATCTGCAAGTCTTAATTAGTTATACATAGACACATTGGCGGACCTAAGTGAGGTGGTGGGTGCGCAGGCGCGCCCCTTAAAAAATCACTTTTAGTGTATTTTATAGGCAAAATTCCCGATCGAATCACTTGAAAGTTTGGTTAAACCCCTCGTGCACGCCCCTAGAAAATGGTCCGCCACTGCATTGACGACATAATTAAATAGGTATATATACCATACCAGTGGCAACATAGCAAGAAGACATAGATCCTGCAATGTTCATGAAGCCCATGGCTAACATTTCGTTGTTCCCATCTAGGTAACTAGGTTGTACCCTTTGATCGAAGCAAAAGATCGACCAACAACAACAGCTTCCTGTCATATTTATCCACTTAATTAATATATACATACATATATACTAATATAATTATGTAATTAGCTACCGTTAAAGCAATAATGGCACAAATGAAGCCGATTTTGGCTAGTTCACTAAGGTGTGGACTATTGAACTCCAACTGATTTAGTGAACTTGGATTGAGTCCTCCTTAGAAATGTCTAATGGTTTTAACCCCATGTTCATCAGCTCTTGTTAGATATACTATCAAGGTGGATATAATGACTAATATAACCAGAGAAATGGCTGGCAACCAGAATAGTTTCTTCTTCTTTTTTCCCTGGAGTTAATTTCATCATTGATAAACTTAAGGTACTATTAATACATCATCCACTTTATCAATTCACAATAAAGTAAAGACTACTCACAATAAATCTGGTAATGAGGATGAATATATGGAACGAACATCCACGAACAAAATTCAAAGGATACCACTGCAAACCAAAATCACATGTTATATATCCTTAAGTCATAAACAAGTATATTCAACTAGGAATGAAAGAAGCATGCATACTGAAGTGGGAAGTGAATTAACAACAGCTTCCAACACAGAGACGACATCAGTTTTTGTTGTAAAATGACTGATCCCGAGTAAGTTCTTGAGTTGTTGAAGACCTATAACAATGGCCGCACCCGCCATAAATCCTACAATGGCCGCATGCGATAGAAAATCGATAAGAAAACCTAACCTGCAGTTACCAAATTAAGCACCAGAATTAACCAACTAATTTGATAAAACAATATCTTAATTGAAGTAGTACGTACCTAAGAATTCCAAAAAGAGCTTGGAAGGTGCCGGCGAAGAATGTGGTAGTGAAAACAAGTTTTCTGTAGGAAACAGGATCAGTAGCAGGATCAACTAGTTTTGAGATCATTGATGATATGAGCAGCGACACCATAACTACTGGACCGATGGCTAGTTCTTGTGAAGTCCCCATCACAGAATATAATCAAAGGAGGGACAACACTTCCATCTATCAACACATGATACTTCATTGATCACAAACAAGCATGCATATATAACTCATTACAATAATTGCAAAAACATGCTAACTTACATAGGCCATATTGAGGATCAAGATTAGCTAAACCAGCATAGCCGAAATCGGTGAATAAACCCTAGGTACTACACTAAAAACAACAGATCAACTAAAAACTCAAAATCGGTGAAATCGAAGTGATTTTCGTTGACAATACAGTTGAATCAAGTGCGGAAATGAAGAGAGAGTGGAGGATTTGTACCTTACGAGTGGCTTTCCATGGAGATTAGGAACCCTAATTACGAGAATTTGGGGGTTTTGTCTCTGTGCGGTGCAGATAGTGTAGTGACAATGAGCTTTGATGAAGGTTCTGTGTGGTGGCTAAAACTAAAAAAGGATTAACCTAGACGTAGGGGAGCGGGTTCTTTGAAAACGCTTCTGCAAAATTTGGGAGGGGAGTTATTTGGTTGGAACCATAATTAATTGACTTTTGAAGGCAGATCCACTAAAAAATAACCCGTCTATTTGATTTTCATGTTGTCACCGATAAAATGGTCACAATTAACAATAACCTTTTTATTTTTAATGTTTTTACGTATGTTTCCCACAAATTGCCACCGAAAATAAAATGGTGGCAAAAATTGCAACCACTTTGCTACCGTATCATGATAAATACACTTATTTTCATTTTCGTGGCAAATCGGTGGCTAAATTTGCTACCATTTTTTTCGGTAGCAAATTTTGATCACAATTGCCCAATTTTTTCGGTAGATATATCTTAGAGTTTGATTGGCATTTAGTACATCAGATTTTCTAATCACGATAAAGACATATTTAGGTTAAGATGGGCAAGTTTGGAACCATATCCCTTGTCCTTACGTGTAATCTTGTCTACTGCATTTTGCTATGTGTATATACGTGGAGGGTTACATCTCCATTGTAATTACAAGAAACAGATATTATGACTCACCTCCATTGGGTATTAGAGCTAAAAGTCTATGTACAATATAAAACCCTACCGTCACTTGATACAAACTCAAAATCATGCGCCGCCAAGCTGTCCCTGTTCAATCGAAGTTACAGTTCCTACACCATGCCATATGTGTCCGATGAAGAAGAGCAAAGCCAATGAAGCATGTCCAAAAATAAAGCAACCCCTTTGCTTGCTACCAAAAACACCGGTTCTTTTTACTTATTCCAGTCATGTACTCATGTCCCTATTCTAGTCTTCTGCTAACTCGTCAGATTCTGTCAGTTGCAGATTTGATTCCAAGTTCAAGCCCCACCGATATCTAATCCTTTGAGAAATTTCCACAGATCGTTGTAACTCATACAGTGGCGGAGGCATAAATTTTTTCTTGTGGTGTCATTTTTTATGGATACCCCAGTTTATAGTAACCCGCGGAGTCGAACTTTTTGGATCGGTTCGGATCTAGTCGGGTCAAAATTTACATAATAAAAGCAAATATCACAGTAAAAGTATAATATTATTGAATAAAAAACATAATAAAATTTGTACATTTCTATTTATAAAAGATTTGAATATTGCATATCATCCTAAGTAAAATATTTAATTTAAATACTCCTAAATTAATTTTTTTTAACAATTAATGTTACTCTTTTACACTCATAATTATTATTCATCTTCGCCCTGGTTTGAACCTGCGACCTCCCCTTAAAAGACATGTGTCTCTCTACCAAATTGGCTAACCCGAATTGGCTAAAATATTTAATTGACGTACCTTCCGAATTATACATTATCAATTACATACTTACCTAATTAAAATATTCTAATCACTTTCTAATTGTCAAATTAAGTCAACGTAAAATCAAAATTGAGAGAGAATCTATGTTGGTATTCAGTTTTTTTAACAGAAAAGATAGTAATTTTTATTGATTGCAGAAACAAGAGCAAAATCCCTAGATGAGTATACACAATATGTCAATATTACAACCCAAAAAAAAAAAAAAACACAACAGAAACCCCTTAACAAAACATAATTAGTGTTCAGTTATACAAATTAGATTTTTTTTTTTTGAAAGGCAGTTATACAAATTAGATGATTATACACATTACAACCCAAAAAAGCATAATTAGTGTTCAAGTATACTAATTTCTTTTGTTTTTTTAGTTTTATGCTATGAAAATTGATATAAATTCAAGCTCAAACTAAACAAAAATATTAAGACCATTTTAGTCATTAGTAATTATATAACTAATTATATATATTATTATTATATATATTAATGGAAAGTGATCATGAATAGTATTTAAAATTATTTTAATATTGTTTGTTTTTAACAATTAATTATTTTATTAATATATTTTTAATTGATTTTGCATGTTTTTTTTATAACTATTAAGATATGATATTTTATATAGTTTTGAGTATGTTGTTGCGACGTGTCTAAATTTTTCTACGTATTGATACATTTTTTCCCTAAAATTGAGTTGTTAGTGGTAAAGTTGAAGTAATCGAGGTAGAAACGTACAAGTTATCAAACCTAACTCACATGTAGTTTTTTATATATAAATTGACATTACTTTTTTCATTATTCTAATAATACGATGTAATACTTTATAAAGTTCAGAACCATAAGCGACATGTTTATTTTTGTCTTCGTTCCGTTAAAAGTTTTGTTCAAAATCAAACGGATCAATATAATTGATTTTTATTTGTTCTTTACCGTGATCAACCGAACAAATACCATGCGAAACTTGGATAGTGGTACATAGTATCTTTTTATATTATAAACTATAGCGAGTATGAATACCATACTGGTACCTTAACGAATCGAAGTTATACCATTTGTTTTTTACCATGACAAATTGAATTGATACCGTGTGAACAACTCCGATGGTAGTATAGAGGTTTTTTAGTCATCATAAGCTATAGCGAGTATTGGTACCACGTCAATTCCAATCGAACATCAGTACCGGTATCTGTACCATCGGAATGAATACTGATATTTATTTCGGAAGACATTGCTCATATTCGTTTTTATGGTTTTCGATTTATGTAAAATATGCGTCGATATCCTTTTGGGCATATAACGACTTTATTTTTGGGTTTTGCCTTTCGATTGTTACAACGAGTGTTAGTATCGTACCGATATGTTGTTCAAACGGTTTCAATTCAGTTTAGTATGATAGCTGCACCCGCCGCGAAGCGCGGGAGAACCTCCCTAGTTAAACTTAAAACAAAGCCCCCAACCCATTTAACTGGTAGGCCCAATAAAACCATTAGACCATTTTAGTCATTAGTTAAACATTGGTTTTGGCCGACGCAACAAGTTTACCGGACCTAACCCGAAACGTAACATCTGTTTTTAATATTTAGCGATAGATATATGACTAACCTCTAAATATTCCGCACCCCCCATGAAAAAAAAAATTGGGGCCGCTACTGAATACAAGTGAATACTAATGAAGTGTAATGTGAGCCATCATGGCTATAATATCAAAGCTTACGTCCTAATGGCATGTTGAACAATGTTTGACATGTCCTTGGAAGAGATAATAACCGAAACAATTGTCTTATAAGGTTGCATAGTATGGGTTCGGCATACCTATTTGGTAAGCATTAAGGCATCGTGGGTTGACAACATGCGGCATGATGGGTCAAGCTCTTGTCACTCTTGCCGGAACCAAAGAACCATTGGGGTGAATTCTCCAACGCTATCCATTGGAATTAAAAAAAATAAGAGTTACTTATACAGATGGACCCTATGGTTTATAGCTAGTTTCACCTTTGTATACTAATTTTTTTTAACAGGTTTAGGTTTATGGTTTCAATTTTGTAACACTTTTAGGTACTAACACCAAAATTAGTTAATTTTATCAATATAATGACTAAAATATTCTTTCATTTTTTTTTATTTTATCAATGTAACACATTTGGCTACTAACGCCTAATTTTATTTAAGTTTAAATCAATTTTACAAAATCTATTTGTTTTTTTTTTATTTTCATCTTTTTATTATATCTCTTAACTAACATAAAATCTGTTTTTTATTTTTATCTTTTTATTAAATTTCTTAACTAACATAAAATCTACTAGTTACACGAGTATTTTTTTTGTTCATTTACATTTTACTATTTTAGAACTTATACAGTTTCTATATTTATTATATTGATCACTGAGATATAAATTGTTTTAAATTATTCTCTTATTAATTAAATATATATATATATATATATATATATATATATATATATATATATATATATATATATATATATATATATATCACCATAAGCAAACCACTGCTCTTAAGATCTTGCAGACGGTAGTAAGCTCAAAATCACCGTGGAAGCAATTGAACAAGTGGCAGAAAATGTCGCCGGAAAAGCACAAAAGGCTGTAGATTTCATCAACGAGGTATACACGTTAATGGTAAAAGTAATTTATTGTTTAAACCATACACATTTCAATTTTTTTTTCACTGCAATCTATCTATCTTCTATGTTCAAATCACTTCCGTATTTTCTATCTACCAAGGAGCAATGGATAAATGTAAGAGATGGAGCGAACACAAAGAAATAATTTTGGCTGAAGCTTCGATTGGAACATCGTGTGACAGATGCATAGGAATCAACAATGTTTTGATTCGTTTTGGGAAAGGATTCAAATAAAATTTGCAGTCATTTCCGGACTCGGATCAAAGTGTTTATCAACTTAACTCAAAATAGAGGATGATGAACAAGACGAAGAAGGATGATTTGCGTTTTTTTCGTTGCACCACACGATCACTTGACCTGTAGTAGTTATGTATTAGTTTTTAAAAGCTAATGTTTATATTGTTATGTGTGAATTAGTTATTTTTTAAAGATAATTTCAAAAATACTTAAAATATAAAACATTACATACTAAAATAAAATAAAATAAAATAATATTAATCTTAACTAAAGATGGTCGATTGAATCAAACGAGCAGTCTGAATCTGTTGAGCGCTCGTTTTCCTAACGATCATAGTTCCTCAAACGGTCGTCTACATATTCATTATCGTCCTCATCCTCTTAATGTGGTGTGTATTCGTCTCCAATGCTTGTTACGTGCTCATCCTCTTAATTGGGGGCGTGCTCCTCCCAAGTTCGTAGTTGGCTAAAGACTTGGTCGAATGCCAGTTCCATTCTTCATCCGTCAATGTTAATGATTCATTAGCCGTGGGTGAAGGATTTGCAAGTGGAGGAGGATGATTTGCAACCGGAGGAGGGGGGTTTGTAACTGCGTGACGCTTGGGTCAACTGGATATATATTCTCCACCCATAATTGAGAAGTACAAATAAAATATATATTTGGAGTGAAAATGGAATTCGAAGTGAAAATTAAAAGTTGAAAAGTGAAAATGAGGGTTAGATATAATATGAATTTTTAGTTGTCCGAATATTTTTAGACAGATTTAAAAAAAAAAATATTATCCATCTATCTATATATCTACATGTTCTTTCAGCTCTTTTTTAATAGTTATTTTGAGTTAGTTAATTTTTTTTTAAATATGATTATGATAAGAGAGGTAAATTCATTTTCTGTCATTTGGCACACAAGTAGTGGAATCTCAACAACTAGAGGAATCTTGATCAGTCGCTTATGTGAAGAACAGAAATGTAAAAGCATAAAGCATGTCATAACAATCATTATAGTTGTCACACCCTGACTTTTACGGAAACGTGAGTTATTGGTGTGACTTCTTAATACCATAGCAATAAATCATAACAATGCTACATGATAAAAACGTGAGATGTTCATCTATTAATAAAGTAAAAAAAAAAAGATACCACAACATACTTGTCTTAAAACATCATCCCCCAAAATAAGTTACAAACCATGACTTGTTTAAATGAGTTCATAAAGACTCGGCAACAAACCTTAAACAAAAATAGGTTTAGAGACATGTAACCCGTCCAGGTAGAGGTTACACCTCCTAAACCCTACAACCCTGGACGACATCTTTATTCAAACGAAGCTTGAAATACGTGCATACCGTGCCAGATCCATTAGTTCCCTGAAATACTTGTAGTTTGAAAAACATCAACAAAAGTTGAGCGAGTTCATGTGTTTGTTCGTGTGTATGTATAAACCTTTGAAATGTTGTAAATATGTATGTATGTAAGTCCATGGTATGTAGCAATAAGGAAAAAGAGATCACCAATGGGTTGCAAAGCCAATGGTATGTGTGAAGTGATGCAGGAAGACTCAAACCTAGCAAAGTTGTAACGGGCTCCCGGCTGGAAGACATATTCACCACATGGTCCACTCAGCGGACGCAGAGGTGGGGCTCGCTACACCCAAATAGATCTATCACTAATGCCTCTCGGTCCTACCACGAGGATTGATGGCATTAATCGCCCTACTCATTCACATGATCTAGTAGTAAAACCCTCCTTAAGCTAATCATACCATGTAATGAACGCTTGTAATAATTGTAACATGTATTTCACCCCCGAAGTGTAAAACTGAAAACAGTTAAAAGAAAAGGGGGAGCATGAACTCACAGTATTGCGTCTTCGGTACTTGTAACCCAAATCTCCTCAGTAAACACGACTACCTACAATGGTCTAACGTCTATTAGACGAACGGGTCATGCCTTGTCTTACCATATTTACGTTTTTGAGTTACGTTTCTGATATTATTCCAAGTTATAATAATTATATTTAGTTTTGGAATAATTGTTTATGCAGTATTTCTGTATTAATACTTCTCAAGTATTCGTATTTCCTTCCCAAGGATGGGGTATTTCATACATGGTTATCCGTATTCTTGTATTTGCATATCTAGCCATGTAGTGGCGTCGTATTCCGGTGTGTTAATCCAAAAGAATATATATCTTTAAGTCTCACTTAGGAATATATAAATAAACCTTATTTTTTTATTCAAAACAACACAGTCCAAGAAAATATATATTTTTCTCAAAAATACTATATTTCTTAATAAACCCAAGTAAAAATACTTTTACTTTCCCAAATAATAATACATTTTCTCTTGTCCCAAAAATATGATATACTTGGTAATATGTTTAAAAATCACATTTTCTTTCCTTTCGTTTCCAAAATAATATCTACCAAAAATATATTGTATCAGTAACTACCGGGATACTTCATAAGTTACGTTTTCTTGTTCGGTTTCACAATATTATGTGTGTAACTTAAATATTTTATTCCTTGCAATTTTTTGTATTATTTTGGAGTTGTAATTTCCATGGTATTTTGTAAGTTATATTATTTTACCCAAAAATAATATAATTAGTTCACAAAATATACAAATAATCACACAAGTGTCTTAGTATAAAATATATATTCTAAATATATATTTACCCATTTTTATTTACGAAAACCAACCTCCGATACTTTGTATTTCGTAACAAAATTTATGGCGATGTTTATATTTAAAACACAAGTTATAAAATATACTTGTAACATTTGTTTAGAAAATATTTTCTAAGTGTTGGAATTTTTAGAAAATTTCGTCATAGTCTCCTTTGTAATTGGAGGTGTCCATGCTATTTAGCATATCATTTTCTTTTCGAAAATCATTCAATCAATCAACAACAAGTTACTAAACAACATCACACTAATCAAGTGCGAAAACAACGCACTTTACATAACAACATGAACTTGGTTTTTCATAAAAAAAAAAACGCGTAGTAACTTAGTCGGGTGTTTAGTGGGTTTAGTTACCCTCCAAAGTGTGTTTAATTTTGGTAAAATCTTAATCTCGGGGTTTTTAGATGTTTACAACTTGTGAACTTATTTTACAAAAATATTTGCTTACACTATTTTCTTGTTTTACTAGACTTACTACACTTATTTTGTTACTAAAATGGTGTAGGTTTAACCAAATTCATAACCCTTCAAAAATCATCTTCTACTCTTGGTTTATTTAGGAAAACCATTTGTAAACCTCGGATTCATACGATCACCAACTTTGTTTACAAATTTTTCAAGTAATCATCTTGTTACAAAGTTTATGTTGAAACATGGAGGTGATTCTTTTATGTGCATCACTAATCTCCTCCTAACTTGTTAACTTAAGTTTTTAATCTTACTTTAACAAGTTCAACCATGATGTTCAACATCATATTACTAATAATCATCAAGCAAGCATCAAGTAATCAACAACCTAACAAAACAACTTTTATTTCATCAAGATTTCATCATCAAGTTAGCTTTATGTTCAAGACTTATGTTTATGATCTTTTAGTGTTCTTGAGATTTCATCTTAACATAACTATTAACCACCATAAACATGAAGTAAATAAGGATCAAAGAAGCTTACTACTAGCTTTTAAGCTAGGGAAGATCAAGCTTGGAAATGTAGAGGATAAAAGCAAACTAGAGAGGTCCTTGATAATCCGTGAGTTCCACACTTCGTTATTCACCTTGACACACCTTTGAGAGCTCTTGGAATGTTGAACTTGGAACAAAAATAGTGGGTTTGTGTGGGAAGGTTTTCGACCGAGAGGGGGTCAAGGAGGAGGTGAAGGAGTTGTGGTGAAATGTGGTGATGAAGATGATGGTTATTTAAACTCTAAAGTGGTTAACCCAAGGTCCTTATGTCTAGCAAAGTACAAGCAAGATCTTGATTCAATCCAAGCAATATTATATCAAGATTTAGGAAGATTTAAGAGGATTTGGGGGGCCATGCTTGTACCGAAATCAGCCAAGGGGGGGGGGGTTAAGTGTAATATTTGATGGGTAAATAAGTTAATTAGTGGAAGTTGGATGCTATGTCTAGTTTTTAGTGTGTACCGTGTATTATGTAGGGTGTTATAGTGCTCGGGGACCATAACTAGCTCAGAAAAAGTGAAACAATGTTTTTAACAATATTATTGTGTTCTGGGTAATGTCCGGTTGTTTGGTTATATACCGTTCCGTTAAAGTGCTAAATTATATCGTAAAGTGTCCTTTATGTAACTTTTTGTGACACTTTCAATTCCCGGCACTTAGAAAAGCATACAGGACCATTTTGCCATATTTTTGCAAGTGACTAGCATGTTTAAATGCTGAATTTTGTTTATAAATGCAGAATTTTGCAGTTTAAGTGGGCTTTCGGCACTTTCCGGCACCTAAGTTATCACCTAGTGACGCAGTTTTATGGTCCTTACTTCCCTACACTCCTTACTAGTGTAGTACCTTGTCTCTGGCTCATATTGGGCCTCAATATATTGTCTGTCTATGTGCTGGTATTGTCAGCAATGTTTCTGGGTTATCCGCTCCCTGTGCTAACTGTGCTTTGTGCATCATGTTTGTCACTAAAGGTTGTGTGTAATAAATGGAGTGATAGTATGAATGTGATGCCTGTATATGTATGTATCAGAAATCAGAAAGCAGTTTAATCAATAGATGTAATTAAGCACAGTCATTAAGCATAAATCAATATTAATTAAACGTACAGATGCATGCAAAATTTGACAGTTGTCACATTCTCCCCCCGTTAAGAAAATTTCGTCCTCGAAATTTGTACTACCTTAACTCCTTATGGTTACGTCACACGTGTATGTTTATGAATAATACCGAGGTAGATAATCACCAAACCGAATCAAACCTCACTCACATCAGGTGAGTCCAAGAATATATAACAACCCGAACCCTATGGTTAAAAGGTATGTGCTTTTAGCCTTTGATGCCAAAGGTACAAGACGTATTTGACGTATAGTCTAGTGTAATCCAAGTAGCGGGGGTTCCACAAAAGGGGAGTTTTGACTAATAAGATCCTCAAACGATCGATTGCAATATGCAGACGAGTTTTCACAAACCATAGCATCCGGTATATGAATTCAAAATCAACAACTCAAAATAGTAAAATGATCTGTCAACTCCTGAATAAATGACTGGTAAGGTTTAGTGTGTTGACATTTTTGAATTGCGAAAGTACGCCGAATGAAATTCAAGCGAATCTAGTGTATCATTGTCTTGATTCGTAATTGCATCAGAAATGTTTAAATGCCAAGTCAAACGAAAGTATATGCAGTTGTGTATGAACGGTTGACCTTGATTAACACAAGTTACAAGTTTGTAATGACACCACAAGGTGTCGTAATGACATAATTCAAGTATAGTGGTGACTGAACAAGTTCACCGTGTTGGAATATCAGATGAATATGTACCAAACAAGCCTGAAGATTTGATTTACACAAAGTCATAGAGTTTTCAGTTGAGTATGGAACCTCAAAGAGCCACTGTTTTTTATCGCAGGTGAGAAAGCAACAAAATACCGCAGGGTATTCAATTTATAATGAAAGAACAGTTCGGAGGTACACCGTGGTAGGAAATGAATCTATGTACCATTGTCTTAACACACAACTGTGTTGAGTCTGCTTTAATCGTGAATATCAAATGGATTTTTAAATGAATAGACTATTAAATCCGTGTATGAAGTGAGTAACCAAATAAGCGGAAGCTTCAATTTTGTGAAAGTATCCCCACAAGGTGTCGTAACCAACAAACGATTTAGTGAAGTCGTAGACCAAACAAGTCTACTACGACTCGAAACAAAAGAATCTTTGCCAATTATTTGAATATGATGCTCTCAATACATCATATGACGTCTTAAACTGAATATGCGAAATGAATAAGTTCAAACAATTGAACTTGGTTCTGGCGTAATCCGATAATAAACGTATGCATCAACAAAGGAATCCCGACATGGTTACGAAGATGAACTATGAACGTAACTTGAAAGAAAGCAGTTTCAAGAAAGTGTGTTGACTTGGTAACAAAAGAGCCAACAATAACAATAATGTAGGTCATTCGAATCACGAATCAGTAATTAGGTTTAGCAAAGTAATATTTGAATTTCAATGAAGTGTTTGTTCGAAACGAAACCACATGCGTAGCAAATGATGCATGTGTGTCATGAAAGTTTCCGAGTACCGAAACAATGGGTACTTGCTAAAATGAAGAAATGACCAAGTATCGAAACAAATGTGTGTTCGCTCTCAGCGAAGAAAATCAACGCGATGCAACTACCATCAAGGGGAGTAGAGATGCAAACGTCTACTTGCTAGAAGCAAAAGTGAAGATTTCAACAAAAGAAATTTAAGTACTTCTTGTATGGTCAACTGAACTGGTATATATGTCAGGTTAATGGTGTTTGCTTGAGTCAACAGATGTGGTTCCTAAGTAACAACCTTTGTGAATTTGGACCTGGGTTCCCGATGGTCCTATGCATATGTTTTCTAGATTCTCGGAGTTTTGTATTCGGTGTAAAATTGTTTCTGTGCATCGAGTAGGAAGCACCATTTTTGTGTACATTTTAAAACAAGTTATTGTCCCACAATTTCCCCAGTATACTTTCTTCCTGAATTCACAGCTAATCACACTCGATCATCGATCAGTCGGGAAATAGTAGATGGATCCTCACAGTTAGTCAAATAAGTAAATCGTTAATCTTTAGCAAGAGTCACCGACTCTTGTTGGTTAGCTTGTTCGGCTCCTGGTAGTTTGATGTTTGCATGGAGCTATCGTCTTTCTTCTTGACGAACAGGACTGAGGTTACCTCAAGCGGAAAACTTGGTCTGTTATCTTCCTTCTTATCAACTACTGAAGTTACACTGGAAATCCTTGCCTCTCCAAAGGTGTAAGTCGCTAAGGTGCACTAATAGCAGGCGCGGCGCCTGGGATTAAATCGGTGCGAAATTGGCTTGTCGTTGAGGAGATAATTCTGGCAAGTCTTTGGGAAAGATTTCAGGATATTTCCCTATCACAGGAATATCTTTGAGTTTTGGTTCTTCGGCTCCCCTTGTCCCCGACATGAGCCAAGAAAACAACACATCCTTTACCCAACAACTTTCGTGCCTTCCAGTAATTAGTAATTTGTAGAGGCGTATCCTGCTTCAGGAGTCACGATCATTCCTTCATTCGCTATCGGGATGCGGATATCAATCCCCGCTTGATCGCTTGACAACTAATCCATCCCAATTACCTCGTCGAAGCTTCCCAACTCAACTGGCAGTAGATCAAATGTAAACTCACGCTCTCCCGGTTCTATCTTGCCGATTCCAATTTCTTCGTTGACTCCCACTAGCTTCCATTAGTTAGTTCTGTCACACCCTGGCTTTGCGGAAGCGTGAGTTTATTTTGGTGTGACTTCTTAATACCATTGCACAATCAAAACAATGCTATATGAAATAAAACACATGATGTTCATCCATTCAACAAGTTTTAAAAGTTACTAAGACAACATTGTTTAAAAGTCGACGCTTAAAACAGATTACGATAAGACATAATTTTAAAATGTGTTCACAAGACACAACCAAAAGACATGAATAGAAACACAGTTTAAGACTTGTAACCCGTCCAGGCAAAGGTCACATTTCCTAAACTCGGATGACATCATTATTCCTACGCAGCTTAACCTCATTGCAAACTTGGCCAGATTCATTAGTTTCCTGAAATACATGTAGTTTGAAAAATCAACAAAAAGTTGAGCGAGTTCATGTAAAAGTGGGTATGTATAAACCTTTGTAGTATGTATGAAAATCCCTGGTATGTAGCAATTAAGGAAAAAGAGATCACCATTGGGTTGCAAAGCCAATGATATGTGTGAAGTGATGCAGGAAGACTCAAACCTAGCAGATTTTTGCGTCGGGCTCAAAGTCACCCCATGGTCTGTACTGTGGACTCAGGAGTTGGGCTCGCTACACCCAAATAGATCTATCGCTCATGACCCTCGGTCCTACAACGAGGATTAATGGCCTCAAGCTCCACCTACCCACTCACATGATCTAAGTAGTAAACCCCCCTTAAGCTAACCATACCATGTATATAAATGTGTCTGTAATAATGTAACATGTATTCCACCCCCGAAGTATAAAACTGAAAACAGTTAAGAGAAAAGGGGGACATGAACTCACAGAAGTGCGTATCCCGAAACGTCAATCTCCAACTCTATCTGCTGCGTGACGGCCTACACGTACTAATTCCTATTAGATGGATGGTCGTGCCTTGGCTTAGGGTTTAACGTTTTATCAGAGAAATAGTTAGGTAACTATTCCGTATTCACACTTCTTATTTATTTTATAGTTCCTTCCCAAGGATGGGGGTTTTTAATACATGTATGCCCTATAATTCCGAAAATATATTTTAAGTCCCACTGAAAAAAATATTTCTAATCACTTGTCTAAAATATTTTAATTTCAAAATATATATATTTTTCCCAAAAATATTATATTTTATCTCATACAATTTCCAAAATAATACTTATAAAAAATATACATGTGAGAGTATTTCCCGAAATATACATAAGTTACGTTTTAAAGTTCGCGTTGTAATAACAATACCGGTGTAACTTAAATATTTATTTGTGATAGCGTTGGTATTATTTTGGAGTCGTAATTTCATGATATCATGTTATATTATTTTTATCCTAAAAATAATATATCTAGTTCACAAAATAATCACATAATCACACAAGCGTTTTATTATAAAATATATATTCTAAATATATATTTATCAAGTTTTATTTACGAAAATCCACCTCCGATACTTGGTAGTTTTTGGAATAAAAATCGTGGCGAAGTTTATTTTGAAAACCAAGTTAAAAATATATATTGTAAACATTTGTTAGAAACATATTTCTAAGTGTTGAAATTCTGGAAAAATTTCGCCAGAGTTTCCTTTGTAAATGGAGGTGTCCATGCTTTCTAGCGTATCATTTTCTTTTCAAAATTTACTCAAACAATCATCAATCAACAATATATAATTCTTTAATCATCAACTTGACAAAAATAAGCCTAAATCATAAACTCATGAACTTGAAAGTGTGTAAAAATATGTAGTAAGTTACCAACATATTTAGTAAGTCTTGTTATCTTTAAAAATAAGATTAGTTTCTTAAAAACTTTATTTTTAAAGAATTTGAAGTTTAACCACTTCTAGTCATGATTTACAGAAATGTTTCTTTGTTAAACTTTCTTGTTACACAAGTGTTTATACACTTGTTTACCTTCTAAAAATATATTTAGTTCATGTAAGATTCGGGTTTTAACAAAACTAGTATCTTTCACTTGGTTCTTTCGGAAAACCACTTGTAGATCTTTAGATCTACAAGTTTATAACCTTACTTTTCAAGAAAAATTATGTTTATTCAAGTTTCAAGTTTATGGTGGATGGTTTCATCATCTTTCATATTTCTAACACTAACATCTTACTAGTTCATGTTCTTGAACATGATCTAGCATGTCTAGATGATGATCCATCCAACTTTTACTAACAAACAACATCAAATAATCATAACTACACAAGATTTACATGATTTACCCAAATAACTTCTCTTTATCCACCCTTTATCCCTTATGTTCAAGACTTTAGATTATGTTCATTAGTGTTCTTTAGCATTTCATCATTCAACCATCTTTTAACCACTAAAATCAAGAACAAGAGGATGTTTTAGAACACTTACTACTAGCACAAGGCTAGGGAAGAAACAAGGCGTAAAAGCGGTGGATAAAAGAAAACAAGAGTGGTCCTTGAGCTTCCGAGTGCACCAAGCTTAGTTTGTAGGACTCCTTGCACCTTTGTGTATGTATGGATGGCTTGGAAATGGCTTGATGGTGGTGGTATGGTGGTGTGGTGGTGGCGGCCGTAAGTGAGGGAAGAGGGAGAGAGAGAGCTTGTTGTTGTTGAAGTGTTTGATGAGAGAAGGTGGAAGACTCTTAGACTTATTTATAATCCATGTTCTCTAATAACCAACATACAACATGTTTCTAAATATCCAACAATATGTGATTAAATTAATCGAAGAAAGGCAAGGGGTGGGTTACCCCTTGTGACCGTCGAAGTGAGGGGGGGGGGGTATGGGGTTGGGTAGTGATGATTTAGTTAGGATTTAGTTGAAATCTAATGATATTTAGTTAGGATATTAGTGTGTTATTTAATATAAAGGGTGTTCGGGGACCCTAACTAGCTCAGAAAAGTAAAAACAATGTATTTGGCAATATTTTTATGTTCCGGGTAAAGTCCGGTTGTTCGGTTGGATATTGATCCGTTAAAGTGCTAAATAAAGCTTTAAAGTGTCTTTTATATTGTTTTTAGTGACACAATAAATTCCCAACACTTTGGAAAGTGTCTAGAACTATTTTGCCAAGTTTTTGCACTTTACTAGCATTGTTAAATGCTGAATTTTGGTTAACTAGTGCAGAATTCTGCATTTTAAGTATGTTTTAGGCACTTCCGGGCACTATAACTATCACCTAGTGACGCAGTTTAATGATTCTCACTTCCCTACACTCCCTACCAGTGTAGTACTTTATTCCCGGCTCATACTGGCCTCAATATAGTGTCTGTCTAGGTGCTGGCATTGTCAGCATGTTTCTATGGTTATCCGCTCACTGTGCTAACTGTGCTTTGTGCATCAAGTTTGTCACTATTGTTTGTATGTAATGAATGGAGTGACAGTAATAGAATGTGATGCATGAGTATGTATGTATCAGAAAGCAGAAAGCAGAAAGCAGTTTAATCACAATTGTAATCAAGCACAGTAATTAAGCACTAATTAAATACTAATTAATTGTACGGATACCGGGATTTGTGAGGGTTGTCACAAGTTCTACCGAGTACGGGTTATCTAACTTATTTGTTATTAAACCAAGTATGCTCTCAAACTATAGAGATGTGAAGCTTAAAATTTGCAACAATATATAGCAGCACAGATGCATAATGTTGACTAATATGGGACGTACCGATACCCACGCTTGAATTCCTGTCGTGTCTCCCTAGCTCCGGTGTGGAGCTTTCATCCTTGTACCTGATTATTTTTTTAGGGCAATATTTTCTGAAATGTTTTTTGCTTCTGATGTGCGTGAAAGTGTCGTATATTTTAGGTGTATATTTTAAGCCCTTTTTAACACTTATTTTAGCCAAGTTTTAAATTTATAAAACACGATATTTCACTGACACTAGACACACATATGGGCAAGTGCACCCATCGTTGAGTGTAGTATAGTGTTGGTAAGATACCGAGGTCGTCCAAGGACACAAGAGCTTTTAGTACCGGTTTATCCTCAACGTCTAACCAAAATAAAAGTTTAGAAAAATGTTTTAAACTAAGAAAAATAAAACTAACTAAAATGCTGAAAATAAAAATAAAATAAAAACAGATAGACAAGATGAATCACTTGGTTCCGACTCGTATCTAGTATAACCTTTGATTATTTCCGCACTTTTGCACATAATTAAGAGATTATCTTAGTTATTGTAGTAGGCCCCTCTTTTGAAGGTGACGTTACCCTCACCCCAGTAGTTTGAGTCAGCAGGGATACAATCCTAAAGGGGTGGATTATTGGAAGATAATGAATTAAGTTATTAATGCAGTATTGTGGTAGGCCCCGCTTTTGGCGGTGACGTTACCCTCGGCTAAGTAGTCTGAGTCAGCAGGGATACAGTCCTAAATAGCCGGGTTATAGTATTAATAGTAGTTAACTTATGAGGGGATCAAAGAGTTTGGACCCCCGCCATCCAATACCGTGAAGTATTGAAGGAGGTCCTACTAAATTTGACCCAGGTCCATTGCAGGACCTCTAAACGCTGAACAATGGCAAGACCTTTACCAAACCGTTCCCTTAACCCCCTACCAGGTAGCCAACATACCTCCATATAGACCGTGGAGATATGAATGGTGAAAATCCTTTATTTTATATAGACAGTAAAATAATGCCAAGACACCACGGACAAACGATAAGGAAAGATCACCTTCAACATAAGCAACTAGTTATTAAAGTCATTAATACAAAACCAAATAAAAAGTGCAAAAGATTAGAAATAAAAAGTATTATACTAGACACTTTGTCTTCACCAAGTGATGTAAGAGACTTAGGCAAACATGGCCTTGATTGTCAAGAACTCTTACGATCAATCTTGGATCCCGAGACGACTCACACACTCTATGATGGACAATGGATGATGGTGGTGGATGATGGTGTTGTGATGGTGGTGGGTGGTGGATGAAGTGTGAGAGAGGTGGTGTGCCAAGGGATAGTTTGAGCTTGAGCCAAGCACTCCTATTTATAGCCTGTACAGAAGCCTGGACACGGCCCCGTGTCCACCCTTTTCTCTTTCTTCATTAATACAGTTTGTCTTTATTAGCTCCACACGCCCCCGTGTCCGCTGGGCACGCCCCCGTGTCCGTCTGACACTATCTCTCTTCATTAATTGTAATTCGCAATTACAATTAATGCGCCTGCTGTACTTTCGCCACGCCCCCGTGTCCGCTGGGCACGGCCCCGTGGTGGGCAATAGAAGCTTCTACAGGTTTGTCTTTAGTGCCAGAGCTGACCATTCTGGACACTGCCCCGTGCTGAGCTGGGCACGCCCCGTGTCGGGCTGGGCACGCCCCGTGTCGGGCTGGGCACAGCCCCATGCTCAGCTGGACACAGCCCCATGCTCAGCTTTCTTCTTGTTTTTGCTTTGGGAGTTGTTGTCGAGGGGTCGGGCATGCCACGTTTCTTCCTTTTCTTTGTATTTATGTTGGTTTTGGCTGTATTTTTGTTCCTTTTGTTCGTTTAAGCTCATTTGACCCTGTAAATTCAAAAGGAAGACAAAAACACACTTTTTCCAACATTAGTACTAAAAAAGGGTTAGTTTTATGCCTTATTTGATGTAATTTATATGTTGCATTTTACACACATCAAATACCCCCACACTTGAATCTTTGCTTGTCCTCAAGCAAAACTCTTTATAATGTGGCTTTACACTCCCAAACGGAATTGGTAGAAGAGAAGGTTTTTGGGCTTGTCATAGAGTGCCGGGAATCCAAGATTCTTTATTAGGCTTTATTTTTATGTATTTACAAAACTATTCGTCATGATTTATTTAAAACTTTTCATAAGATAAATTACTTATTAGGGCATAACATGCCTTTGTAAAATTCTATTTATATACAAGTTCACATACCTCACGGGGATCACTCAACACTCGGCCGAAAATGTATTTTTGTGGATCACTCGAGAGCGGCATGGGAATTACTCCTACCATAGGCTTGCCATGCAATCAATCCTCCTCCTTTTTAACTTATATGCCTTTGTAAATATCAAGAGGACTTTGTGGGTGAAGGGTTAGGCTTGGGTTAAAGGTAGGTGGTTGGGTTAGTGGTTAGTAAAAGGGCGAAAGGCGTAAAAAGCATCGGTTTTCGTAAGACCCTTTTTTTTTTTTTTTTTTTTTTGATGAAGCCACTATTCAAACAAAGTTATTTTTGATAAACTTGTTTGTTTATTTCTCTTTTGCTTCATCATCATCATCATCTTTTTTTTTTTTTTTTTTTTTTTTTTAGTCATAAGAAAAACCGAGCTTGTTACTAAAACAAAAGGGTTAAAAATAAAAAGGTTTTGGTGGGTGAAAGGGTTTTTGTTTTGGGTTATGAAATGAAAAGGTTTAGGCTCAAAGGAGTTAACTAGGGGGATTTTGGGTAGGTGGTAAAAAAGAAAAAGAAAATAATGGTGTAGAAATAAAAAGGGTTAGTCCTAATGCCTCCGTCATTTACTTACTCGGGTTTAAGTTGGTAAGGACCGGGAATGTATCGTCATGGCAAGTTCTAGAGTCGTAAGAACCAAGCGGCTATTCACACAAGAAACGAAAAATGAGCATTTAGTCAAATGATATGTAAGTGTATGCTCAATAAAGGCTCAAAACTCACTTTTTGTGGGAATGGGTTTTTATGTGATCAAGTATATATAATCAAATTTTGACTAAGCTTGTCATGCCTTTTCATAATTTTCTTATGTTGGTTCTTTTTGTCACGACGCTATCGGTTGTAAATTTGTAAAAATATAACATTTTTAGAATTTTGAAATTCCCAAATTAAACCTAGACAAGTTAAAAAAAAATTGAAAATTTTTGAAAAAAATTTGGGGTGATTAGCGGTTCCAATAGAGTTTTGTGTAAGGCTTGTTATTAGGACTTGCAAGATTCAAGGTTTTAGCATCCCCCCTACACTTAAATTACACATTGTCCTCAATGTGTCCCAAAAATAAGTTTTTAGGCTGATTAAATGTGTAAAAATGGGTTAGAAACAAGATTTTATGGTACTGGGTAGCTGAACACGGGGTGGTGTTGGCTGAGCACGGCCCAGTGTCCAGACTGCCAGTACCAAAAGTAAACAGAAGGCTGGGCACGGGGGCGTGTCCAGTGAGCACGGCCCCGTGTCCAGGTACCTGAACTGGACATTTTCTACAGAACCTTGGGCACGGGGCGTGTTGGGGTGAGCACGGCCCCGTGCTGAACTTGCTGTAATGAAGAAAAATTGTCAGGAGGCTCTGTTTTTGTGCATGGGGTGTTGGTTCAAGCTTCCCTTATCATCCTTCACCATCCCGAGTGTGTTTTATTCCTGAAAAAAAAACTAAACTAAAAAACGTAAAAGTTAATCTAAACTAAAACTACGGATAGTTCCGCGGAATGCCTCCGTGGTGCGCCACGTTTATAAGGGTCCTTGGCTAGACCCTCCTTATCGGGTGGTTCTGGCTCATCTTCAATTAGGGGGTCGTCATTGCCGAATGGATATTTCATTGATCGCTCAAGATCGACACTTCTTTTAAAAGCCCCTAATTTAAGAGGTAGATTGTTGAACTTCCGGTTTTTCAAAGCTTCGTGAGTTTTTACAAATGGTCGTCCCAACACTAGAGGAGCGTCATCGAGGATGACAAAATCGGTCGGGATTACCATTTGATTTGTTTGAACCAATACATCCTCAACTATACCGATTGATTTTATTACTTTCCGATTGGATAGAAAAATGGGTATTTGAAGTGGAGAAAAATCACTAATACTTAATTTTTCGAAAATGTAGTTAGGCATTAAGTTAACACAAAGATCTTTATCGATTGTGACATTACTAATAAACGAATTTTGAAAGAAACATGGAACCGGTGTAATGTTAATTTCAAATGGGTCTTCTTTTATTAGTGAGGTTTGATCATCAGTTAACTTAACACTTACCGTTTCGTCAATTTTAGCGTTAGTGTTTAACTCTTTTAAAAACTTAGCATGAGTGGGTACTAAACAATGATTTTCAAAAGAAGGTGACAAGAGATTAATTTCTTCAAAATTAGACTCTTCTTGAATTTTAACGTTGTCGGACTCACCTTTTTCGTTGTTTAACTCATGTGTCGGTTTTTCACTTATTTGTTCTTCCATTTTAACACTTTCAGTTATCTCTTCCTTTTTTAACTCTTCTCTTGCGCGGGACTCCTCTTCCCTCGCGCGAGCTTCTTTTATACATCGATCGATAACTCTAATGTGTTCTAATATCCTATCGGTCACTTCGGTTATAGAAAAAGAATCGGTATTTTCTAAGCTTGAATCCGGTTGTTCGACCCTTTGTTCCTCATAATACCCATATGAAGTTGATGGTTCGCACCATTGTTCTTCATTGTAAGCATATGATGGATAAGGTTCGTAATTTTGTTCTTCATAATACTCATATGAGGTGGGTTGTTCACGCCATGGTTCCTCATAATAAGCATATGAAGGTGGTTGCTCATATCTTGGTTCCTCAAAGTATGAGTATGAAGGCTCATACCTTGGTTCATCAAAATATGAGTATGAGGGAGGAGGTTCATACCTTTGGTCTTCATAGGATGTGTATGAAGTTGATGGCTCGTACCTGGGCTCCTCATAGTAGGTGTATGAATTGGATGGTTGATATGAGCGATTATTTTGAACCGATCGTGCGTTACGACAATTAGTGCAATAATTACCCCTATAATCATCCTCCTCATAGGTGTAGTTGTAACCTCCTGAGTATTGATCCATAAGAATCACTCAGCAGACCACAACTGAGTCTCGAGATCAGAAAACAAAAAGAAAAACGGAAACAGAGGCTGGACACGGCCCCGTGTTTAGTGGACACGGCCCCGTGTTCAGGATCTGTATCTGGGCGTTTTAATTAAATTTACTGATCTAGTTGAGCACGGGGCGTGTTCAGTGAGCACGGCCCGTGTTCAACATACTGTAAATGCAAAACTAAACTAAAATGCAAAAAAAAAATGTGGGCCCGTTTTGAAAAGGTTTTGAAAAACTGATTAGGCCGTCGATTTTAAGCTTTCCTAAAATCCTTGTGTCCCCGGCAACGGCGCCAAAAACTTGATGTGCGTGAAAGTGTCGTATATTTTAGGTGTATATTTTAAGCCCTTTTTAACACTTATTTTAGCCAAGTTTTAAATTTATAAAACACGATATTTCACTGACACTAGACACACATATGGGCAAGTGCACCCATCGTTGAGTGTAGTATAGTGTTGGTAAGATACCGAGGTCGTCCAAGGACACAAGAGCTTTTAGTACCGGTTTATCCTCAACGTCTAACCAAAATAAAAGTTTAGAAAAATGTTTTAAACTAAGAAAAATAAAACTAACTAAAATGCTGAAAATAAAAATAAAATAAAAACAGATAGACAAGATGAATCACTTGGTTCCGACTCGTATCTAGTATAACCTTTGATTATTTCCGCACTTTTGCACATAATTAAGAGATTATCTTAGTTATTGTAGTAGGCCCCTCTTTTGAAGGTGACGTTACCCTCACCCCAGTAGTTTGAGTCAGCAGGGATACAATCCTAAAGGGGTGGATTATTGGAAGATAATGAATTAAGTTATTAATGCAGTATTGTGGTAGGCCCCGCTTTTGGCGGTGACGTTACCCTCGGCTAAGTAGTCTGAGTCAGCAGGGATACAGTCCTAAATAGCCGGGTTATAGTATTAATAGTAGTTAACTTATGAGGGGATCAAAGAGTTTGGACCCCCGCCATCCAATACCGTGAAGTATTGAAGGAGGTCCTACTAAATTTGACCCAGGTCCATTGCAGGACCTCTAAACGCTGAACAATGGCAAGACCTTTACCAAACCGTTCCCTTAACCCCCTACCAGGTAGCCAACATACCTCCATATAGACCGTGGAGATATGAATGGTGAAAATCCTTTATTTTATATAGACAGTAAAATAATGCCAAGACACCACGGACAAACGATAAGGAAAGATCACCTTCAACATAAGCAACTAGTTATTAAAGTCATTAATACAAAACCAAATAAAAAGTGCAAAAGATTAGAAATAAAAAGTATTATACTAGACACTTTGTCTTCACCAAGTGATGTAAGAGACTTAGGCAAACATGGCCTTGATTGTCAAGAACTCTTACGATCAATCTTGGATCCCGAGACGACTCACACACTCTATGATGGACAATGGATGATGGTGGTGGATGATGGTGTTGTGATGGTGGTGGGTGGTGGATGAAGTGTGAGAGAGGTGGTGTGCCAAGGGATAGTTTGAGCTTGAGCCAAGCACTCCTATTTATAGCCTGTACAGAAGCCTGGACACGGCCCCGTGTCCACCCTTTTCTCTTTCTTCATTAATACAGTTTGTCTTTATTAGCTCCACACGCCCCCGTGTCCGCTGGGCACGCCCCCGTGTCCGTCTGACACTCTCTCTCTTCATTAATTGTAATTCGCAATTACAATTAATGCGCCTGCTGTACTTTCGCCACGCCCCCGTGACCGCTGGGCACGGCCCCGTGGTGGGCAATAGAAGCTTCTACAGGTTTGTCTTTAGTGCCAGAGCTGACCATTCTGGACACTGCCCCGTGCTGAGCTGGGCACGCCCCGTGTCGGGCTGGGCACGCCCCGTGTCGGGCTGGGCACAGCCCCATGCTCAGCTTTCTTCTTGTTTTTGCTTTGGGAGTTGTTGTCGAGGGGTCGGGCATGCCACGTTTCTTCCTTTTCTTTGTATTTATGTTGGTTTTGGCTGTATTTTTGTTCCTTTTGTTCGTTTAAGCTCATTTGACCCTGTAAATTCAAAAGGAAGACAAAAACACACTTTTTCCAACATTAGTACTAAAAAAGGGTTAGTTTTATGCCTTATTTGATGTAATTTATATGTTGCATTTTACACGCATCAGCTTCCACAGTTAAAACAACCTTGAGCACGTTTCTGTTTGTCACTCGTTCTGCCTTGATAATTGTCATTGTCATTGTTTCCTTCGTGATTCTCGCTACCATCTTGGCCTCCATTACTATGTTCAGTATATTGCCTACAAGTTTCTTTAGGATGCCCCCTCTTGCCACAGTTATCACATTTTCCATATTTACATCGCCCGACATGATAACGTAAACAATTGTCGCACTTAGGTAGGATACCCATGTAGTCTTTTTCCTTTTTGGCCTTCTTCTTACTACTCCCCCGAGTAACGATCTTGAAATTTGCGAGCTTTCTCTTGTTTTCCTCAGATGACTCTACAGGAGTCTCCTTTTCTCCTCCGTAGTGGAAAATTCTCCTCGTCTAACTGCTTCTTCAGTGAGCGCCACGCTTATGTCGATAGCCTCGGTGATCGTTGAAGGTTTAGATGTTGTTACTAGGCTTAGAATCTGAGGTGCCAATCCCCCTATGAAACGTTCGGCTCTCTTAAACTCTGGTCCCACCAGGAGTGTAGCAACTTGTGATAAATCGTTAAATTTCCGCACATACTCATCAATCTTTGGTCCTTCCATTTTCAAGTTCCACAGTTCAGTCTCCAACTTCTGGACTTCTGCCCTAGAGCAATATCTTTTACGCATCAATTCCTTTAGTTCGTCCCACGTCAAAGCATTTGCAGTAGTCTCGTCCAACGTTTGAATCTGAAGGTTCCACCATGACAGAGCCCCATCTACAAATAGTCCAGCTATATACGTGACCTGTTGTTCTGGGGCACATTTGCTCAATCGTAATACGGAATCCGTCTTCTCAACCCAGCGCACGAAGGCTAAGGCACCTCCGGTGCCATCGAATTCTCGAGGTTTGTGGTCTAAGAACTGCTTGTAGGTGCAGCCTTTGCTGTGTTCGGAGCGAAGGGCCTCGAGTTGTGGAATGGCCTGTGAGATGCGCTATTGTAGTTCTGCCGCTGTTGTTGGCGGAGGGTTGTTGGTAGCGATGTTCCCTTGTATCGACATCTTCTAAAAAGAAGATTGGTTAGGTCAGGTTGTATTTGTTCAGGGAGTGCATATATTTATTTTGAGATCATATGTACATACACGTATTTGATTTTTATATCAACCAATCAGGCAATAGCATAGCATAACCAAGTTATTTGGTAATTATGTTTAATGAGAGCATAGCAAGTAAGCACGTAGCACTATAATTATAGCACACACATATAGATCAACAATGTGCTTAGTGAAGACGTAGCGACTGAGCTTTCGTTGGTAATTGGTCACAAAGTATTGTCGCATGTTTAATGATGATTGGGCTCCTATTATTCTCTGACCACAATTGTATTGTCTTTCAAAATGTATCACATCGAAAGGGACACAGGGTCACCCTACCCTTGTCCAATAAGTATATTAGTGTATCAAAATTACGTAGTCAGTTGTGGTCTTCAAAAGTCTCCACCATCCCGGCTTATCATTAGTGTCTTTACCCAAATGTAATGCAATCTGCATAATCCAGAAACCAAATATACTGGTGACTGAGGTGGAGGAGGAAAGAAAAGTAAATTGTTAACATGCGTGAATTCCTCGTCGAGCTTGTATATACGTCGAAGTAATTAACTGATCTACCGCTCGACAGTAAAGAAACGAGCATTAAAAACCTGGGAAAGGTGTAATAGCAGCAGGCGAGAGTTCAAAAAGGAATCTTTGATAAATGTGGAGGACCAAAGTATACTGGCAATAGACAGGGTGGAGGACGTGGTGTCCGCTCAAGCTCTAAAACTTTGTGACTTATATCTTCAAACTGTAGCTGATGTTACAGGAGCACTCATCCCGTGTGCAGCCTCCATAATGTGAGGGATGGTAAGGGTCTAATATCAGCATAGTGTATTAAAGGAACCATCGAAACGGTTCGTCCAGCGATGTAGAGGTGAAAGTAGTAAACGGTGCGGCCTGTGAGGTCGTAGAAAATGCTGCTGTAGCAAAAGGATCGTTACGCGGGTGCTGACCTGGAGTGCCTTTCCGGGGTGCGGGTATGTCTCGAAAGAAAGCGATAGGCATGCCAGTGCAATGGATGTCGGTCTCCATAGGGGAAAAGGAGCAACATCATCGGTTGCGGGTGCAAAAACAAACGTCTCAACCAATAAGGAGATCGTCAGGTGCAGGTACTGGGTCAGATATAAGGGGTGCAATGCCTGGTAAACCAAAAGAAATAGGGTCCTGATCAAGTAAAAGTGCAGGTTCAGCAGGTGCGACATCAAGCTGACCCAAAAGGTGCAGAAGCTAGCTCAGGAGCAGGCTCTGGGTCGTCTAACGGTGTGGTGCCTTGAGCAGGTGATAGTGCAGCAGTCATGTCATCGTCGTCTGCGTCAGTAGTAGAAAGCTGTAATTCGGCTGTCTGTAAGGCTGCAGATGTCACAGACTCAAAGGAGTCTGAAATCGAATACATGCTAGAATCAGAGGGTGGCCTGCTAACAGTGGTCTTAAGAAGTGAAATTAGTAACAACGTTCTCGTCTAACTTTCCATTATCATAGGTGTTATCAGAAGGACCATCAATAACATGCCAATGTCATCATCCATTATGCGTTGAGTAGCCTACCTTCAAAAGGAATGTCCACAGGAGGCGCATTATCGAGGATCGGAGCCATGGTGTGTTCACCATCGGGATGACCAGTGATGAAATGGTCATGGACTGAAACAAGAGTGACAGGAGGATTCTTGTCGGAGAAACCATTAGCTAGGGTAAATTGTTGCCAAAAATCTAGTAGCACAGATGGTTGCAAGTCGTCCTCGCCCTTGGTCAGCATGTCAGGGTCATTCTCAGTGTCTGACGTAATTATCCCTAGCGCAGGTACAGTCTCATCATCTGTGGCGGTGGCCATAGGGTTGTCATCATCTGATAATTCGTTCCCTGAGGAAGGTGACGTGTGTGCATGTACATAATAGTCATATCATGCATATTCACAGTAATCTTTAACACTTTGTGTATTGCAAATAAAGATAATTCATAATGTAATCATGTATCCACATATTCGTCCTAATCTTCCCAGACTATCCCATCCAGCCTCTCAGACTGAACTCCCTAGTCTCTCAGACTAACTCCCTGGTCTCTAAGACCAAATCTCCCCAGTCTCTAAGACTAACTCCCTGACCTCTAAGACCAAATCTCCCCAGTCTCTAAGACTAAATCCCTGGTCTCTAAGACCAACTTTCCTAGTCTCTAAGACTAATTCCCTGGTCTCTAAGAACAACTTTCCCAGTCCCTAAGACTAATTCCCTGGTCTCTAAGACCAAATCTCCCCAGTCTCTAAGACTAAATCCCTGGTCTCTAAGACCAACTTTCCCAGTCTCTAAGACTAATTCCCTGGTCTCTAAGACCAACTTTCCCAGTCTCTAAGACTAATTCCCTGGTCTCTAAGACCGATCCTCCCTCAGTCTCTAAGACTGATCCTCCCTCAGTCTCTAAGACTGAATTATAAATATAAGTTTTGAAATGTGTATTTGTGCCTTTTGTTTGTAAAAAGTTTGTTCCCTGGATCTGGACGTTTAGTGTATTCAATGTAAAAATGTTTGAAAACATATTCGTGAGAGCCCTGATGATCATAGTCTAGACTCGAGAAAGAATCCTAGTTCGCTATGATCGAGGCTCTGATACCAAACTGTCACACCCTGACTTTTGCGGAAGCGTGGGTTATTGGTGTGACTTCTTAATACCATAGCAATCAATCATAACAATGCTATATGATAAAAACGTGAGATGTTCATCCATTAATAAAGTAAAAAAAAAAAAAGATACCACAACATACTTGTCTTAAAACATCATCCCCCAAAATAAGTTACAAACCATAACTTGTTTAAATGAGTTCATAAAGACTCGGCAACAAACCTTAAACAAAAATAGGTTTAGAGACATGTAACCCGTCCAGGTAGAGGTTACACCTCCTAAACCCTACAACCCTGGATGACATCTTTATTCAAACGCAGCTTGAAATACGTGCATACCATGCCAGATCCATTAGTTCCCTGAAATACATGTAGTTTGAAAAACATCAACAAAAGTTGAGCGAGTTCATGTGTTTGTTCGTGTGTATGTATAAACCTTTGAAACGTTGTAAATATGTATGTATGTAAGTCCCTGGTATGTAGCAATAAGAAAAAAGAGATCACCACTGGGTTGCAAAGCCAATGGTATGTGTGAAGTGATGCAGGAAGACTCAAACCTAGCAAAGTTGTACCGGGCTCCCGGCTGGAAGACATAGTCACCACATGGTCCACTCAGCGGACGCAGAGGTGGGGCTCGCTACATCCAAATAGATCTATCACTCATGCCCATCTGTCCTACCACTAGGATTGATGGCCTTAATCGCCCTACTCATCCACATGATCTAGTAGTAAAACCCTCCTTAAGCTAATCATACCATGTAATGAACGCTTGTAATAATTGTAACATGTATTTCACCCCTGAAGTGTAAAACTGAAAACAGTTAAAAGAAAAGGGGGAGCATGAACTCACTGTATTGCGTCTTCGGTACTTGTAACCCAAATCTCCTCAGTAAACACGACTACCTACAATGGTCTAACGTCTATTAGACGAACGGGTCGTGCCTTGTCTTAGTATTTATATTTTTGAGTTACGTTTCTGATATTATTCCAAGTTATAATAATTATATTTAGTTTTGGAATAATTGTTTATGCAGTATTTTTGTATTAATACTTCTCAAGTATTCGTATTTCCTTCCCAAGGATGGGGTATTTCATACATGGTTATCCATATTCATGTATTTACATATCTAGTCATGTAGTGGCGTCGTATTCCGGTGTGTTAATCCAAAAGAATATATATCTTTAAGTCTCACTTAGGAATATATAAATAAACCTTATTTTTTTATTCAAAACAACACAGTCCAAGAAAATATATATTTTTCCCAAAAATACTATATTTCTTAATAAACCCAAGTAAAAATACTTTTACTTTCCCAAATAATAATACATTTTCTCCTGTCCAAAAAATATGATATACTTGGGAATATGTATAAAAATCACATTTTCTTTCCTTTCGTTTCCAAAATAATATCTACAAAAAATATATTGTATCAGTAACTACCGGGATACTTCATAAGTTACGTTTTCTTGTTCGGTTTCACAATATTATGTGTGTAACTTAAATATTTTATTCCTTGCAATTTTTGGTATTATTTTGGGGTTGTAATTTCCATGGTATTTTGTAAGTTATATTATTTTACCCTAAAATAATATAATTAGTTCACAAAATATACAAATAATCACACAAGTGTCTTAGTATAAAATATATATTCTATATATATATTTACCCATTTTTATTTACGAAAACCAACCTCCGATACTTTGTATTTCGCAACAAAATTTATGGCGAAGTTTATATTTAAAACACAAGTTATAAAATATACTTGTAACATTTGTTTAGAAATTATTTTCTAAGTGTTGGAATTTTTAGAAAATTTCGCCATAGTCTCCTTTGTAATTGGAGGTGTCCATGCTATTTAGCATATCATTTTCTTTTCGAAAAGCATTCAATCAATCAACAACAAGTTACTAAACAACATCACACTAATCAAGTGCAAAACAATGCACTTTACATAACAACATGAACTTGGTTTTTCATTAAAAAAAAACGCATAGTAACTTAGTGGGGTGTTTAGTGGGTTTAATTACCCTCCAAAGTGTGTTTACTTTTGTTAAAATCTTAATCTCGGGGTTTTTAGATGTTCACAACTTGTGAACTTATTTTACAAAAATATTTGCTTACACTATTTTCTTGTTTTACTAGACTTACTACACTTATTTTGTTACTAAAATAGTGTAGGTTTAACCAAATTCATAACCCTTCAAAAATCATCTTCTACTCTTGGTTTATTTAGGAAAACCATTTGTAAACCTCGGATCCACATGATCACCAACTTTGTTTACAAATATTTCAAGTAATCATCTTGTTACCAAGTTTATGTTGAAACATGGAGCTGATTCTTTTATGTGCATCACTAATCTCCTCCTAACTTGTTAACTTAAGTTTTTAATCTTACTTTAACAAGTTCAACCATGATGTTCAACATCATATTACTAGTAATCATCAAGCAAGCATCAAGTAATCAACAACCTAACAAAACAACTTTTATTTCATCAAGATTTCATCATCAAGTTAGCTTTATGTTCAAGACTTATGTTTATGATCTTTTAGTGTTCTTGAGATTTCATCTTAACATAACTATTAACCACCATAAACATGAAGTAAATAAGGATCAAAGAAGCTTACTACTAGCTTTTAAGCTAGGGAAGATCAAGCTTGGAAATGTAGAGGATAAAAGCAAACTAGAGAGGTCCTTGATAATCCGTGAGTTCCACACTTCGTTATTCACCTTGACACACCTTTGAGGCTCTTGGAATGTTGAACTTGGAACAAAAATAGTGGGTGTGTGTGGGAAGGTTTTCGGCCGAGAGGGGGGTCAAGGAGGAGGTGAAGGAGTTGTGGTGAATTGTGGTGATGAAGATGATGGTTATTTAAACTCTAAAGTGGTTAACCAAAGGTCCTTATGTCTAGCAAAGTACAAGCAAGATCTTGATTCAATCCAAGCAATATTATATCCAGATTTAGGAAGATTTAAGAGGATTTGGGGGTGGGCCATGCTTGTACCGAAATCAGCCAAGGGGGGGGGGGGTTAAGTGTAATATTTGATGGGTAAATAAGTTAATTAGTGGAAGTTGGATGCTATGTCTAGTGTTTTGTGTGTACCGTGTATTATGTAGGGTGTTATAGTGCTCGGGGACCATAACTAGCTCAGAAAAAGTGAAACATTGTTTTTAACAATATTTTTGTGTTCCGGTTAATGTCCGGTTGTTTGGTTATATACCGTTCTGTTAAAGTGCTAAATTATATCGTAAAGTGTCCTTTATGTAACTTTTTGTGACACTTTCAATTCCCGGCACTTAGAAAAGCATACAGGACCATTTTGCCATATTTTTGCAAGTGACTAGTATGTTTAAATGCTGAATTTTATTTATAAATGTAGAATTTTGCAGTTTAAGTGGGTTTTAGGCATTTTCCGGCACCTAAGTTATCACCTAGTGACGCAGTTTTATGGTCCTTACTTCCTTACACTCCCTACTAGTGTAGTACCTTGTCTCTGGCTCATACTGGGCCTCAATATATTGTCTGTCTATGTGCTGGTATTGTCAGCAATGTTTCTGGGTTAACTGTTCTTTGTGCATCATGTTTATCACTAAAGGTTGTGTGTAATAAATGAAGTGACAATATGAATGTGATGCCTGTATATGTATGTATCAGAAATCAGAAAGCAGTTTAATCAACAGTTGTAATTAAGCACAGTCATTAAGCATAAATCCATATTAATTAAACGTACGAATGCATGCAAAATTTGACAGTTGTCACAATAGTAACTCATTTTAAGGGTTAATCTAATTAATTTTGTATTATTCAATTGAAATGAACAGAAAAATGCAAGCAATTGAAGCTTCATGTCATAAGCAAGCTAAAAGGTAACTTTTATCCTTTTCAGTATTGACCACGATTGTTTTCCTTTTTTCCATCAAATTATAAGTACAATAATTCAACAATACTTTTATTTTTATTTTAACTAGTTGTATCCAAAGCGGTGCGTTGCTCCCAGTAAGGTTGTTTGACTCATGTTGGACAACCTGGCCGTCATAGCAGCAAGGTTTTACCACCCTAAAACACTGGTTTATGCCAAACTCATTATAGCTGTAAAGGGATCGTGGGATTTATAAATTCAATGACATATATTAACACAAATAAAAACGCCAACCGTTGTTTCCATAATCAAATTCAACATTATTAAGCTTTTAGGTTCCTTGCCGTTCAAAAAAAAAAAATAAGTTTTTGGGTTGAGAGATGGTCATATCGATGGATATGACATTTCCAAGAAGCTTTAATTAGACGAGAAAAGTAAGGCTACTTGGTGTGGGGAGGGCCCTGGCCCTGGCCCTGGCCCGTCCTTGAATTTATTTTATTTAAAGAGAAAATATAAGGTAGCAAAAAAAATTACATATGGATATTAATCTAACAATTGTATCCAATATTTTTTCTTCTGAAATAAAAAAAAATTAAGAACTATAATATGTATATACGCCTGAAAACTAAAAAAAGTTTGGCAACTTTTAACTCTCTAATAATAATAAGAAAAAAAACTAATAGATAAATTTATTAACAAAAAGATACCAACACCAAAGTTGGATTTTCAAAGAATGTTTTGTGATCGGCGTTCAAGCAACATAGTTTTACCGGCAAACAGTCCAAGAACTTCGGTCTCAGTCTATGCCCTCAATAGACTGTCAAAAAAATGAAAATCACAAAAACCCGAAATGGATTATAAGGTCCAATTCGTGGGTCAATAAATCCTGTATGTTCGTTCCTGAGTTGGGTCGGTTATATAACGATCCGTTCCGTTTATACGGAAATGCTCGGGTAGTCTCATCAACTGAACAACCCTTACAATCTTCAAAGAAAATGGGTTAAAAGGTGTAACGGGTCTTGGGGTGGAATAAGACTTTGGGACCAATAGGTCCCGAGTTCGATTCCCACAAGGGGGTTTTCCCATATTTATTGGGTTTCCTCTTGAATTGGTGTATAGTCATTATGCCTAGCGGAGATGGATATGATTGGTGGTTCCACTGGTGGCACGATGATGCTCTAGTGGTCCGTCAGTGATCCAAATTTACAGTTCAATAAAAAAAGGTGTAATGGGTGTTGATCCTTTTGATGACAAGTTTAATTAAAATGAACAACCTCCCAAATTGACCATTCATATAAAACCACCATTCAAAACACTATTCATTTAAGTTCTCTTATTAAGAGATAGAGATGAGCTTTAAAAAAAACTGAATATGTAATTGTGCTCAACTTTTTTCTGGATAACATAAATTTGTATTTAAAATAGAGTATTTTTTGTATCGTAAACTATACAGGTGCAGGTATCGTACGGTACCATCCTGAAATCAGTTGATTCCAAGGGTACAACATCGGTACCTATATCGGTATTGAAATAATCGGAACCGGTAACAGTAATTGAATTTATGGTTTTCAATCGATATAAACACACGTGTTGGTATATTTTTTGTTTTTTATTCAGTTGCTATAGCGATGGCTGGTAGTGTCATAAACCGAACTACTACGAAATTCTCGCCGCGTAGCGTGAGAAAATCACACTAGTTAATATTAAAAACACTATATCGTGAAGCATCATTGCATATCTTAATGAATCGATGCTTTGTTTCACTTTAAACACGATTAGAAGTTGCAGAACTGTCAATGTTTGCCACATGTAATTGTACGAAGATGATTAACAACATTCATGATCACTAAATATCCAAATGAGGGTTAAGGAAATAGAAAACGTAAAAAAGTTTGAGCAGTATATCATTGATCAGACGTAGATAATATTGACACTAAATTATCGGATTCTCTATAAATAATACGGTCTCTGTTTTATTACTACAAACAAACAATATGGATTATATTAGAATGTGGTTTCAACAAACAACAAAAAACCGTAAAAATCATCAAAGACTTCAACTATGTAAGTTACAACAAGATTTCATGAGCCCAAAAAAAAAACTATATAATGAATATATTATGGTCGACCTGCATACAAAACAGTAGTATCCTAGCTACAAAATTGTAAGATAGTCGAGACAATTTAGATTCCCCAGTATGCTTTGAACCAAATTTGTTAGAAAACCAGCAAAGGGTTTTTTTTTTTTTTTTTTTCTTAATCATCCTTTGTTCAATCTCGAACATGGGTCGGAGGTTTAGCCCTCGTATATTCTATCTCGTTCCATTTTGAAACTCTTCAACTCTGTCACATACCTTCATCAACTATATAGAAAATATAGTCAAGTATTTTACGTGTTACACTAGTTTGTGTGTGTGAGAGAGAGTACGAGGTAATAAGATGTGATAATGTAAAGTCCTATTCATAAATAATACTCATAAAAGGAAATTTTAGATATTTTAAGAAGATAGTAATGTACATCCAAACACGGGACCAAGAACACTAACTTTTAGATATAAAAATTTCACTAATATTAGAATACATCCTCGTTTCCCTAGATCATGAGTTGGTCGGTCTTGTTTTTGGGTTTGTTGATGTGTTAGTTGGGTTGGGTTGTTTCACAATATAAATTTCCAATTTATACTTTGTTAATATTTAAAAGGATAATTTTATGATAAGTGTTTTACTCATAAGAACAATGAAAATTTTTTGAGTAAATTAAGTTTCAGCGGTTTTAACCATTTAAGTCCAAAATTAAAATGTTTAACGCCCTAAGGTCATAACTGTTCATTTTATAATGTTTTGAAAACCCTGTGTTTTAGTGATTTTAATCAATTGAGTACAAAATCAAAAGTACAAGTGTTAAAAGGTTGGAGTCAAAATGTTATAAAATGAGTGCTTATGGACTCAGAAGGTTAAACTTTTTGATTTTGAACTTAAGTGGTTAAAACCACTAAAACACATTAACTCAAAAGTAATTTACTCAATTTTTTTCCCTAATTAAACTTACATTCGATTCAATTACTACACAAATGAAAATCTAAATACAAACAATAAAAAGTAACAAGATCATGTATTCTTATTGGCAAAAAAAATATATATCGGGTGAAGGGTCGACAACCCGCAACCCCTCTAGTTTGTTAAAAAAAAAATTATTCATGTTCATAGGGATCGGTGACCTTGAATATGCTTTAACTTTCTATCTTAAGACAGGGTATCGACGTGCCTTTGTTGATATACCACCTTATATACTAATTATAAATATCAAATAAAATTAAGACACTCATGTAAACCGGTTGTTATTGGCGTATCATATTTCTTTATTCAAGCATTTATGAAGGTGATATTTGATGCTTAATTGACTCAAATTCTTTATTTATTTTTTATAATTGTCTCATCTCCAAAATATTGTTATTTATGTTTCTTTAATAAAATCATGTAGAAAGACAGAGAACCTGTTGGTCTTTTGGTGGTTCAACTTCTCTCACCAAAACACCCCACTTCTACCTCTTGCTCCTTAGTCGCCACCCACTCTTCATTCTCTACCTTCACCATACTTTTATTTTTTATTCTCTCCACCTAACAATTCTATATTCTTATAACCAATAAAAAGACTTCATTAATAGCTAAAACATCTAAAAATAACATAACTACGTGTTAAAACAATATGAGTCAATAGTGAACTATAATAGGTTTACTAGAGATTGGCTCGTTGAAAAGTATATTTAGCTTAGTTAAAAGTTATAAACAACGCAAGCGAAAATTGAAGTCCATTTAATGATGAGCTTACGCCAAAGCTTCATACGTTAAATCTAATTTTGATCTCGAGGTTAAATTAACGAGCCCTCTCAAATTAAAAGAGTAGAACAAACTGAACTAAAGTATACAAATTTGCAGTGCAAAAAGAAAAGCGTGACTGAATCAGTTGGACAGATATATACAAATGAAATGTGAACGTATAATTTTTTTACTAAAGTTGTACTTTATGATATGTTACATGGATTTTGTACTTGTCAACAAAAGACCAAAAACCTTGTATGTTTGTACCCAACAACAAAAACATAATTTGTAATAAGTACAAAATTTGCTGTATTCGTAGGAAAAGAGGAAAGACAGGAAAACAATGTTAAAAGTGGTTACAAATAAAATACACTTTATCTTTTTCATAACGTAACCACTATCTCCTAATAAATTGGGATGATGACATTCTATAGAACAAAAGTTGAACCAAGATCAAATAAAAACAGGAAATTAAGTAGTTATTTTATTCTATCATACTTTATTGGGCTTTATAAATGTTCTTGCATTCACGATTGGAAGTGTTGGGTCAAACTTATTAATAAGTTGAATTAAAGACTCTTTATGATAACTAGTGGATTTCTTCCCCGCGCTTTGCGAAGGGAATTTATTAGGTATCGATGCCAGAATTCGGTTAGGATTTGTTTGGTTAATTATTGTATCAGTACGATACTTATACTCGGTTAAAAGTCGTGATATGACCAAAAAAATATGAACATGTATTTTACATTGGAAACCATAAAAACAAATACTGACGCCGTACCAATGTCGGTAATACTTTGATTTCACTGTTCACGGTGCCATTTTTCAAAGAAATAAATTGCTTTCAACAAAAATTTATACTGGGGAGTCGAGTAAATATAATTAAACACATCCACGTATTCATCTTTTTTAAAATAAGGAACGCAATTTATTGGAGGAAAAATCATGCTAAATATAAATACATGGGTTCAAAGGCTTTAAAATCGTAACTTTAAAAAGGTTAATATTATACAACTCCAACTCATTTTCCAAAGTTTATATATACATATATAAATATAGGGTGGAGATACAATAGGAAGTTTATTTGGCTAGGAAGGATAAGAAGTGATCTTGACCATCCATTAAGTTAATCAAGGGCTAAGATTAAATCAGGCAAATTGAAATGAAGAAAAGAGGCGCGTGAGTTTGTTCAAGGGCATTCTAGTCAATCCAAGCCAATAGTTTCTCTCTCCTCCAATTCCCCCCCATTTTTTAAACGTTAATAACTCTTTCATATGACATTATTTTTTTATAAAAATTGCACCAAAAAAACGAGCGTTTTTTTATCTTTAAAACGAGTATACTATTGCTATATTTAAAAAAAAAATTTAAAACCCAGTTGCGTAAAACGCAATAGAAAAACCACCAGTTACGTAAAACGCAATGAAAAAAAAAACCTAAAAAATGACATTTTTCTAAAACGCAATGCACCAAAAACACAAATAAATGACTTATTTGTAAAACGCAATGGCCAGAAAACACATAAAAATGTGTTTTACCTAAAACGCAATGCACAAAAAACACAAAGAAATGACTTATTTGTAAAACGCAATGGCCAGAATACACTTAAAATGTCTGTTTTCTAAAACGCAATGGACTGAAAACACATAAAAAAGTGTTTTACCTAAAACGCAATGCACCAAAAACCAAAGAAATGTCTTATATGTAAAACGCAATGGCCAGAAAACACTTAAAAATGACTCATTCTAAAACGCAATGGACTGAAAACACCTAAAAAATGTGTTTTACCTAAAACACAATGACTAAAAACACTTAAAAATGTGTTTTTTTCTAAAACGCAATAGCCAGAAACCACATAAAACTCTCTTATTTCTAAAACGCAATGGACACATAAAACTGTCTGTCACTGTGAACTGTCTGAATTGTCTACGAATTACTGTCTTCGAAATGAGCCAATTTAGGGGCTCTGCCCCTTGGACCCCGCAAAGATCGTAAAACGCAATGACTAAATCAAAAACCCAGATCATGAAAATGAAATTAAAGAATTTCTTACATGGATCGAAGCCAATTTCTTCATCAATTGACGAAATTTGAATGATAGAAACACTTATCAACGCTCGAATAGAATGAATCGAGTGATTATCTCCAAAATCACCGGAAAAAACGAGATTTTTTTATGAAATTAAACTGGGTTTTCTTCAAAAAAAGCTGAAGAACACGTTGATCGGGTTCTGAATCATTGATTTGTGATGAAAATCGCACTATAATGTAGTGATTATTGAGATAGAAAGTGAAGAAATAGTTGAAGATGGTGGGTTTTGAAAATGATGGGTTTTTGAATTTACTGGGTTTTGAAAAAGGAAGAAGAAGGAGTTGGATTGACTAAAATACCCTTTCTCTTTATTTTAAAATTTGCCACATGTCATAATCCTATGGCTTCCTATCCTTCCTAGCGAAAATTAACTTCCTATTTGATCTTTACCCTATAAATATATACATAGGACAATGCTAGACAGAAAACCCTATTTAGGTAGAAAACTCTGGAAACCCAAATCTCCTCCCATTTTTACCCAACCTCCCGACATTTTTTTTTGAAAAAAATAACACATGTAATATACATGTTTTAGAGTGTTTTGGGCCAAAAAAAACAAAAAAAGCGCCGAAGGGATTTTTTTTTAAAAAAAATAAACAAATTTCAGTGCCTAACATGTGTTAGGCACAAAAGACATAAATTGCTGAATTTTTTTTTTTAAATTATCTCTTCGGCGCTTTTTTGATTTTTTTGCCCAAAACTCTTAAAAACATGTATATAACATGTGTTATTTTTTTCAAAAAAAAAATGTCGGGAGGTTGGGTTTTCTAGGGTTTTTTATATAGATAGGGTTTTCTATATAGCCCTACCCTATATACATATATATATATATATATATATATAATGGAGGGTTCAAATGAGAAGAATTCTTTTGTAAGAAGAAAAAAGAAAAAGTTTCAACCAATAAAAATTCTTCATTTTACTTCATTTAATATTTGCATTTAATTTTAATATAAGGGTATATTGGTAAACTTACATAAATCATTAATTTGTATTCTTCCCCTTTAATAACTAACTAAATTAAATTTGTAACTCCTTTTGAAAATATATACTTTTTCTAAATTAAAAAAAAACAAATTAATTTAAAGTGTAGAATAAATTAGTAGTTGTGTACGATAAATTATGAGTTGTGTAGAATATTTTTCGAGGTGTGTAGGATAAATTTCGACTGTGCAAGATAAAATTTTACAATGTGTAGGGTATATGAAGGAAAATTTTGATATGTGTAGGTTTTGTAGATTATATGTAGGATAATTAATGATTAGTTGACTAATTAATTAAAGAGAGAAAAATTAATGATATGAGTTATAATGAAATAGTATTTTACTAATATGCCCTTTCTTCTTTTTCTTCTCACATTAAATTTCTTCTCAAATGAACTTCCCCTATATAAATGTATATATATATATATAAATATCGTACGATACGTATGCGATCATCCCAGCCGTACAATCTGGTGCGAGTTCAATATTCGCATGTTATAAAAAGGCAAATGAAATCGCATGGCTTGAAAATGCAATGAAATCGCATGTTTTGAAATCCCATGCAAATAAAATCGCATATGAAATCCCATGCAAACAAAATGGCTTGCATGGGGAATGTGAAAAAATGGCATGAGGTGTGTAGATGGACAAAATCAATGGCTTGCATGAAATCGCATGTTTTGAAATCCCATGCGATTATCCCATGCAAATGAAATGGCTTGCATGGGGAATGTGAAAAATGGCATGGGGTGTGTAGATGGACAAAATCGCATGTTGAAGATTGAATTCGCACCAGATCGTACGGCTGTGATGATCGCGTACGTATCGTACGATAAGCCCTATTGTACGTTAACTGGCCTATATATACATATGTATATATATATATATAGGAGAAAGATCCATTAGGAACCACCCTTTATTGCGAGAACCGCGAGAACCAGTGTTAACACAAACAGTAATACCTAAAAAAAATTAAAAAAAAATCGAGTCACAGTTATCCATGCACATGTGCATCTGTATCATTTCTTTGACAAATTCCGTAATTCATTACAAATATTACACAATTGCACTTTCATTTACACTACCACGTGTAGTACACTACTTTTTATGTTAACAATATTAGAAATGCACATGTGCATCTATATGTATCAACATGAAATAAGGTGTGTTGGTACACTACTTTCTCTTTCATCTATCATTCCATCCATAATACACAAACATGCACATGTGCATTTGTGTCATTTCTTTGACAAGTTCCGTAATTCATTACAACTATTAGACAATTGCACTTTCATTTACACTACCATGTGTAATACAATACTTTTTACATTACCAATATTAGAAATGCACATGTGGATCTATATGTATCAACACGAAATAAGGTGTTTTGGTACACTACTTTGTATACACTTTCCCTTTCATCTATCGTACCATCCATAATACACTACCATTACCTCCTACCATCCATAATACAATACAATACCATTACCTCCTACCATCCATAATACAATACCATTACCAATATTTTCACTTTATTACATGTATGTAAACACCATTTATACCATCCAATCAACATATTACATCATAAATTGACAACTATAACCAAACCATCAACCACTAGATATAACTAACCCAAAAACATGTATATGTGCCTACTTCTCCATTCAAAATCACAAACTTTTTGTACAAAACACGTTATGTCATGGTTATACCTAATGATGCACATGTGTATTTTGAATATTGGTAATGTAAAAAGTAGTGTATTACGAATGGTATTGTAAATTAAAGTACAATTATCTATTCCTGATAACGTATTACCGAATTTGTTGAAGTAATGATACATATGCACATGTGCATGGAAAACTGTTACTCGAAAAAAAAAATTATGGTAACGAAATATAGCAATTTTTTTTAAAAAAATTAAAAAAATTGAGTTCTTTTTTGATTTTTTTAGATTTTATTTTGTGTTCACATTGGTTCTCGCGGTTCTCGCAATAAGGGTGGTTCTCGCATGAACCTTACCCTATATATATATATATATATATATATATATATATATATATATATATATATATATATATATATAGGGGATGAATAATGAAAAAACTAGTTTAAATGGGAAACTAAAAAACTAACTAAAAAAGTCTAAAATATATACCAATTTTTTATATTTTTTTATTAAAATTCGCAATATTTAATATATAAACCCCAAAAAACCTAAACCCCTCACCCCCCCCCCCCCCCGAAAAAAACCTAAAACTAAACCTTAAACATAAACCCCAAAAAACTAACCCCCGCCACCCGTACTCTTCAAAAATCTAACCCCCTCTCCTCCTACACCCAAAAACCTAATCGTGTGTTTTTTGGCTTTTTTAGTTAGTTTTTTAGTTTTCTCATTTATGTGTAGTTTTATCATGATCCTCTCCCTATATATATATAGGGTAAGGTTCATGCGAGAACCACCCTTATTGCGAGAACCGCGAGAACCAATGTGAACACAAAATAAAATCTAAAAAAAATCAAAAAAGCACTCAAAATTTTTTTTTTTTTTTTTTAATATTTTTTAAAAAAAATCGCTATATTTCGTTACTAAAAAAAAAAAAAAAAAAACTTTTTTTTTTCGAGTAACAGTTATCCATGCACATGTGCATATGTATCATTACTTCAACAAATTTGGTAATACGTTATCAGGAATAAACAATTCAACTTTAATTTACAATACTATTAGTAATACACTACTTTTTACATTACCAATATTCAAAATGCACATGTGCATAATTAGGTATAACCATGATATAACGTGTTTTGGTACAAAAAGTTTGTGATTTTGAATTGAGAAGTAGGCCCATATACATGTTTTTTGGTTAGTTATATATAGTGGTTGATGGTTTGGTTATAGTTGTCAATTTTTTATGTAATATGTTGATTGGATGGTATAAATGGTGTTCATACATGTAATAAAGTGAAAATATTGTTAATGATATTGTATTACGGATGGTATGAGGTAATGATGTTGTATTATGGATGGTAGGAGATAATGGTAGTGTATTATGGATGGTATGATAGATGAAAGGGAAAGTGTATTCAAAGTGGTGTACCAAAACACCTTATTTCATGTTGATACATATAAATGCACATGTGCATTTCTAATATTGGTAATGTAAAAAGTAGTGTATTACATATGGTAGTGTAAATGAAAGTGCAATTGTCTAATATGTGTAATGAATTACGGAATTTGTCAAAGAAATGACAAAAATGCACATGTGCATGCTTGTGTATTATGGGTGGAATGATAGATGAAAGAGAAAGTAGTGTACCAAAACACCTTATTTCATGTTAATACATATATATGCACATGTGCATTTCTAACATTGTTAACGTAAAAAGTAGTGTATTACACGTGGTAGTGTAAATGAAAGTGCAATTGACTATTATTTGTAATGAATTACGGAATTTGACAAAGAAACGATACATATGCACATGTGCATGGATAAATGTTACTCGAAATTTTTTATTTTTTATTTTTTATTTTTTTGAATTTTTTTTATTAACAAAATATATCGACTTTTTCAAAAAAAATAGTAAAAAAATTAAAAAAAAAAATTTTGGGTGTGTTTTAGATTTTTTTAGGAATCACTGTTTGTGTTCACACTGGTTCTCGCGGTTCTCGCAATAAAGGGTGGTTCCTAACGGATCTTTGTCCTATATATATATATATATATATATATATATTGAAGGGGTAAGGTCCCAAAAACCTTGCACGGGTGCTTGAGAGCATACCACAACCTCGTCGATAAGCTCTCTTTGGAGAAAAACCTTGCGCGGCCGCGCACTGGTTCCAAAAGAGAAGAACAGTTTTAAACATTCGCGCACCAAAAGGAAACCAACAAATCCTTGCGCCAGCCTACATAAAAGATATGATAAAATCCTAACAAAACTTCCGCATAAATAAACTTCCAGACTTGGGTGGTATTAGTAACTTTCCTGTCACCACAAAGATTAGCATGAAGAAGAGCCACATAGCATTACAGCTGTATCCTTCTAGAAGGCTTGATCGTGCACCACCATTCGGTTATAACTGAATGGCCACGTGGCATCATCCCAGGCTCCCTTGAAGTCACGATGATGGCACGAATAAAAGAGAAGATCCACACTTGCCCACTTCCACGTGGCATCACCCTAGCCGTTAATCACAACCACAATCCGTGTGCATGCACACCCGTTAGTGATTAACGGAGAACCAAAGTAACCGCTTACGGAAAAGCACTTTCCGTCAAGTTTTCATCAACAAACTCTCCCGCCCAAACTTCGGTTATAAATAAGAGGATAATTCAGGTATAGTCTCTCAAACTACACACACACTTCACCTTACATTACTTCTTCTTCATCATCAAACCCTGTACTTATTCTCACGCCGGAGGGTGGTCACGGAGAGAACCCCCATTCTCCTCGTGACGAGTCTAACAGCTATTTGTTTTGCAGTTGTTATTTGAGGAAGAAGATCGTTCACACCCGAATCGAACGAGGAGATATAACCCTTTTATGCAAATTCAAACCCCCTGGTTCAGTTGATTCCGGTCAATTAAGCCACGAGTCTAACAGCTGTTTGTTTTGCAGTTGTTATTCGAGGAAGAAGATCGTTCACACCCGAATCGAACGAGGAGATATAACCCTTTTATGCAAATTCAAACCCCCTGGTTCAGTTGATTCCGGTCAATTAAGCCAGTGTTTCTTCATTGGGGTCCACCGATTTTCTCAGTTTTATTCACATCTTCTCGTCTCGATTTACCGTTTCATCTCCCGTTTTCAATGGAAGAAACTCCGAACCGTCAATCCGGCCCTCGGCCAAATTTTGCACACAATACCCAAGTCGAAGGGATTGTGGAAGAGGCTTCGGATGATAACGAAGTCCAATACAATGATAATCATCCGAATGATCCTGTTACTCCAAGAGTGCAGCCCGAAATTCCAATAAGCTCAATTTTACCACCCGGTGAAACCCCTATCTTGTGGTATGTCAGATCCCAAGGAGCAATAAATGCCGTATATGCACAACTCTGTGCACAGACTGCTCTTCCCACTTAGTCATGAAGACATGCATCTCATACACGAGCACCATCTGTACCTCGTGCTTCCCACCATGAAGCACCATCACGAGTTCAGGTGGAAGACACTGAAGTTTACTCTAGATCTCCCACAAGGTATGAGCCTACTCATTCCGAGAATCGACGTAGAGAGTATCATGATGAATCTCATTCTCATCGATGGCAATCGATCCATTCTCGGTTGGGCCCGCCTTCCTACCAGAAGCGGGACACCCACACCGACGAACATGACAGAACTTACCAAGAGGGAGATAACACGAGTGTGTTTAGCCGGCTACAACGAGATCACAAAAGTTATAAACCTCGCGCGGTTTATAATCCAGATGCCGAACACGACTTCAATTTAATCTATCTCCCGACAGAGGCAACGGAGAATTCGAAGTTTATCAGTGAGATCGCTTTAGCTCCCTTGGAAAAAGCGAAACTGCCATCCAATGTCGGCAAATTTAATGGCATGATAGATCCGGATGATCACCTTCGTGTTTTCACCAGCACAGGTCTGGTAGAGGGTGGACCTTGCCAATGTGGTGCCATTTATTCATCCAAACTCTCACAGGTGCGGTGAAACTATGGTTCGATAACTTACCAGTTGGGAATATAACATCGTGGGTGGATCTAAGAGAAAAATTCCTAGTACATTTCAGCCAACAACGAAGGTATGTCAGGGACACTACTGACGTGATGAATATTTGGAGGCGCGATGACGAGAGCCTAGAGGACTTCATAACGCGTTACAACAAAGAAGTACTAGAGATCGGGGACGTTCATGAGCATTTGGTAAGGGCACAGTTCAAGTATGTCGTCCGCTGCGACGACATGATCAAGGTTCTGTCGGGAACAGAAGGGCTACCTAAGAGCTGGGAGAAGCTGATGGCTGCGGCCAAAGTGTATGCCCAGACAGAAAAGAACTACAGCACCAATAGGCCACCACCACCGCACAATCGTTCACAAGACATGAGCGGTAGTGGTGGAAAGAAATTCAAGAAGAATAGGTGCGACTCAACCTCTGGAACGTACTCATCTGAAGACGCACGAGCAACCATTAACAAGCTCACGGTGTAGAGGGAAATAAAGCAAGATAATAGAGAACGGCAGTGGATCCCCTTAACGAAAACTCCAGCGAAGGTGCTCAGCACGGAAGACTATCAGTTTAAAACCCCTCCGCCAATGAAGAACAAGAGGGGTCAAGATCCGAATCAATATTGTGACTACCACAAGGATAATGGTCATACTACAAACAATTGTATATCTCTTCGCACCGAGATTGAAAAAGCGCTTAAAAGTGGTGAACTCACCCACTTACTGCAGAACGTGCGAAAGGATATAAAGCAAATTACTCGCGACGATGAAGGCCCGAGTAAGAAAGCAAAAAACTAAGCAGCGCAGGAAGCAAGTAGCATACAATAGTCTCTTCACATGTTGGTCAAGTTCTTTAGCATACCACTCCATGGCGTAGAACTATAGTATGAGTAAGTTAAGTTCCATCTAATTATCCTAAATGGACAACTTTGTACTACGGCCTTTGAGCCTTATCATTAATCAAAGCAAAGTTAGTTCTATTATCTTTGTGTTTATTACAAAATGCATGCATTTCCTTTTGGTAAGCGCAAAAACATTATGGTAACCGTAACAAAAGTCTCATGAACGGTCAGTGATCACACGAATCGTGCAAGGCCCAACCTTACGTTCACACATGAGCTTTATACCACCTTTATTCGCCTTACTTAACCAAAGCAATTGTACTCATGCAAAATATTGTAAGTCAAACACATTTCATACTAGTTACTGGCGCAACACGCGCCTTAACAAAAAAAATATAAACGTACACGGCAGTGTATAAATTAAAGTTACTTGTGCCACGGCGCATTAACAAAGCAGGGATCCACATCCCAAAACCTACAGTTAACTATCAACTGTTCATACAAAGAAAGGGAAACCTAGGCTAGGTCTTCGCCTCCACCTTCTTCCCGGACCGGGAAAACTTCTCTTAGTCCCGTCACGAACTCCTCAGATCGTAGCGCAGCATCAATAAGATCCATGACCAGAAGCTGTAAAGTATTAAACTGAGTCTTTGCAGCGACAAGAGCAGCTTCAGTATCAACGCCATGAGTAGCAGGCTTACTAGTGTCCCAGTCAACCTTTAAAGCGTTAAATACATGGTGGGAACACTCTGCATACCCTTGGGCATACCCATCATTCCGAGCGGCAACCAGCAAATACACAACCGTCTTATCCAGTTCCTCAGAGTTCAGAACTGAGTTGGCAATCTGCACAAAATAAAGAACAGTTAAGAGAGTGCGCAAACATTTTCAAATACTACCAAAGGTAAACAACTTACGCTTGCAATCCCATGCTCTTGCAACCACAACATATCACTCTTCAACGGTTCAAGCTCACTCTCCGCCATAGCCAGCGTAGTCTCAGAGTTTTCCAACTTGTCTTCAGTCTCGGTAAAGCGGCGGGAAGTTTCAGCCTGTTTTGTCCGTTCAAGCTCCAAATCCTTTTTGGTGGACTTAACTTCCGCCTTAAGTTGTTCCTGCTCAGATAGTAAAGAAATAAGTTCTTCTATCTCCTTATCTCTAAGAGCAAGGGTAGCGCATGTATGTACCTCTCTTTGTTCACTTCTTTCCCTATGGGAGCGCGCCTCATCACGAGCCACTTCAGCTTCAGCCTTCTCTAGTTTTAACCTCTCAATCTCCGCATCTTGTTTCTTCAATCTCTCAACCTCAGCTTTGAGATTGTTAATGGTACTGCGAAGCCCCAATTTCTCTTTATTATCTTTCTCACAAATTTCCTTCCAATTTTTGCGCTCTTTGGAAAGGAGAGCAGCTTCCGCCTTTGCCTTCCTCTTCCACCCCGCAACAGACCATTCCTTAGTCTTTTGGTCATTCTCAAACTTGGCCCGATTAGCTTCAAACTTAGCCCTCAATAGGGCAGCTCGGGCCTCATCCTCAGCAGCTTTCTTCTTGGACGCTTCAAAAGCATCCCATTCCTTATGCATACTACGCCATTCACGCACTATACGATGCGTAGTAGATGTATAGGTAGCAGCTTCTTCAAGGTAGGCATGATAAGTCTGCTCATGAGGACGCCCTTCTTGGAACTTAATTTCCCCAGGAGGAAAAGTTCCCTGCAACCACCCACGGCACACATGCCAATCAGAGAAAGTATCCCCTTTCTTCAACTTCCACACCGGCGCATGAACCTCATCTGCCTGTTTCTCCGTATAACACAAATAATAATAATCCCCCGGAGTTTCATCCGGGCATATAGGAGAGTTTTCTTCACCTTGAATAAAAGAACCCTGGTCTCCACCGGGATTCTTCTCAACGTTCTCATGTATAGAACCAAAAACCGCAGAAGGAGAAGTTGCTACAGGAATTTCTTGAGCAGCCTTCCCTTTCTTCGGGTTTCGCGCCTCAATTTCAAGAGACTTTGGATGCCCAGCATCAGCACCCGTAGTCTCCGGGCTAATAGCCTTCTCCGTTTCAACAGGGTTTTCAACATCAGGGTTCCCCGCTTCAACAGTCTTCTTCACCTCATCGTCACCACCAGCCTCAGTACTTTCTTGTTGCTCACTAATCGGGACATGAGGAGGTGAAGGAGGAAGATTCTCATTAACCGCGGGTCATGGCTCCGCGTATACAGGAGAACTTGGTTTATCTACAGAAATAAAGAAACAGATTACAAACATGCAACGCGCATAGAAAGCAAATAAATAAAAAAATTACCTAAAGGAGGTTTCGCAATAAAGGCATCAAGGTTGCCCCTCCTGGCGATCCTCATTCTTTGAACCTTCTTAGCAGGTTGCCCTCCGGCCTCAACATCTGCCTGCTTTCTTTTTCTCGCCTTCGGCTTCAGCAAAGGCTCCGAACTTGACTCTAACAATAGGGTCATCAGGATTTGAAGGGGGGATATCAGCAGCATCCCGGGGTTCCGCCTTTGGTGTCCTCACAACTGCAAGTGCAAGACCCTCCAATGAATCAGATACCACCACATAATCACACCAGGAGTCAGAGAAATGGTGCGTACCTTTCTTCTCTCCTCCAATAGTTTTGACCTTGGAGGACTGAGCTTTCTCTGCATCATTCTTTCGCGATGCAGTAGTAATAGTTGGCGCACGTTTCTTCTTCTCAGGGCCTATGCCCAGGTTAGTCAGCTCACCTAACAACACCGCAAACTGCCAACACTACTGGAGGGTCCGTAGTATTACCCACGCGCAAAAGAATGGTACAACAACATAAAAACAAGAATCAATACTTACCAACACTACTGGAGGGTTGCGCAGCCAAATCCTCATCGCGCGGAAAAATGAAATTCCTAGCAATTCGATGATACCAGAGCTCCTCATCAGCTTTTTTGGGAACAGTAGCCATTTTTCCACCTTCCCTCTCAAACGCAACAACATATAAAGAAACAACTACAAGGACAACAAAGGGGCAAATTCAAAAAAAAAAAAAAAGAGAGAGAAAGGAGGAAGAGATCTAGAGTCTTACTATTATCACCCTCCATGTACACCGGTTTGTCCTCTATATTCATCCGCCAATAAAGGCTCATCGCAGCACCATCCAGGGCTTTCTCTGGCAAAGCAATCAACGGAACATCCTTCAGATCTTGGTACCAATTCTCCGAATGAGGAGTTTGTATTGTCTCCGTTGCAGCTTCCTCTTTACCCCGGAATACCATCTTCATCGGAATCACTCCGACTTTAATAAAGAAGAATTTTCGTTTCCAATCATGAAAGGATTTTGGGGGTTGCAGCAAGATCTTTTTAGCAGAAGCCTGTTGTGTAAATGAGTAAAACCCCTAGGAACAGTGCATCTGGTGAAACACCCAAAAACGGGTAACCCTCGGCTCAATATGCATCGTCCGGCAGACAAACTCAAAATGACGAACCCTAGCCACCCCAATAGGATGCATTTGGGAGATATAAAACTTATAATAAGAAAGAATGTCAAGAAAGAACTTCGTTACAGGAAATCAAAAATTGCCTAGATAAAAGAAATCCCAGAACAGAGTAATATATCTGGCCTGGGCATCCGCCGTTGTTTGACCCTCACATGGGTATCGAGCGTCCCAACTTTCCGGAAATTTAGAGTTTCGAATCAAACCATCGAAGGTTTCCCTAGACCACTTCAATGGTGGAAGACCAACAACCATTTCTTCAGCAGAATCTTCGTGATGTTCTCCGGTTGACATAGGGGGGAAATTACAATATTTTTCAAAAAAAGGGACAGGGGAGATGAAGAAGAAAGGGCTTTCAAATAGCAATGTCGACTAAAATAGGCAAACGAGATATTTATATACCCACCTCCATAAATGACCTAGATAACTGCAATAACACCTTTTTTCGTGGTAGACACGGTTATCTAAACATCGGAAGCGAGTGGGAATAGCAATGACGCGTGTCCACGCGCGCGTGAGAGCCACGATCGACGACATACAACTGACAAGAGACATCCTGTCATACGTCAACAGTCATCACTGCACCCTTTCACCTGCCGAAGGCCAGGATTTTCAAAATTGAAATCCTGAGCAAAGAAAATCTTCACAAAGAAGATTTTCAATATTTTCACGCCAAAAAAACACTCATCTCTCATAGTCCAGTGCTCCACTTATTTGCATAAGAGCAACACTAGACTGGGGGGACTTGAAGGGGTAAGGCCCCAAAAACCTTGCACGGGTGCTTCAGACCATACCACAACATCGTCAATAAGCTCTCTCTGGAGAAAAAACTTGCGCGGCCGCGCACTGGTTCCAAAAGAGAAGAACAGTTTTAAGCATCCGCGCGCCAAAAGGAAACCAACAAATCCTTCCGCCAGCCTGCATAAAAGATAGGATAAAATCCTAACAAAACATCCGCATAAATAAACATCCAGACTTGGGTGGTATTAGTAACTTTCCTGTCACCACAAAGATTAGCACGAAGAAGAGCCACATAGGATTACAGCTGTATCCTTCTAGAAGGCTTGATCGTGCACCACCATTCGGTTATAACCGAATGGCCACGTGGCATCATCCCAGGCTCCCTTGAAGTCACGATGATGGTACGAATGAAAGAGAAGATCCACCCTTGCCCACTTTCCACGTGGCATCACCCCAGCCGTTGATCACAACCACAATCCGTGTGCATGCACACCCGTTAGTGATTAACGGAGAACCAAAGTAACCGCTTACGGAAAAGCACTTTCCGTCAAGTTTTCATCAACAAACTTTCCCACCCAAACTTTGGTTATAAATAAGAGGATAATTCAGGTATAATCTCTCAAGCTACACACACACTTCACCTTACATTACTTCTTCTTCTTCTTCATCAAACCCTGTACTTATTCTCACGCCGGAGGGTGGTCACGGATAGAACCCCCATTCTCCCCGTGACGAGTCTAACGGCTGTTTGTATTGCAGTTGCTATTCGAGGAAGAAGATCGTTCACACCCGAATCGAACGAGGAGATATAACCCTTTTATGCAGATTCAAACCCCCTGGTTCAGTTGATTCCGGTCAATTAAACCAGCGTTTCTTCACACACACACACACACACACACACACACACATATATATATATATATATATGGTACGTTCTAGAGTGAACACTAGTTTGAGAGTGAACTGTGTGAACTAATCTGGGCCATTGGATTACATCATCTAAAGATTTTTAAACAATGGAGAGATTGTAATTATCATGTTGTAACCTCACTTTAAATTAATTGACATAAGGGTATTTGCGTCTTTTGTAAATTGCATTTATTTAAACAATATAATCAAAATCCCTGAAATCTCGCTAGTTTCCGTATATACAAGATACACAACTGTTAGTGTATACACATGTGTACAGTCCTGCTAGTATTAATTTATACAAGATATACAGGTTTTAGTTTATACACGTGTACAGTATCGCTAACTATCAGTTTATATAAGATACACAACTGTTAGTTTATACACATGTGTACAGTCTCGCTAACTATCAGGTTATATAAGAAACACAACTGTTAGTTTATACACATGTGTACAGTCTTTTATACATCTGTGTATTATATTAAAAAATGGTTACATATGTGTATATTAAAAACGTATAGTATATTATGCATGCGCATGAGTAGAATCATATAAAAACTATGAAATTAATGAAAACGAAACATATCACATGTATGCAAAAATAAATAACTTCATCACATATTCAAAAAAAGAGTTAATGCCCAAAAATAATTATAATTTCAATCGCAGAGAAAATTTTCAATATTTATTGAAAATTATAAATAATTAAAAACAATATATTATGATATATATATATATATATATATATATATATATATCCTATATAGGGGAAGGTTCATTTGAGAAGAAATCTAATGTAAGAAGAAAAAGAATAAAGGGCATAATGGTAAAACATTAAATAGTTTATAACTCCTTCCATTAATTATGTTATCTTTCATTAATAAAGTAAAAAAACATTTTATCCTACACATTTTCAAAATTTATCCTACATATATCTTACACTTATCGAAATTTATCCTACGCATATCTAAATTTATCATACACATTTAAGAATTTATCCTATACATACTAAAATTTATCATACACATGTCAAAAATTGTCCTTAACCCTAAATTATTTTATTTTGAAAGAGTATATTTAAAAGTGAGTTACAAGTTTAATTACTTAGCTAATTAATTACAATTAGAAATTTACCTATATGCTCTTATTAATAACATTAAATACACATATTAAATGGAGTAAAATGGAGCATTTCTGTTGGTTTAAAACTTATTCTTTTTATTCTTACAAAATTTTTCTTCTCATTTGAACCCTCCACTATATATATATATATATATATATATATATATATATATATATATATATATATATATATATATATATAATATATATATAATAAAAGAAAAATAATATTAAAGCTAAAATTAAAAAAAATTCTATTGATAAAGAAATGATATAGAAATAATTAGAAATGATATATATATACATACATATATATATATATATATATATAGGGAGGGGCTCATGCGAGAACTCCATTTATTGCGAGAACCACGAGAACCAATGTGAACACAACCTAAAATAGCTTAAAAAAACCTAAAAAAACCTAACCCCCACTCCCCCCTCCCCCAAAAAAAAACCTAAACCCCCCCACCCCCCCCCCCCCCCAAAAAAAAAACCTAACCCCCCCCCCCCAAGCTAAACGCTAAAAACTAAAACCCTCAAAAAACCTAAAAAAAAACCTAACCCCCCCCCCCAGATAAAATGCTAAAAACTAAACCCCCAAAAAACCTAAAAAAATCTTAAAAAAATCTAAATATTTTTTATGCTCAAATCGCTACTTTTAGTGGCAAAAAAAATATTTTAAAAAAATATTTTTTAATTTTTTTTTTTGCTTCGAAAAGTAGCGATTTTTATATAAAAAATATTAAAAAAAATTTGTGTGATTTTTAGCTATTTTTAGTCATTTTTGGTTGTGTTCACATTGGTTCTCGCGGTTCTCGCAATAAGAGGTGGTTCTCGCATGATCTTCTCCCTATATATATATATATATATATATATAGAGAGAGAGAGAGAGAGAGAGAGAGTTAAGAGAGGAGAAATTAAGGGATTTTAATTAAACATGGTTAATGTCAATCTTACCCTTTTAATCTAAAAAATGATCAAGGGTCAAGATTAGTTCACACAGTTCACTCTAAAAAAGTTGTTCACTCTTGAACCTAATCATATATATATATATATATGTATATATATATATATATATATATATATATATATATATATATATATATATATAGGGGAGGGTTATCTTGAGAACGCTAAATATTGCGAGAACCGTGAGAACGAATGAAAAAACCAATCATAACTGATTTTTTTTAATACAAACCTCACTGTAATTAAAATACAACATCAAAAAAGAATTTACAATATCAAATAATTCATTTATCCTCTCAAAATCACTCTTACTAGATTTTTTACGCATGTGTAAATATAACAAATTTACACATGTGTAAATGACAAACTTACACATGTGTAAATGTCAAACTTACACAGGTGTAAATTTTATTTATTTACGAATTCACATAAATTTAAACGTGTAAATTTAATTTCTAACATTGTATTCGAACAACAATGATAAGTGTAAAAAGAAATTTTGAATTTGAATTGTTTTTTACCAAGTTCTCATGGTTTTTTCATTCGTTCTCACGGTTCTCGCGATATTTAGCGTTCTCATTTAAACCCTCCATATATATATATATAATTACAAAACAAAATATCAAAAACTAAAATTACAAAAAAAAAAAAAAAAAAAAAAAAATCAACAGAAAGTTGTGTACTTCAAATTTTCTATATTTTACTAAATCAATAATAGACTTCAAACAAAATATCTAAAAAAATAAAATTACAAACATACCCTATTAGCAGTGGCGAAGTTTGAGATTTCCAACCGCGAGGTCGAAAACGTATATACCCAAAAATTTCTAGTATACAATGGAGAGAGAAAAAGAATATAGTCCGTGGTTATATAATTGTGTTAAGTATTAAAGTTAAAGCGAGGTGTACATTTTCTGTGGCGAAGCTTGAGATTTCCAACCGCGGAGTCGAAAACGTATATACCCAAAAATGTCTATAAAATGGGGGGTCGAAAACGTATATACCCAAAAAATTTCTATACGAAAACTAAATACTCTCTACTACTCAGCGAAAAGTTCAGGGGGTCGGCCGCCCCCTCCCGCCCCCACTATCCTTCGCCCATGCCTATTAGTGTAGCTAAGAAGTTCATTTATTATACATAACTAGGATTTTCCCACCATGCGTTTGCGGCGGGGAATACGCGTACGGACCAAATGACAAAGACCAGTATGAAAATGCAAAATATAAATGTGTAAGAAAAACAAAATCGAAATAAAATGTAACAAATGTAAAAAATTATATTGCGTATTTAATTTTTATAAAAAAAACTAACGAATGAAAGTTTTAAAAGGAAAATAAAACTATTAGGTAAAGACGTATATTATCTATAGTGCATAGGGAAAGAAAACCAAATACTGTAGCTACTATAATACCTTTTGTTATGTAATTTTATATACGCAAAATACAAATGTGTAAAAAACCAAAATCGAAACAAAATATAACAAATATAAAATTATGTCGCGTATTTAGGTGTTGTAATAACATAACTAATGAACGAAAGTTATAAAAGGAAAATCAAACTATTAAGGTATAAGTGCATATTATTTATAACTAGATGTAAGACTCCGCCGCGTTGCGTCCGGTGCTTACAAATTCAGCCGGCATGGGTTAGTTAATAATTAAGGGGCTGTTTGTTTACCTCTTAATGAGGGTCTGAATGGTTCAGACTTCTTACTAGTTCAACACTTAATGATCCATATTATTTGTTTCCTGAGTAAATGTCTGAATGTTTCAGACATTTGCATCTGAATGGTTCAGACATTTACATCTGAATGGTTCCGACATTTGCATCTGAATGATTAATTATTATACCGAGTCTTAATGGTTAAGACCTCTAATCTGAATTGGTCAGACATTTGTCTCTGAATGCTTAAGCATTATACTGTCTCTTAATAGTTCAAACCTCATACTGCTTAATTGTTGCCATAAAAAGTTTACATCAAAACGTAGAGCAAATCGAATTTATATCGACACGCACATAAAAATATGCACATAAAAATTAGTTTTTCTTAAGTAAAAGAGATATAGTTGTAAACTCGAAACAAATTATTAGTAAAAAACTTCATAGGTTAAATACGTTCGTAAAATCGTGTCAAGTAGCACTAATGGCACATCACTGCCAACAACCACCAACATAAGAAAAGCTTGTAAAAATAAAATAAATAAAAAAGTAAAAAATAACACCAAACGAAAAACAGCCGTAGAATCGTTGAACCACGTACGCCCGTTGCAGCGTGTTAATTCGAAAAAAATTAGACATAAATGTAAAACGTAGAAAAAAATAACTAAGTCGATCCAGGACATGCGTGTTGCGACGAACTTGTCAAATGAAGAAAAATAGACGTGTTGCGACTGCCTGTCAAATGGGAAAAAACAGACAAAAAACGTTGAATCCTAGACACATGTGGCGTTTTGACTCGAAAAATTTATAACGAAACTTAAAACAAAAAACTTATGAAAGATGAAAAGTACGGGGGGACCAAAGTTGAAAACAAAAAAGTGTTGGGGGTTGAATTGTAAAAGATGAAAAGCTTTTGGTAAAAGTAAAAAGTCAAAGGGTTAAAATGCAAGAGATTAAAATCTTAGGGTTAAAATTGAAAAAAAATGCAAAAGTTTTTTGAAAAACTCACAAGACCTATATTACAACAACATATAGCACAACTTTGTTGGAAGTTTATAGTTTGGAAAAGTATAGGGGATAGTTTGAAAAAAATATAACACCAAACATTGTAGTCGCTACAATACTTTTGTGATGTAATTTGATGAAATTTATAAAAATTTATAATAAGAACACCATGTATGTAATATGTAGCCAACTAAATAAAAATAAAAGGGAGAAGGGAAACCAATGTGTTAAAATGAAAATTGATAAAAACAAAGGGAAAAAGACAAAACATTATTATTAAAATAAAAATTCCAAAACTACAATGTAGCTAACATGATATTGTTTAATATATAACCATCACTAGTGCTCTAGTGGAGGCCACGGGTATTTAAGTTTCATCTATGGTGGGTCCGGATGGGTTTTCCCCTCCAGGTCTCAAGTTCGAGTCAGAGTGATAGGAGTTTCTCTTATTGAGGGGTTTAAATTGGGGATCTATTAAGCGAGGGGGCTCTTAACGCGAACCAGGTTAAGACAACGTATGCTAGACTTCCCGTTATTCACGAATAATTCACATCTTTCAAAAAATATGTATATATTATAATACTAGTTTATAGTCCCGTGTCTTACACGAGTAATTACAAAATTTGAATTATTCTTAACATTGCACATGTTAAATATAAGTTTTGATATAAACACATATTACCCTAACTATGAACTATCTTTACAAAGTTAAAGAAAATATAACTTTGCTTAATATAAATGACACGTTTAAGCAAATATTTTATATTTATCTGTAACTTTAGAAATAATAATTAGATATACATAAAATATAAATTTATATAACAATTAAATTTATATATTATGTTATGATACAATACGATACGTAAAGAATGTGAAGTAAATTCTTAAATCTCATCCTTATCTTGGGTAATGAGACGAAGTAGAAAAAAATGATGAACACATAAAGGTTTCTTTAAAATTTTGGGATGATAATGAGAGTGGCCTTAAATCTTAATTGAGATAGAGTTGGTGGCTGAAAATGGTGATGATGGAGATGGATATGAATTGTGATGGGTAATGGTATATCTAATTCTAATAAAAAAATTTAGTTAATGTTATATAATATTCTCTCTTTCAATTCATTAATAATATTATTAATTAATTAAATTTTGTTTGAATTAATAGATTAATTCATCACAAAATATTTAGTAGAAATAATCACTTCATTACACTATTTTTAATATATCAACTCAAATCCGAGTGTTATTATTTTACATATTTTTTGTGGTGTTGATATGAAATACTGATGTCTATAATTAAAAAAATAACATTTTCAATAACGTAACACCATAAAAAAATAATATTTTCAATAGCGTAACATCATGTTTCTTAGATAATAGCAATTATTTTTTTTTTCTCAAACTTGATTTACGCAAAACAAATAAAGTAAACCAGACCATATGCTTATCCATTTTAAGAAATAATAAAATTGTAGGTTTTAAAATAATAGATAATTTATATATTTTTTAATCATAATTAGAATTAGATATTAATTAATAATATCATTAATATTAATGAATTGATGGAGAAAATGTCACATGGGATTATGCTTATCCATCTTAAAAAGTAATAAAATCAAAGGTTTTAAAATTATAGATAATTTATATATTTTTAAACTATAAATTAGAATTAAATATTATTAATTAATAATGTCATTAATATTAATGAATTGATGAAGAAAATGTCATGTGGCATTATTGAAAGTCTTTTATTAGAATTAGATAATTAGATAATAATACCCATGGGTTATAAACTCTAGAACTTTGTGATCTAATTTAGTTATTTTAGGTGAACCTAATACTAGATATGAAAATTAATATCTAGTTATGCTCATTAATAAAACAAATGCAATAACACAAACGGTATTTGGGTTCCTTTGTTAGGGATAAAAATTATACATGTTATTTTATGATAAGTGTAACCTAAACAAGTAAATTAAAATGAATATCCATCTTTGATGTTTTGTAGTATCCTGTATTTCTTCATGCAAATCTAATACTAATAAATGATTATAAATAATGACACATACCATCTAATACTAATAAAAGATTATAAATAATCTCACATGACATTTACTTCTTTAATCTCACAATTTTTATTTTTGTTTTTATAATTTCATTTATGATTATTACTTAAATCTATCTTAATCCTTATTATATTATAATAAATGTTTTAAAAAATATCATCAAATCTCTTCTCCTAATATTAATATTATGTATAAATATCTTCACTATATATCTATACTATATAATAAAAGAAAACCACTTTTGGGACACATGTCATCATATTAGGGCATCTCCTATAGATAATTATTATTTTAATTTTTTTTTCTAATTAATTATATATAACTCTCCTATTAAATATTATTTAGTTTAATATCTTATGGATAATTATTCTTTAGTTTATTCTTTCTTCTCATTTATAATATTATTTAGAGAAAATTATGATTTTGACCCTTGTAGTTATATCACTTTTACCCTTTTAGCCTAAAAAATAATTATTTAACATCTGAGCCCGCAACGTCTTCTTTTCTAACCCTTTTGGCCCCTAACACTAACCCAGTCCATTAAATGTTAGGGGCCAAAAGGGTTTAAAAAAGACGTTAGGGGCCATAAATGTTAGAAAAGAAGACGTTGGGGCTTAGATGTTAAAAAATTCTTTTTTGAGCTAAAAGGGTAAAAGTGATATAACCACGGGGGCCAAAATCGTAATTTTATTTTTTGATTTATAAAATTAGATTTATACAATTTATACAATACACGAGATTTTTTAAGGATATTTATATTTTTTATTACAGAAAATTACATTTATTCAAACCGTGTAATACGCATATTTTTTGAAATGTAATTTTTTTATTATTTGTTATATAAAATTACATTTATTCAACACGTGTAATAAATGAGGTTTTTTAAAGATGTATTATTTTATTATTTGGTAAATAATATTACATTTATTCAACTCGTGTAATACATGTGATTTAAAAAATATAACTTTTTTTATTTTGTATATAAAATTACATTTATTCAACCTGTACAATATTGTTCTTATAGATATAACTTTTTTACTATTTAAGATATAAAAGTATATTTATTCAACTCGTGCAATAAAGAAGGTTTTTAAATATATAATATTTTATTATTTAGTATATAAAATTTATTTATTCAACCCGTGTAATACACGGGGTTATAACCTAGTATATATATATATATATATATATATATAATATTATAAACACATATACTTTTATTTGTTTTATTCAGATACTCAAAATATTTTTAGATTTTCGCAATTAATGAATAACAAAATATTCTACATTAGTATTAGCGATAAAAACAGTTAATATAAATTATATTATTGCAATTTCTCCGTGATAATTCATATGTTACTTTTGTTTCAAAATATTGATGTTATTTTAGTTACGTAAATATTATTATTTACATATTTGCAACAATTTCTATAAATAAGCTTCACATAATCTCATTGATAAATGTAACATAATTTTTTTTTATTTAGAATTCTGTAACCAAAAGCTTTGTATCTACATGACAACTTTCAATTTCAATAAGATTATATACTTAGGAATCAATCACAATCTCAATTCACTTTTTTCTTAATTCATAATATTAAGATTTTTAGTTTATTTATCTATATAAATATATAATGTTATTTATCATACTATATATATATATACATATGTAAAGAGAGAGAGAGAAAGAGAAGGAGAGAGAAAATGTAGGATACAATTGCTCTTGTCATACAAAGCGTACGCGACCATAGGATAAACACACGTGTCATTCTTTTAATTTTCCTCCGTAAGGGCAAAACAGACAATTCCTTTAATCAGCAGATCGCGAGTTCGTTACACCACTATCCCGGTAATTATGAATCGTATCAGTTTCAAATATTCAGATTTTTTAAAATTATAAATTTCGGATTTGAGTATTATGATTAGGGTTTAAATCAATATTTGATTTTAATGGATCCACAGAGCAGCACTGAAGAAGTGTCCATGAAAACTGAAGGAGTTGACCTAAGCATGTGACAAGTGGCACTTTTCCATGTATCCGTACACTAATAAACAGTAATTTGTACCTTAATGACTGTGCATGATTGAATTAATGACATGAATGATTTTCTGATTACTGTTATATACATACAAATGCATTTCATGTTGCAAGATTATTTATCATTATTATATGCAACATAGTGTGGTTCAATTAGTGCACAAAACAAAGTTAGGACAGTTATCAGACAAACTAGAAGTACTGTCGGGAGTTCAGTACTCAGACAGACATGATGTTAAGACACAGAATGAGCCCCGAAACCAAGAGTTACACTAGAATAGCATGTAGGAAAGTAGGGATCATAAAACTGCCTTTCGAGTGATGATTTAAGTGCCGGAAAATGCCCGAAACACACTAAAACTGTAGAATTCTGCAGAAAATAGCAAAATTCAGCTTTTAAACATCAAAATATAATGCAGAATTATGGTTTAATGATCCAGAATACTTTGATAAGTGTCGGGAATCAAAACTGTCATAAAAGACATCATAAAGCACACTGAACTGCGCAATTTAGCACCTTAACGAACCGGTAACCAACCGAACAACCGGACACTACCCGAAACACTAAAATTTAACTAGAAGCATTGTTTCAGTGTTACCAAGCTAGTTATGATCACCAAACACCATATAACATCCTAAAACACTTAAACACTTAAAATCCCTAAACAATACACTTAATATGTAACTAGATGAAGTAACTAGAATTAAAACCCAACCAAGACACCCCTCCCCTTTTGACGGTTCTAAACGTGGGACCCATATGGGATTTCTTTTAATTGTTTAATTGGATATGTTGTTAGGATTTTAAACATATTAACCCTTGAACAATTAGATGTTGGAAGATCCTTTTTATAAACCAAGAGACTTAAACATTTTATCACTCATCACCTTCAAAGCTCACAACCTCTTCTTCTTCTCCTCCATTGTTCTCGGCCCAAACACCCCTCACTACACCATCCATTTTCAAGCCATTCTCATACATTCTAAGGTGATCTAAAGGTGTAACAAGCATACCTAAGAAGCTTGGAAGCAAGGGAGCTTGAAGGACCTTCTCTAGGAGCTTTTAACCACCCTATTTCTTCATCATCTTCATTCTTGTTCTTCCCTAGCCTTAGTGCTAGTAGTAAGCTCCTCTAATATTGTTTTTACTTCTAATTTTAGTGGTTAAAGTATCATGTAACTTGTTAATCTAAAGAATCTCAAGAAAACATAAGCATGAACATGAACATAAAGCTTAAAAACATGAAGATCAAAGTTGTTTTAGTGTATGTGCTAGACTTGTTTGTTGATTACTTGTGTTTATGGTGTAGATCACCATAAGAAGCTTGCTAGATGATGATTAAACATATGATCTAGCAAGTATAAGGATGGATCTTGAGAAAATCATGTTGATCATCCTTTATGTGAATCATGAACTTGAAGATGAACTTGTTTTAGTGTAGGATGATTATTCCTACAAGTTATAAGTCTTGAAAAGAAAAGATTTCAAAAATAATATTTTCAAGAAACTAAAAGTTTACTACTAGATTTAACAAGACTTGGTTTTTAAAGAAATTACCATGTATTAGAAGGTTAAATGGAACTAGAAAAGTGTTTGTAACATGAAAAATGCAAGAAGAATAATTTTTGTAAAATCAAGTTGTAAGTTATGAAGAATGAAGTTTTACAAGAAAGATTTTTATTAAATAAAAACAATGGATTTAGTGTTCTTAAACCTTACTAAACAACATGTTAAAAGACTATAAAGTTTTATAAACTTCAAGTTTATATCATGTTGTTAAAATACACATTTTTGGCTTATGGTAAGTTATATGTGAATTGTTGATGATTGATGATGAATTTTTAAAAGAAAATGATATGCTTTTAAGCATGGAAACCTCCATTTTTAAGGGGAAACTATGGCAAAATTTTTGTAGAAATTAAACACTTAGAAAAATATTTTTAAACAAGTGTTTACAAGTAATTTTTGATCTTGGTTTTAAATATAAAATTTGCCATAATTTTTGTTATAAAAATTATAAATATTGGAGGTTGATTTTTGAAAGTAAAAATGACTACGTATATATTTAGGAAGTTATATATTTAGATGTCACAAATTATGTGTTACTTGTATACTGATTGTATTAGTTATATTAAAATTAGGGACTTGAATTAATACACCACACCAAAATACTAAAAATTGTAACATGAAAATATTACCAAAATCACAAGAAAGTAAATATATAATTTATACCCGAATATTGGACAATCGGACAAACGGACATGTGGACTATAATTATATATTCCGGAAATAAATTCATAACTCGACAGGTATGACAAACGGTATTTTTGAAACCGAAGAAAACGAAAAAATATGGATTTATATAACTATTACAAAATATATCATATTTTGTCAAATAGAAAATATGTTATTTTTGAGTGAAGAAAAATATATATTTTCTTAAACAATTTAAAAGTATATTATTTTGGGTGAAAACTAGAAATCTATATATTTTCTAAGTTTAATCTTAAAAATATATTATTTTTGGGAAATATATGGAGGTATACTTATTTTTGCCAAGTAAAGTTTACAAATATTTTTCTATAAAAATTCTCTTAAAATACATATATTTTAAGAATATAAAGTTATGGATTTTTAATTGCATAAAAATAATATTCCGGAAAATTATACACAAATTTAAGTACAAAATACTTAATAAATACAAGAAAATACGTATTCTCATACGTATAAATACACACCGAAATACACTACCAATACTTGACAAAATACCCATATACAGATACACAAGTATGAAATACACAAGTACAAGTATACCCATACTTGGGAAAATATTTATGTGAGGAATACATAATGAACTAAGTTAAAAATATATTATTTTTGACAATATTTCAAATAATGGAATAAAAATAATTTAAGTTAAAATATTCCTACTTTAACTAATACTTATATAATTTGGAATTATATAATATATATCCAACGTATAACTCAAAGTACTCCAATTCCAAAATAAGTCTTAATAAATAAGACTAAGAGTCGTTACACGACCTAAGCGTCTAATTAAACATAACACGTGTGTAGGTAGTGGTGCGACACAATGAAAAGATCTTTGAGTACATGTGACATCAGGACGCAAACCAGTGAGTTCATGTCCCCCTTTTCTTTTAACTGTTTTCGGATTTATAACTTTCGGGGGTGAGATACATGTTTCAAATGTTCAAATGTTTCAATGGTATGGTTTAGCTAAGGAATGAACTGTTAGATCACGTGGATGATGTAGTATCTCTCCTAAGTGCCATTAATCTAGTTTAGACCGAGGGGCATGAGTGGTAGATCTATCTGGGTGTAGCGAGCACCACCCATGGGTCCTTGTGTGGCCGCATGTGGTGACTATGTCGTTCCCGCCGGATGGACCAGAGGAAATTCGCTAGGTTTGAGCACTTCCTACACACCACACATATTAATGTCCTTGTAAAACATTAATGATCTGTTCATAGACGCTTTACATACTGGTTATCAAAGGAATTCTCTCAAATGTTTACAAGTTATTACGAGCTCACATACAAAACACATGAACTCGCTCAACTTTTGTTGATGTTTTCAAATTACATGTATTTCAAGAAACTAATTTGGATCTGGCGGGTGTATGAAAGTTTCAAGAAGTGTATTCAAGTTTGATGTCATCCAACTTTTGAAGGGTGTGATTTGGATGTCTTATCTTAGATAAGACATACGCATCAAAGCCTTTTTTTATATATATGTTTTGTTTAAAAGTCCTTATGGAACTTAGTACTTGAATGGTTTGTAAGTTAAACATGAAGTATGTTGGTTGGTACTGAACAACTTGTGTTTGTAATATTTTTTTAAAAACTTATGAATGGATGAACATCGTATTTTAGTCATATAGTTGTTTATTATAATTGAATGCAATGATATTGATCAAGTCACACGTATACGGTTCCGCAAAAGTCAGGGTGTGACAGGTTGGTATCAGAGCTTCAATTGTAGTGAACTAGGATTCCTTCTCGAATCTAGAATACAATCACTAGGACTCTCCAACGAAAATATTTTTACAAAATATTTTTCATTGCATTTACAAAAAAACGCCAAGATCCATGGAACTAACATTTTTCAAAGGAAGGAAAGAAACACGAGCAAGGACATAGTCAATGGTTTAGTATGCATGGGGTAGATTTGTCAAGTTAGAAAAGACTCACGCAGGAATAACGTGAATACATGTTACTTGATGCCTATCTTTGCCTGCATATACTGGGTGATAGTAATTAATATAAGTGCATATGCCATGATTATTATGTTGCAGGTACACATGTCCTCATCCGAGAGTGGTCTATCCGAGGAGCACGATCCGATGGCGATCGTCTCTGACAACGAGGTGGCGCCTATACCAGAGGTTTTTACTTCGGACACAGAGAGCGACCCTGAGATGTTATCTGACGATGAGGACGACTTCCAGCCTTTTGCCTTGCCTGATTTTGGAGACGACGTTCCGGCTGATGATGACGTTTTTGTCGATGGTGTTCTTGCACTTCCTTTTCCGATTCATGAACAGCTTATCGTCGGTCACCCCGACGGTGAGCATCTTGTGGCACCCATTCTAGATGAAGTCCCACTCGTTGCCATTCCTCCCGAGTATTTGCCTTTTGATGACCTACTTGATGATGATTTTGACATTTTCGTGGGCGATCACCCTGCAAGCGATCACGGTGACGGGGAGGTAGATGATGTTGTTGTGTTGGATATACCTTCTCCGGTTGTGTCGGTTATTGATATCTCCTCCGATTCGGATGTACAATCTGTTGCAGACTCCTTCAAGTCTGTAACTTCTTCGGCCCTGCAGGCTGCAGGACTCAGACTTTATGCCACTGATCTGGACGACGAGGATGCTATGTCCACCGCTCCATCTTCTCCCGTCCGTGCACCCACACCTCCACATGTCCCCGATCATGTCCCTGATCCCGTTCCAGTTCCTTTTGGCTTACCTCCCTTCGCACCACTTGTCACACAACCTCCACCCACTGTTGTTGTTCCCCTTCCTTTTGTTTCAGACGAGCACCGCACTGACCTTCCCATCATTTTTCTACACGAGATTCCTACTCCCCGCCCAGGGGAGGGTATTTCTGGTCAGCCACCAAGTTTCAAACCTTTTGCATCGGCTGATTTTCCACCCATTCCATAGTTAACTCCTTTTGCATCAGATCCATTTGACCAGCCATTTAGATGGTTCCCTCCTTACACTATGCCCATTTCAGATCCGTATCACCCTTCACACCACATCGGCTATGCCCGTGATGATTTACTCATATCCCTGTAGCTGCAGTTCGAGATACTCAGCCGCAGAGTCCTTGAGCTCGAGTTTGGGGAGGGCGTTAGACCGTCTCTATTTCCATCGTGTCCATAATCTGTTTCCCCACCATCATCATCGATTCCTTTTGTTCCTCCATTTGCTGCACCTACATCCATTGAGGGCTTCGACGCCTGTTTTCTCACTGCGGAGCAGCAGATTAGTTACCTTGTCCGTCGCGTCCACGAGCTTGAGGGGGAGCTCGCTCACCTTCATAGCCTGATCTTTTTCCCTCCTCCCCCACCGCCATCAGCATCCTAGATTTTTGGTTTTATGCAGGTACCACATTTTGATGAGAAGACCACAATTGAGCCCAAGATTTATGAAGACATGAAGACACAAAAACACGATTGTTACTTTTGTATATTATAGACTTGTTTGACCGGGTTAGAGTGACCTCGTGTCCCTTTTGATATGCTACTATTTAAAAACAATGTATCTTGTGGTGGAAATATTTATGAAAAGCTCAATGGTCGTGTTCTCATTAAATTCATTGTTTGTTTACATGTTCATGTGATGTTTATGTGGTTACATGGTTGTTTGTTATGACGATTGCTTATGTTATATATATATATATATATATATATATAGGGTGAGGTTCGGCTAGAAAGTCCAAGTTTCCTAAAAAGTGTAAAAAGTCATAAAACACAATAATTTCAGGCATAAAACACACCTAAAACTCACAAATAATAGAATGAATATTACTAAAACACCATATTCAAACTCTAATAGTCCATAAAAACTTCAAACGCACCATCGTATAACTTTGAATATAAAACACAAAATGCTAAACAACATAAAACACAATAATATTTGTCATTCCATAATCAGAGCCTTAACATCTAAAACACAACACAAAACCCACATACATGATGTTTTAGTGTTTTCATCATATTATTTGTGGGTTTTTGGTGTGTTTTATGGTTGACATTATGGTGTTTTATGACTTTTTACACTTTTTAGGAAATTTGGACTTTCTGGCCAACTCCTAGCCTATATATATATATATAGAGGTCGGTTAACGTACAAATGCGCTTATCGTACATTACGTACGCTACAATCTCAGCCGTCAGATCATCTTCCCGCATTGAAAATCGCATGTGAAATTGAATTACCACATGCGAAATTGTTACCAACATTATCACATGCGAAAATGAATTACCACATGCGAAATTGTTACAAAAAAAAAACAACCTGCTATTTCATCAAAATTATCACATGCGAAATTGAATTACCACATGCGAAATTGTTACAAAAAAACAACCTTCTATTTCATCAAAATTATCACATGCGAAATTGAATTACCACATGCGAAATTGTTACAAAAAAACACCTGCTATTTCATCAAAATTATCACATGCGAAATTATTACAAAAAAAAAAACAACATGCGATTTTCATTGCGGGAAGATGATCTGACGGCTGAGATTGGCGCGTACGTAATGTACGATAAGGGCATTTGTACAGTACTCTTTACCTATATATATATATATATATATATATGGAGAAGATCATGCGAGAACCACCTCTTATTGCTAAAACCGCGAGAACCAATGTGAACACAACAAAAAATGCCTAAAAATAGCTAAATATCACACAAATTTTTTTTAATATTTTTTATATAAAAATCGCTACTTTTCGAAGCAAAAAAAAATTAAATTTTTTTTTTGGCCACTAAAAGTAGCGATTTGAGCATAAAAAATATTAAAAAAATTTTTTAGATTTTTTTAGGTTTTTTGAGGGTTTAGTTTTTAGCATTTTAGCTTGGGGGGGGGGGGGGGGTTAGGTTTTTTTAGGTTTTTTGGGGGTTTTAGTTTTTAGCATTTAGCTTGGGGGGTGGGGGGGTTTAGGTTTTTTTTAGGGGGGGGGGGGGGGTGGGGGTTAGGTTTTTTTTATATTTTTTTTAGCTATTTTAGGTTGTGTTCACATTGGTTCTCGCGGTTCTCGCAATAAGGGTGGTTCTCGCATGAACTCCTCCCTATATATATATATATATTTATGTACACCTCCTAGACAACTATTTAATGAATAAGGCCTAACCTACCCGATCTTCTTACTAGAAGAAAAATGCCGCCCCGACGAAACATTGATACCAACACCTTACCAAGAAATGAGGCTGAACTACAAGAACGCATATCACAGGCAATTGCATAGCACAAAGCCCTCCGCTCAGAGCATAGCGGTCGTACTTCCGGAAATAACCCTCTAACTGGTAATGTTAAGTCAGCTAAGACACATTACAACTCGTTTGGATATTTCCAATTGTGCTTTGCCAATGCTCACTCGTGAATTGTGTTGCTTATGTTACAGGCTGTACTTACAAGCAATTTCTGGATTGCAAACCTCTCAACTTCGATGGCACGGGAGGTGTTGTCGCTTTTCTTCGCTGGGTGGAGAAAACCGATTTTGTACTGAGGATGAGCAAGTGTGCACCTGAACGGAGGGTTACTTATATTTCTGGGCTGTTTTTGGATGGTGCACTTTCATGGTGGAATCTCCAAGTTCAAACTCTTGGCGAAGCTGCCGCTTATGCGCTAACCTGGGATGAGCTTAAGGGGCTGATGCGTAAGAAGTACTGTTCATGAGCTGAAATCCAGAAACACGAGACAGAGTTCTGGAATCTAAAGATGGATGCACCCAAGGTAGCTGAGTATATTCAGCATTTTCATGATCTGTCAAGGGTTGTTCCATACCTTTTTGAGCGAGAGTTCAAAAGAATCGAGCGGTTTATTTGGGGACTGGCACCTCAAATCTTAAGCATGGTTACTGCTTCCAAGCCTCCGACTATCGTTGTGGCCATTGATCTGAGTGTGGTACTCACAGAAGAAGCAATTTGTATGGGAAAATTTTCTATATCTGAAAACAAGAAAAAGGAAACTCATGGGGAATCCTCGGGTGACAACAAGAGGAAGTTCACGAATTTCAAAAAGAGCACCCGAGCAAACAACAACACCAACAAGCGTAGAGATACCAAGCCGCCAGCTGAGGCTCAGACTGGCGTAGCAAACACTGAGAATAGTGGAAAAGGGTATGTAGGTTTTCTAACCAAGTGTGATAGGTGACAATACCATCATACCGGTCCGTGTAGGACCCATAAGTGTGAAAACTTTGGGAAGATTGGACATTCAAAGGATACATGTTGGTATGGTGCGGGACGCAGAAATGGAAACCAAGGAGGAAACGGTAATCGTGGTGGGAATGGAAATCAGTATGGAAACTGAAACCAAGGTAGGAATGGTACTCAGGGTGGAAAAGGAAATAGGGGTGGAAATGGGAATCAAGTTGGTAATGGGAATCATGGAGGAAACAACAATAAAAACATGGCGGAAATGGAAACAATAATGGTCGTGGCCAAGGCTGTTTTGGTTGCGGTGACTTGGGGCACTTCAAGAAGGATTGCCCTAAAAACAATCAAGCTCGAGGAAGGGTGTTCACTATTGGAGCCAGGGAAGCACGCCAGGATCCAAATGTGGTTACTTGTACATTCCCTATTAACCAATGCCATGCATCTGTTTTGTTTGATACTGGAGCCGACTTTAGTTTCGTATCTATAGACAGTAAGAATACACTTGGCTTAGTTACAAGTAAGCTAGATGCCATATATTCGATAGAACTGGCTAATGGAAAGTTAGTTGAGGCGAATGAAGTGATTAAGGGTTGTACTTTGGAGCTTGGAGAGCGCGAATTTTCTATTGATCTTCTACCGGTGGATTTGGGAGCTTCGATGTCGTTGTCGGAATGGATTGGTTATCGAATAACCGTGCGGAAATAGTTTGCCACGAGAAGACCATTCGCATCCCGTTAGCGAATGAGGAGACGATCGTGATTCATGGAGAAAAACACGAGACGCCCTTGCGAATTATCAACTGTATGAAAGCACAGAAGTGTTTACGAAAAGGATGCTTTGCCTTCCTAGCACACGTAGTGGATAAGAAAGTTAAGGAGCCGAAGCTTGAAGACATTCCAGTGGTGAAGGATTTTCCTAAAGTCTTTCCCGGAGACTTGCCGGGATTACCTCCACAGAGACAAGTCGAATTCCACATTGACATGGTTCCAGGTGTCGCGCCTGTAGCCAAGGCACCGTATCAACTTGCGCCATCCGAAATGCAAGAGTTATCTACACAACTCCAGGGGTTGTTGGATAAGGGATTTATAAGGCCGAGCTTCTCGCCTTGGGGAGCTCCATTGTTGTTTTTCAAGAAGAAGGATGGTAGTTTTCGAATGTGTATCGACTACAGTGAGTTGAATAAGCTAACCATCAAGAATCGGTATCCTTTGCCGAGGATTGATGACTTGTTCGACCAACTACAAGGCTCTAGCTACTACTCGAAGATCGACTTAGGTCAGGGTATCATCAGGTGCGAATACTGGAAGAAAGTATCCCTAAGACGGCCTTTAGGACTCTCTATGGGCATTACGAGTTCCTTGTCACGCCATTTGGCTTAACAAACGCACCGGCAGTATTCATGGACTTCATGAATCGGGTGTGTAAGCCTTATCTGGATAAGTTTGTGATTGTGTTTATAGACGACATCCTTATTTACTCGAAGACCAAGTAAGATCATGAGCAACATCTGTGAGCTATCTTGGAGCTTTTGAAGAAAGAACAGTTGTATGCAAAGTTGTCGAAGTGTGAATTTTGGATTTGCGAAGTGCAATTCTTAGGTCACGTGGTGAATGAGAATGGAATTCATGTCGACCCTGCCAAGATCGAAGCAATCAAGAATTGGGAAGCCCCAAAGACGCCAACTGAGATACGACAATTTCTGGGGTTAGCAGGCTATTACAGACGGTTCATTGAGAATTTTTGAAGTATTGCTCAACCGCTAACGTCCCTAACCCAGAAGGATAAGAAGTTTGACTGGGGCGAGAAACAAGAAACAGCTTTTCAGACGTTGAAGGATAAACTTTGCGACGTGCCTATCTTATCTTTACCTGACGGTACCGACGGATTTGTAGTTTATTGTAATGCTTCATGACAAGGTCTTGGTTGCGTGTTGATGCAACGAGACAACGCCATCGCGTACGCCTCACGTTAGTTAAAGGTGCATGAGAAGAACTATACAACGCATGACCTTGAGTTAGGAGTTGTGATATTCGCATTGAAGATTTGGCGTCATTACTTATATGGAACAGGTTGCACGATCTTTACAGACCATAAGAGTTTGCAGCACATTTTTTATCAGAAGGATTTGAATATGAGACAGCGTAGATGGGTTGAACTGTTGAATGATTATGATTGTGAGATCAAATATCACCCGATTAAGGCAAACGTTGTAGCCGACGCCTTGAGCCACAAGGAACGCGCAAAACCTCTAAGGGTGCGAGCCTTAGAGATGACAATACAACCTGATCTTACTACTCGGATTCGGGAAGCACAGCAGGAAGCGCTTAAGCCGGAGAACCTATGAGCCGAATCGCAGCGTGGTATGGAAGTGAAATTATTGCCAAGGGAAGATGGAACAATGTACTTCATCGATCATATTTTAGGTACCATTCTTCGGTTATCTACGAGCCTTTATTCTGGACGAAGCTCATAAGTCAAGGTACTCGATCCATCCTGGATCCGAAAAGATGTACCAAGACTTGAAGGATTGGTATTGGTGGCCCAAGATGAAAGTCGATATTGCAACATATGTGGGTAACTATCTAACTTGTGCTAAAGTTAAGGCAGAATACCAGAAACCATCAGGGCTGCTGCAACGACCTGAGATTCCCATCTGGAAGTGGGAACAAATCTTAATGGACTTCATTTCCAAGCTGCCCAGAACCCAAAGAGGTCACGATATAATTTGGGTGATTGTTGATCGACTCACGAAGTCTGCACATTTCCTACCGATCAGCGAGAAAGACAGCACGGAGAAGTTAGCAGAAATATACCTCAGATAGATTGTGGCACGTCATGGAGTGCCTGCTTCCATCATATCCGATCGAGATGGTCGTTTTGTGTCAAGAATTTGGGAATCGTTCCAGCAAGCTTTTAGATCACAGCTGAACCTCAGTACTACATTTCACCCTCAGACGGATGGCCAAAGTGAACGGACGATTCAGACTTTGGAAGACATGCTACGTGCTTGTGTGATGGACTTTGGTGGAAGTTGGGATACTCACTTGCCCTTAGTGGCGTTTTCCTACAACAATAGTTATCACACTAGCATTCACCCGTTTGAAGCTCTTTATGGACGTAAGTGTCAATCCCCGTTGTGTTGGGCGGAGACCGGAGATACACAGGTTATTGGTCCAGAGTTGGTTCAGGAAACAACAGACAAGATTGCTCAGATACCTGATCGTCTCAAGTAATATGAAAGGCGTTTCAAACCAAAACGTAGTTAAGTGTTTAGCGGAAGCATAATTGTAAAACCCAATGTAAGTATTAAGTACGAAATAAAGTAATGTTTTTAGCATGGCACACACTGCCATGTCCCACAATGACCACGCTTCCCTGTGCAAGCTCCATGAGTACCTAACGACCTGCAAGGCATGTAACAACGAGTCAACAACAAAGTTGAGCGAGTTCACAGTTGGTTGTTTAGTTTTAGCATTCGTTTCGTAAATCATATGTTCGTTTTGTAAACCATGTATCGTATTAATTCGTATCGCGGTCTCCCAGACATGTTTGCGAAGATTAGTGGGGGCTTCCCATGTGTTACTAGACCGTGCGTATCGACTACTACGAAAATGTAAGTGGTGCCCTAAGTCAATGTCTATCAGCATTGACCTTTTGCCCATAGTCCATTAGTACACGCCCGTCCGACTGGCACGGTGTGAGGTTTGTTAAACCTAATAGCGCTATTAACTAATGACCCGCTCGCCATAGGCCTCGGTGATTAAGTTGATATGAATGAGGGACTTTATGATAGAGGTTTGGTCCAGTGTGTAATCTTGGCATCCTACCTACGGAGGATGGTTGTAGTTACCGTTTAAATCATTACCCATTCCCAACCCTTGGGAATCCCATGCCTTGGAAAGAGTGTGAACTCACCTCGGTTGCTCGGTTTGACTCTCAAAAATAGCTAACAGTCAAGGTCGGTCAATCACGTCCTATTATGATTACCAGTTAGTCATTTAGTGGTTTTCAAATAGAGCACAAAGTTCCTACACGTATCTATCACATAACATGCATCACTTTAACGAGTCATGCCCATATAAACTTCCCATCCATTCCCCACTCATACGACATTGCACATAACACTTTTATAGACATATAACATGTAATATCATTCTCGGATAACCTACCCGCCATTTAGACACACAAATCACTACTTATGTCGTTTCAGCTTTAATCTTCAAAACCGGGCTGTTTTCGGGGATTTTAATAAAATAGTTAACTTATTCCAAAAATTCCCAACTTTTTACAGAATGTCTTAAATGATCCAAATATTATTGTGTAAAATATTGGGATCCAATTCATCAACAATATTTTATAAAAATTCATTTTTCGGACTGCAATCAGATTCATCTTTTTCTGATTGCAGTCCACGGAATAATTTATTAAAAATTCTTCGTAAGTTCGATTTACGAAATTCTAGTGGGATAATTACAAATACATCAGTTGTCATCTACTGTACAAATTTCATGAGCTGATTCATCATAGATTTCCAGTTATGACCAAAAACATATCACCCATTTACTGCAGCAAAAACTCAGCTTCAGCTGCTGTTTTTAAAAGGGTCTTTAAAAATAGTAAACGAAGTCCAAAAATTATAATTCCAGTGCCATTAGAACCGTATTTCATAATAAATAAATCTAGACTTCAGAAAATACATTTTTCACTTTATTAAGGTTAGGTTACAGCCAACTGAAGTTGGCTGTAATCATCAATCAGCAAACTGTTTTCAGCTTTTAACATTCTAAAGTGTGTTCGGTTGATTCCGTTAACATGTTTAGTGATCACAACAACATCAAACATCAATACTAACAAGTAATTCAGCAAATAATCAGTACATCTCAGGACAACTTCATACTAACACAAATACATCATGTTTCATCTTCTTGTTTAAACCCTTTTTTAGTGTTCATGTAGATTTAACATATTACATATTTTAATCATGAAACAAGATGAACAAAGGTTAAATAAGAGCTTACTACTAGCTTATAGCTAGGGGTGATTCTCTAGTGCAAAAGATGAAGAAAAAATGGTGAAGAAGGCAAGAACAAAGCTCCTTTGAATGCTCTTCAACTTGCAACCTCCATGGATCAACTTTGTAGCTTTGAATGGACTTGAATCTTGGAAGGAGATGGTGGTTATGTGGTGGTGATGGGTTCGGTTTTGGGGTGAACCGGTACTCCTTCTTATAATATCTTGTGCAACACCACAAGCTAACTATCTAATATAATAATGAGATGTAATCTAGGGACAAGATTGTGGAATGGTATAAAAATATGGTGGGTCCCCTTGGGGTGACCGAAATTTCGGTTGTGGGGGGGGGGGGGGCTTTATGTAACATTTTGCAACTAATAAGTAAACATTAGTTAGTTCCCAAGTATTGTTTACATATGTTAGTTAGTAGGCATTTTAGCGGGTGTTATGGTGTACGAGGATCATGACTAGCCAAAAATAACTAAATAATGTGTTTGACAAATATTTGGTGTCCCGGGTAATGTCCGGTTTTTCGGTCGGATATTGTTCCGTTAAGTTGTTAAATTGTTCCGTAAGGCGTCTTATACATATATTTTTGTAACACAATTGATTCCTAACACATAGGAAAATATTCAGGACCATTTAATCAAGTTTTCTGCATACTACTAGTATGCTAATACGCACATGTAAGTATAACACAGTAATCAGAGAGCAGTTAAATAATTTTGCACAATCATCAAGCACTTTAATTATCATTAATAAATTGTACGGATACATGGAATTACGAGGATTGTCACACAGCCCGTGACAGACAAAAGAGCTATGCCGACAAGCGACGAAAACCGTTGGAATTCGAAGTTAGGGATATGATGTTATTGAAAGTCTCGCCTTGGAAAGGCGTCGTATGATTTGGTAAGCGTGGGAAGTTAAACCCACTGTACATTGGGCCCTTCAAAATTCTAGAAAGGATCGGAACCGTTGCATACAAGCTGAAAATCCCAGAAGAACTCAGAAGTGTCCATAACACGTTTCACGTGTCTAATCTCAAGAAGAGCCCAACTCAATAAACAGTTGTTATTCCTGCAGACAAGATTCATCTCAACGATAAACTCCAATTTACTGAAGAACCTGTTGAGGTTACGGACTGGAAAGTCCACAAGACTCGTAGAAGTCGTATTAAACTTGTCAAAGTTCGTTGGAATTCACGTCACAGCCCAGAGTTTACTTGGAAGCGTGAAGACCAGATCAAATCAAAGTATCCGCATTTGTTTCACAACTCCCCTGCAACTGGTAGCGCAGCTTGAATTTCAGGACAAAATTCTTTTAACGGGGGGAGAATGTGACAACTGGCACTTTTCCATGTATTTCGTACACTAATAAACATTAATTTGTACCTTAATGACTGGGCATGATTGAATTAATGACATGAATGATTTTCTGATTACCGTCATATACATACAAATGCATTTCATGTTGCAAGATTGTTTATCATTATTACATGCAACACAGTGTGGTTTAATTAGCGCAGACATACATGATGACATAGAATGAGCCCCGGAACCAAGAGTTACACTAGAATAGCATGTAGGAAAGTAGGGATCATAAAACTGCCTTCCGAGTGATGATTTAAGTGCCCGAAACACACTAAAATTGCAGAATTCTGTAGAAAACAGCAAAATTCAGATGAAGTAACTAGAATTAAAACACTTAAACACTTAAAATCCCTAAACAGTAAACTTAATATTTAACTAGATGAAGTAACTAGAATTAAAACCCAACCAAGACACCCCCCCTTTTGACGGTTCTAAACATGGGACCCACATGGGATTTCTTTAAATTGTTTAATTGATATGTTGTTAGGATTTTAAACATATTAACCCTTGAACAATTAGATGTTGGAAGATCCTTTTTATAAACTAAGAGACTTAAACATTTTATCATTCATCACCTTCAAAGCTCACAATCTGTTCTCCTTCTCCTCCATTGTTCTCGGCCCAAACACCCCTCACTACACCATCCATTTTCAAGCCATTCTTATACATTCAAAGGTGATCTAAAGGTGTAACAAGCATACCTAAGAAGCTTGGAAGCAAGGGAGCTTGAAGGACCTTCTCTAGGAGCTTTTAACCACCCTATTTCTTCATCATCTTCATTCTTGTTCTTCCGTAGCCTTAGTGCTAGTACTAAGCTCCTCTAATCTTGTTTTTACTTCTAATTTTAGTGGTTAAAGTATCACGTAACTTGTTAATCTAAAGAATCTCAAGAAAACATAAGCATGAACATGAACATGAACATAAAGCTTAAAAACATAAAGATCAAAGTTGTTTTAGTGTATATGCTAGACTTGTTTGTTGATTACTTGTGTTTATGGTGTAGATCACCATAAGAAGCTTGCTAGATGATGATTAAACACATGATCTAGCAAGTATAAGGATGGATCTTGAGAAAATCATGTTGATCATCCTTTATGTGAATCATGAACTTGAAGATAAACTTGTTTTAGTGTAGGATGATTATTCCTACAAGTTATAAGTCTTGAAAAGAAAAGATTTCAAAAATAATATTTTCAAGAAACTAAAAGTTTACTACTAGATTTAACAAGACTTGGTTTTTTAAAGAAATTACCATGTATTAGAAGGTTAAATGGAACTAGAAAAGTGATTGTAACATGAAAAATGCAAGAAGAATATTTTTTGTAAAATCAAGTTGTAAGTTGTGAAGAATGAAGTTTTACAAGAAAGAGTTTTATTAAATAAAAACCATGGATTTAGTGTTCTTAAACCTTACTAAACAACATGTTAAAAGACTATAAAGTTTTATAAACTTCAAGTTCATATCATGTTGTTAAAATACACATTTTTGGCTTATGGTAAGTTATATGTGAATTGTTGATGATCGATGATGAATTTTTAAAAGAAAATGATATGCTTTTAAGCATGGAAACCTCCATTTTTAAGGGGAAACTATAGCAAATTTTTTGTAGAAATTAAATACTTAGAAAAATATTTTTAAACAAGTGTTTACAAGTAATTTTTTTTCTTGGTTTTAAATATAAAATTTGCCATAATTTTTGTTATAAAAATTACAAATATTAGAGATTGATTTTTGAAAGTAAAGATGACTACTTTTGCCATGTAAAGTTTAAAAATTACAAAACTAGAAATCTATATATTTTCGAAGTTTAATCTTAAAAATATATTATTTTTGGCAAATATTTGGAAGTATACTTATTTTTGCCAAGTAAAGTTTATAGATATTTTTTCTATAAAAATTCTCTTAAAATACTATATTTAAGAATATAAAGTTATGGATTTTTAATTGTATAAAAATAATATTCCGGAAAATTATATACAAATTTAAGTACAAAATACTTAATAAATGCAAGAAACTACGTATTCTAATACGTATAAATACATATCGGAATACACTACCAATACTTGGCAAAATACCCATATACAAATACACAAGTATGAAAATACCCAAGTACAAGTATACCCGTAAATGCAAGAAAATATTTTTGACAATATTTCAAATAATGGGATAAAAATAATTTAAGTTAAAATATTCCTTTTTTAACTAATAATTATATAATATATATCCAACGTATAACTCAAAGTACTCCAATTCCAAAATAAGTCTTAATAAATAAGACTAAGAGTCGTTACACGACCTAAGCGTCTAATTAAACATAACACGTGTGTAGGTAGTGGTAAGACACAAGGAAAAGATCTTTGAGTATACGTGACAGCAGGACGAAAACCAGTGAGTTCATATCCCCCTTTTCTTTTAACTGTTTTCGGATTTATAACTTTCGGGGGGTGAGATATATGTTTCAAATGTTCAATTGTTTCAATGGTATGGTTTAGCTAAGGAATGAACTGTTAGATCACGTGGATTATGTAATATCTCTCCTATGTGCCATTAATCTAGTTTAGACCGAGGGGCATGAGTGGTAGATCTACATGGGTGTAGCGAGCCCTACCCATGGGTCCTTGTGTGGCCGCATGTGGTGACTATGTCGTTCCCGCCGGATGGACCGGAGGAAATTCGCTAGGTTTGAGCACTTCCTACGCACCACACATATTAATGTCCTTGCAAAACATTAATGATCTGTTCATAGACGCTTTACATACCTCTTATCAAAGGAATTCTCTCAAATGTTTACAAGTTATTATGAGCTCACATACAAAACACATGAAGTCGCTCAACTTTTGTTGATGTTTTCAAATTACATGTATTTCGGGAAACTAATTTGGATCTGGCGGGCGTATGAAAGTTTCAAGAAGTGTATTCAAGTTTGATGTCATCCAACTTTTGAAGGGTTTGATTTGGATGTCTTATCTTAGATAAGACATACGAATCAAAGCCTTGTTTTATATATATATTTTGTTTAAAAGTCCTTATAGAACTTAGTACTTGAATGGTTTGTAAGTTAAACATGAAGTATGTTGGTTGGTACTGAACAACTTGTTTTTGTAATATTTTTTAAAAACTTAGGAATGGATGAACATCGTATTTTAGTCATATAGTTGTTTATTATAATTGAATGCAATGATATTGGTCAAGTCACACGTATACGCTTCCGCAAAAGTCAGGGTGTGACAAAGCATTAATGTCTCATGGTGATATTCAAAGAAAGCCATTGGTTTTGTCTTAAGTGGCTCTGGTTTTTTAATCTTCTTTTTTTTTTTTTATCATTGATGTACTAATCTTATCCTTTTTTGTGTTTTCATATTCTTCTTATGTTTAATTGGCTCAACAAAGTCAACATCATCTTCTTCAAAGTCATCATCATTTGCATCATTCCGTATATTGGCCCTTTGTGTTTTGTTATCATTTTTTTTGGATTTTCAACTTTTTAATAGGCTGCTTAAAGTCATCATCATCATCAGTTATTTCTACACAAAAACAAATCCTTGTTACAAAGCTCGGAGACACATGTTATGAAAATAAATACCCATTTATACAACAAGATCTATATCCGCATATTATAGAATCAGTTATTACAGTAACATAAATAAAAAAAGCCGCACGCTATACAATCAAATACGCATGTTATGAAAACCACAAGTTTTAAAACTTCAAACGCACATTATCAAACCCTAAGCATTAACAGTTGCACGTTCTAAAAGTTCAAACGCACATTATCAAACCTTAAGCATTAACAGACGCACGTTCTAAAAGTTCAAACGCACATTATAAATAAAACCCTAGTTATGAGATTTTAGGGGAAGAACCCGGATTCATCTTTTTCGATTGTGGTCTGTAGTTGTTTCTTTTGCTCCTTTTCTCCCGTACAACTGATATCAGTCAATCGAATCAATTTGGGAAAGATATAGATTGTCACACCCCAACCGATGGCGGAATCATCGGGGCGCGGCACTGAGCGAAACAGATTGTTCAAGAGAATCCACAACAACTATTAAATTTGAAACGCCCAGATTTCTTTATTCGAAATATGAGTATTAAATACTATTTTTAACAAAATTTGGGCATGACCCGTTCGTACCATTATACAACTAATCCTATGACGCATTCCAAAAGACATAACGAAAATCGTAACATTTTAAACATCCACTACAAACTAGAAATTTTACAAAAGATTTAACACATCAAGTTTAAAGTTTTAACTACCAAACATAACCTATTTTAACAAAAGTATTTTGACCCATTGGCGATACTTCAAAAGTTGCGGAAGCGCATGAAAGGCGTTCAAAGTGTGTTCGATCTGAGCGAAGCATAAGCACATAAACTTGAGTTTTGCCTAAAACCAACACAACAAAACAAAACAACATTAGCATATCATTCATAATTCAACTAATTCTTCAATGAACTTGATGAACTAATATTTGCCACTTTAATTTTGTACCATACTTGACTAATTCATTCTTGAATTCGACTTTCTTATTTTCGTAACCAACTCAGTTACACCATTCTTTCTCATATGACTCATTCGGAATAAGTCTATTACTTATCCATTCTTCCTCATAAGACTCTTTCTATTTTAACCCGTTTACAACGGATTTGCAACATAACAACCTTGTCATGATTTGTTCTAATTATCTGACCCATTCAAGACGGTTGTTAGTAAACTCATTCTCAAAATTCACATATTAATTGTTTGACCCGTTTACAACAAGTCATCATCACAAACCAACATCTAATATACACTTCTAATGAATTGACCCGTTCGGGTAAGTTTGACAACATAAACATATAACAATTTCATCTTAATACAAAACCAATCAATTCTACAATTTAAGACATAAAGACACTTTTCTATAATTCAAAATGTACAAGTGACGTACCTCGGTCTTGATTTCCTTCTCGCTTAGTGCGGCTTGAACTTTCTTCCTTTATCCCTATACATATAAACATTTACATTAAGACTTTCGCATTCCATATCTACTTCTCAATGGTGTTTTTGGGATAAAGCATCTTAGTTCAATTCGAACATTATTTACATACTTAAAACATGACCATCATATACATATTCTAAATCAAAAAATGCAGAATTTCTCATTGAGGCATTTTGTCAAACACTTGGCGTGTGTACTACAAACAATGCATTATATACAAGTATTTAAGCATAAACCTACTAATTCACACCATGGTTTGTCAAGGTTAATGTGACATCTATGCTTGTAATCATTGTAAACAATTCAGTTATCAATGAAATAAAGTTATTTGACCCGAATGTTTGTTTGTTTATGTTTGACATTTTTCATGTTTTGATTTTTATTCAATTTCAAACTCTATATCGCTTTCTTGAGAATTATACGCAAACTGGTGCGTAAACGTAAGTAGTTTAACGCGACAAATACTCCGGAACATCAACATATGCTTAACATACCTTAAATAACCTTTACATAACTTAGAAATAAGTTTTGAAGGCTTTGGTATGGCAAAATCAAGTTTATTCGCTTACAGGGACTAAAATTGACAAACTGCGAAAGTATGCCGATTTGAACTGTAATGGACATTCCGGAACATGATCATAAGTTAAGCACACCCTAAATATCCTTTACATAGCTTAGAAATAGGCTTTGAGGGGTTAGGTGTGCTAAAATAAACTTTATGCTCATTCAGGGACTAAAAGCGTAAAAAAGTGCATAAGTTTGCATTTTCGCGCATAACTTACGTTCTGAATACATCCGGACATCCAAAACTTCATTCTTCGCGCAATTTGGATCGCTTTTGCGTCCGTTACGACTTCCTTCGTAATTAACCGAACAACGCAATTGTACGACCAAACGAACCGACATCTGGTATATTTTTGAGCATATTTTAAGTTCCCTATACTTTAACTTCATATTTGAACCTTAAAACGAGGTTAACAGGGCTTAAACGTGTCAAAACGCATCAAAAACCAAGTTCGGAGACACAGGGGCTTGTTCTGCCATTTTACCAAACTTTCTGCCAGCAAGCATGGTCCTTACGGATCGTAAGGGACCACATACGGTCCGTAAAGCTTTCCTAGATCAGCAGAAAGTTGGTTACAACCATTTCTAGCTTGATCCCACCTTTGCACATGGTTTTAAGCATTTCTAGGGGCTCCCCTGGTTTTGTAAATCTATGGGCTCGATGTGTACGGCTGTGATTGAATCTCGGATTACGAGGAACGATCTTAACGGCTCTACCAAATCTATAAATACCCCTCCATAGTTCACTTGCAACCCACTTGATTTCTGAGATTTTCTCTAAGTTGAAGTGTGAAACACTTCAAACCCGAGAAATACTTGGAAAATCAAACTTGCGAGGACCTTCTGTAAGTATTCTTTCGTTTTTTTCATTCGTTTTCAACGTTAAAGTCAAACTGCATTTGACTTTCTGCATTAACCAATTTATGGTCAATGCGAAGTTCGTTTGAACTTCATAACATGAGCGTAATCACGATGGTTATAGTCCCTAGTGACTATACCTACTGATTACCACGTTATCTAGGCTCAGTGACGAGTCATAGTTTCGGCCAAAATGCGTATTCTCTCGTATTTTGTAACCAAACTACTCGTGGGTATCAAAACCGTTTGTTTTGATACCAAACCTGTTTTTAAACATCGTTAAACATGTTTTAACATGTTTAGCTCGTCACTTTTAGATTTGTGCTTGTCTAGGGTCGTAAAGGTAAGCGATCTAATCAATCGCTTATACTTTCGAACCCGACCGATTTGGTCGATCATTAGGATCCGACCAAACACATTAGATGACCATATTTGTATAGGGAATAATAACCTTCTGAGGTTATACCTTATGGTCACGTCGTTTAAGTAGTTGTATGATTGGTAGTAAATATGCCTTAGGTAAATTACCAAAATACCCTTTTTACGCCAAAATTCATTTTAAGCCTATGTAACCTAATTTTTGGCATCTAAACTGATTTAACAACAATATTAAACATGTTAAGGCATATTTTACTTGTCATAGGACTAGTTAAGCGGTCCAAACGTGTTTTACGCAAACGACGCGTTAAAGTAGCATAGGCTACCTAAACGGGTCGTAACGGGTCAAAAGCACTTAGGATAAGTTTCGTTTTAGTATGTAGGCTTTGTTAAACCATACCACATGAGTTCTTACACTCATTTGGTTTACGAACCCTCATGCTACCCGATCCTCCGAATAGGTCCGTTTATTAATGTAGTTACCTATATTAGGTGATTTTGAATCCGTGATCTTCTAGCTTTGCTTGGTGGATATCTAAAGTCTATTGAGCAATCTCAAGTGAGTACATAGCCCCCCTCTTTTACTGTTTTTCAAACATTTTGGGGTGAAACACATGTGCCTACTTGTTACATTCGTGCTTCCCATGTTTTCATATCATATACTTGCTATGTTCATTAGTACACTATTAGTACATTGTTTTACATTACTTTTCTGCTATGTATGTTTACTGAGCATGCTAGCACATTGTTTTACATTACATTTTCTGCTTTGTATGTTAACTTAGCATATTTAGTACATTACTTTCATTACATGTTTACATTTGATATGACATTTGGTTTGTTCAACGGGTCTAAATTACATTCATTAACATTAGCTACGCCGCTCGGTAGTAAGTAATGGTACCATAGGACTTGACAAATCCCGTTCCTGACATCCTAGGTTTGTTTGGGTGTAAGGAATGACTGAATCCGAAAACATTTTCTTGATAATCTTTACTCTAAGGTTATCCTGCTGTCTCAAGGCTTGAATGTATGCGTTAACTTACCGCATAAGTGTTTGTATCAGTAAAGCATGTATTTATTTACTTATTTTACAAAACATAACTTTTGATTTATTCAAAATACTTTGTTATGTACATTTTTACTTGTGATTTAAGTAGTCTCATTTTACTTACCATACATAACTTTTGTTTACACATTACATGGTTTATATTCAACTTGGGTTATACTATGACATTTGACTATTGGAATAAACATGGATATTTTACAATGTTGGTTGGTTTGAGTGACTTAAATAACGAGGCGTGTGTAATATGGTACAAGCATGGTGGATACGCCACTGGTACTTCCTATATATAAGTGCTTGTATAATATTACATATCGTAGCGTCATTTAAACCACTTCAGTTTAGACATATTATATTTACAACACATTTTCATTTAAACATTGTTTTACAAATAACTTGGTTTATACAAACTCTTTTTACTTGGTTATTCTTTTAACCATACATTATTCTTTTATATATACATATCATCTGATTTTGCTATCGTTTTTCAAATGATTTATAAAACAAAACAATTAACAAGGTTCATGACTGAATTTTATTAAACATTTCTCTAAACTCAAGTCATGAATCCTATTTTCACAAAACCTATGTATCTCATAGGCATTTTTATGCTGACGTACCTATTTTCACATGTGTTTTCAGGAGCTGTTGCTTAGGATGTTCGTGACATACTAGGGCGGACCTGTGCCTTAGAGACTTAAAATGAAGATAGAACTAGTTTAATTATGTGGGGGTACTCTTTGTTTCAGTTATTTTAAGACAATGTAACTCTTTGTTTAATGAATAAAACATAACTTTTAAATGCCATTGTTGTGAAACAGTTGCAACACTCCCCGACGTTTCCGCCACGATTTGATGTTTTACGTGGTCGGGGTGTGACAGAAGAGTTGGTATCAGAGCCAATGGTTATAGGGAATTAAGTTATTAGTAATGCTTTGACCTAGACTATTACCTTTCTAGGACCCCCAACACAAGTTGTCTTGTGTTTAGATTTTAAAACACGCACTTCACCTATCCTTAGGTGATCACCAAAACAAGAACCCAATTTTCTGAAACGATTTTTGAAAATCAATCATCTGTTTTTAAATGATTTATTATATGGTTTTGAAATCTTTGATTTTTCATAATGATTTTGAAAATTTACCATCCATTTTTGAATGATTCTTTTGGCCTTGTGCCTTCCAAGTTTTCAAAATCTCGTCAAAGTTTTGGGTTCTAAATAGTGTGAACACGTGCAAACTGGAAGGGTGAATGCCTGTACCCTGAGTTTTTCTGTCTAAGGCTAGAGTGTTCGTACAAATCCACATAATCGGACCAGTCACTCTTACCTGGGAACTCTTGGGGTGAGTATTCACTTATAGGCAAGCATGTCTTCGCGATACATTATTTTTTACCCATTTTACTTTGATTAGTCACTTTGTGTCGTTTGTTTGCTTTGTGATACGGACAAATGACCACCATCTTTGCTTTTGTCGATTTTTATTTCATCTCATTCTTTTCATCTAAATCATCTCACTCGTTCTTTTCATGTTTCCTCTTTTAGAATGCCTCCTCGACGCGAAAATCCGCTACCAAATGCCGAACTGGCAGAAATCATCGCGCAGCAAATGGCTGCTGCGTTCCCAAATCTTATTGCTCAATTGAACCATGCCAACAACAACAATAATGCTCCATGCAACTTCAAGAGTTTTAACTCGGCTAAACCACACAAGTTCAGTGGTTCTGAAGGGGCAACTGGGCTCCTTCAATGGTTCGAGAGCATTGAGAGTACGTTTTGTCACGTTCAGTGTCCTGATAATCGCAAAGTCGAGTTTGCTTCTAGTGTGTTTCAGAAGAGGGCTCTCACATGGTGGAACGGGGTTATGAGAGACTGTGGTGCTGAGGTTGCTTTAGCACAAACATGGGCTGAACTTATGGCGCTTATGATTAGGGAGTTTTGTCCTCGTCATGAGCTGCGAGCTCTAGAAAGGGAGTTTGATGATCTGAATCAGGATAGTGGCGAGCACCGGGCGTATACTGATAGGTATGAGGAGCTGAGTGTGTTATGCCCAACAATGGTTACCCTACTCGAGAAGGCTATCGAGAGGCATATCGATGGCCTACCTGACTCCATACAAGACATCGTTACTGGTAGTAACCCTACCATAGTCCGTCAAGCAATCGAGCTATCAGCGACATTGACTGAGTCGCAAGTTCGAAAGGGTAAGCTGCATAGAAAAGGTGACAAGGGTAAGAAGCAGTCGTCTGACAAAGAGGATAGCAAGAAAGGTAAAAACAAGAAGGGTAAGGATTTTGGTTCCTCGAAGGGTTCTAGGAAGCGTAAGGCTTCCCAAAATTTCGCCGTTACTGCACAAGCTGCACCAAATAAGCATGCGCAACCACTTGCCAAGAAACCTTATCTGGGCAATGCACCTTTGTGCAACAGATGTAACGGTCAGACTCGACTGTTCTTGACGGTGCTTCATGTTCAACCCGTGAATCGGTAATCTCTTCGTTAGGAATCCATACTCAGTCCGTGTCTCTACTTAGAGACTAAGTAGTGAACCCGAACGAGTCTAGATTCTAACGGTTTTGAGTGAGAAGTTAAGAATGTTGAAGAAAAGTTTGAAACATTTGAAAGATGTTTAGATTTAGTTGAAAATGATGTAAAAACATGTGGAAATCCATCAGATCTGAACCATTCTTGATAAGATGAGGTCACACTTCAATGTTCATAAGAACTTCATGATGACATCACCTTAGAACAGCCCAAATCCGAAGATTTCACGGTTAAAAGTTGTGATTTGATGGTGAAAATGATGAGGAAGTGTGTAAAGATCAAGGAAGTACAAGATTTGAGATGGAAACTTACAAGAATCACGAGGAATCGAGAGAAAAGAGGATGCGAGCGTGCTAGTCGGAGGGGAGCTGTCACATCAATGAACAGTGATGTGACAGGTGGGGTATTTATAGGGGAAGGAGGAAAAAGGCGGTGTAGAGTAATGGGTCGGATGGCCTTTCGATCGGATGGCCATCCGGTCGGATGACCATTCGATCGAAGGGTGCTTCGATTGGATGGTGAGTGCGAGTTGGTTTCCGAATTTCGTTTCGTGCGTTGAGTGTTGCGTTGCGTTTTGAGTAAGCGATGCGATAGTATTACCCATTAGTTACACAAATAACATAATCAACCTAACAATCATAAAAGTAACTTGTATTTCGGGTTGCGATGCGATGTGATAGAGTTGTGATTGCGTTTGTGATTAACATCCCATAATATATATATATATATATATATATATATATAAGCACACACAAGTAAAGCACATTGTTAGGAAACTTTATTTGTAAGTAATGAAGAAAATCACATCAACTGGATCTATGAAGAGATCACAGTCCTGGAGATCACGAACAAGAAAAAGAAGATCAGATGGGACAACTGAAATGCACAGCATCTACTTCAAAGAATCACAAGTTGATCAAGAGCTGAATTGGATTATCAGAAAAGGTCATTTCTGATGGATATGATGATATTTCTGATGAAATATCATCAGTTTCTAACGATTCTGATCATCAGGATTTTTCTGATGATTTGTTCATCAGAATTTCTGATGAAGTGGTTTATCAGAATTCTGATGAATTACCCCACTTGTCTGAAATTGGCTCTGTCCTGCCACACTTACCGAAGCAAGTTGACATTAATTGATATCATGATGAAAAAGGCAACTTGAACGTTGGATTCAATGAATATGTCAATTGGGCACTTTTAGCAGGACTTATTGCATGAATAAACTATTGTTTATTCATGCACCCAGCCGTCTATAAATAGAAGGCTCAACCAGGAGAAGCAAAGTGAGTTCGAAGCTTATCATTCATACATACATCAAAACTCCATTGCCCTCTCACTCACAAAATTCAAGATTCATTTGTACTAGATAATAATCTTACAATCACCTTGTAAACCATTTTGTTTCAAAGTGATATAAACTTGATAATTCTGTAGGTCATGTTTCTTGAAAGTCTGATTTCCATTTCCGCACATGTTTTTCACATCTACTGAAATCACTTGCCATATTACGTGAAAAGAAGTTGTTTTAAGGCCATACTAGGTCCAACAATTGGTATCAGAGTAGATTGAATAAACTATTTTCAAACGATCAATCGCTCATCTTCTTTTCTCTAAATACGGCCAGCTTTCAATCCTGGAATAATGCATTTAACATTGGTTCTATGTCTAAACCTCTGACTCTGGTCAAAGAGGAATACCCCCAATGGAAAATCAGGATGGTCAATTTCCTTAATGGTCATGACCGAGCTCTGTTTCAATCCATTGAAAGGGGTCCACATATACCAATGACAGACATACCTGCTATTCCAGCAACTGGCCAATCACCAGCTATCCCTGCCTCCCGCGCTCCCAAAAGTGAAATAAACTGGAGCGCGGAAGACAAGGACCTGGTGGCTGGGGATGAAAGGGTAAAGTCACTTTTAATAATGGCCATCCCCAATGACATATTTTCACAAGTTGATGCATGTGCATCAGCTAAGGAAATATGGGATCAGTTGGAAAATCTTTGTGAAGGAGGAGAAAGGATGAGAAGAAACAAGAGAACAAACAATGTCTCATCTTATGAAAGGTTTAAAAGTTTGCCAAATGAAAGGTTAAATGATACATATCAAAGATTTACAAAACTTTTAAACGACATAAAGAAATTTGGAATAACAAAGTCAAATGATGAAAGAAACATAAAATTTCTTGATGCACTTCCTAGAGAATGGAGAAGTCTAACCATGACTTTATCATCAACCTTAGAACTAGGAAACATGAGTCTTCATGACTTATACAGCATCTTGATCCCCAGAGAGGAAGAAATATTTGAAGAAACCATTCAAAGAGGGGGGGATCTTTAGCTCTTATCTCTAACTCACAAAGAACAATACCCACCAATGATCCACAACCATCAAGCAGCCAAAGTTTTGAAGTTCCTGATACTTCATCAGATTTTTCAGCCTTTGCTGAGGCATTAGCACTGCTCACCAAAACATTTGAGCAGAGGTTGAGGGGAGGTAGCCAGAGATACCAGAGGAGTGACAAAGGAAGGATGGATGGTAGATCTAAAGAAGAGGTTAGATCTAAGGATAAAGGGAAGGCTGAAGTTGTGTGTTACAAGTGCAAGAAGAGAGGTCATTATGCATCAGAATGCAAGACCAAAAAGCTGAAGGATGTTGCCTATTATGAGAAAAAGCTTGAAGAAGCAAAGAAGCAGCAACAAGTAAGCTTAATTGCTGGAACAGATACATGGTTATCTGATGATTCTTCTGATGATGAAGAAGAAGAATTGGCAAATTTCTGCCTCATGGCACTCTCTGAAGGACTGCCAGAAACTTTAGAACAAAAGGTAAATTTAGACAATCTTGATCTTGAACACAAGCTAAACGAGCTCATGTCAGATTTTCTAAATCTGCAATAAAAACATCAATCAGATGTTAGAAAATCTGATGAGTTGCAAAGGACTTTGAATAAAATCATTCTTGAAAACCAACTTCTTATAGAGGATAGTTTAGATCAAAGAGCTAAAATTGAGTTTTATGAAAATGAAAGAAAAGATCTTTATAAGAAAATCAATGACAAAGAAATCAATGTAAGAGGTTTTCAACAAGCCAAAGAGTTCATAAATTTTATTGAGTCCACACCAAAGAACAAAGGAGAGGGTTTAGGATATACAAGATCAAATAGAGGAAGTAAACCCACTGTCTTTGTAAAAGCAACTCATCAGATTTCTGATAAATTTGTATCAGAATCTTAATCTGAATGTTGCAAAACAACCTGTTCTGAATACTCTTTTGAAAAACCTAACTTCAAAACAAACAAGAGTGAATGTAGTCGAGAATCTGTAAAGACTCCAGAAGCAGTTCACTCATCTTTTCAAAATTATCCACTCATTCTATCACAAGAGGAAATATCAGAAAATTCTGATACATCTTGTATGTGTGTTGACATACTGAAGCTTGCTCAACACCATCTTCAAAAGAAAAATGTAAAATCTGTTAATGGCTCAGCATATAACAGAGTTTCTGATGCAAAACCAAGAAGAAGAAGAAATAAAGTGATTAATATTCCATTAGAAATAGTACCCAAGCATGCCTGGGTATCAAAAACCCTCTAATCATTTCATTTCAGGACCATCATGTGCAGCAGATCTGGTACTGTGACTCAGGAAGCTCCAAGCACATGACTGGGGACAAGAGCTTACTCAGCAACTTTGTTTCAAAGCTGGGTAGAATGGTAAAATTTGGAAATGGAGTGAAAGGAAGGATCATGGGATATGGATGCATAAGGTATGGATGTCTGACCATAGAGAGAGTAGCCTATGTTGAAGGCTTAACAAATAATCTGCTTTAATATGGTCAGATCAATGACAAAAATTACTCAGAAAATTTTATCACCAGAAAAATGCTTGATAAATTGCTTTAGTGGTAATCAAAATCATATATATGATAAATCACCAGAAAATCTGACAACTTATCATAAATTCTGATGAAGTCATCAGAAAATCTGACACAACATCAGAACACCTGATAAATCATCAGAATTCTGGTGAATCAACAAAAAATAAGTTGGATAATCAGAATTGTCGAAGTTCCTTAAAACAAATTGCTGCATGTCATCATCCTTATTCATATCTCTTAACTGTATATTCATAAATTTTATATTAGCATATTTTTTTTAATTTATAAATAGAGTTTTTTTTTATTCTTATTAGTGCTGATAACGTCATCCAGCAGAAAATTTCTGGGAACCTGTTAATATGGAACTTTCTCTCTCCTTCATTTATTACACCCCATCATGTGTTAAGAAGGTTGAAGTGACATATTAGTAGGCTATCAGATTGCATCACCAGAAATTAGCCGCCTAAATCATTAAATGCAAGTGAAGTGGTGAAGGAACATATCTCTGTTATTTTTTTCTGTCCTCTGGTAATCATTAAAATAACAGAGATTGCGGTGAAGAAAATCCACAAGTTGGTAGCTTCCATTTATGGGAAATATTAAATTTACTATAAATAATCACCACTTTGAGTTAAAATCTGTCATCTTAACTCCTCTTCACTTCACATTCACACACACTCATAAAATGAACACCATCAAGGATGAATGCTTCCCACTTGTTCTTTATCCATATCATAACCTTAGATTGTGGACCAATCTGGAAGGTCCTCAATGGGAAGGGTGTCAAGTTGTGCTAAAGATGCTCATGAGCAGTAACTTGAGCTATGCCCTCACTGCTCATATAACTGTTCATCTAGAGATTCTTCAAATCTTCTGGAAAAATGCAACATTATCTGAGTATCAAAATAGGGAACAGATGGCCATCAAGAGTGTGGTGCTAAATCAACAAATTCTGTTAAATGAAGCCACCATCAGGACAGCTCTTCAACTCAATGATGATAATAACGTCCTGATGTTCACAAGGGCTCAGAAGGATGATGTCTTGAGGCAAATGGGTTATCACACACAAACCCAACAACGAGTAATCAACAAACATGGCTTCATCAAGCCATGGCAATATCTGGTCACACAGATGGGTGCATGCTTTTCAAAGAAGGTCATCAATCATCATGAAGTATCTCTTAGATTGATGGAGCCCATACTGGCACTTGTACTCAAAGTACCTTACAACTTCTCTCATTATCTAATGAGTGATTTTGCAAGTAATATGTGGGTGGGCAAGCCATTCTTGATATATCCTCGTTTTCTGACAAAGATAATAACGAGCCAACTAGACTTTACAGGCATACCTGCAAGTTATCCAAGAGCTGATATGAGACTTTAAGAAAACATGGGTCTCAGCATGCTTGTACCCACCAACCACAACTATGGTTAATAACTGATCTGTTGTTGCTTCTATAAATGGAACATGATGAAGGCATAGATATTGATTAGGTCTTGTTTGCTTTGTTTGTACAAGTTTTTCTCTGTTAATATGTTAATATTTTATGCTTGCTAATTTTTCTGATCTATGGTTTGTATTTTTTTCGGGGAAATGGGTAAATATGAAATGATCATCAGAAATCAAAATCCTGACTCAAAACTCAAAGTTTCTGATGACAAAAGACAAAATCTGGTAAAAATGGATCTTAAAATTTTTCTGATAAAAAAAACTTCAAGTTGATAAAATGTTTTTGAAAATATCTGAGAAGGCAAAGAGACATGGATGCTACCAGAAAAACAAATGTGAGTCTTCTGATCTTATCTTATTCCCTCTCATCTCAAAACAAAAAAAAAATCTGTTGAAAAGGACCACAAGTTTAGGGGGAAATCTCAACCAAGAGATTTTGTTGAAAATTTTGTTGACTTCTATTGACCACATCTACAAGGTCAACAGAAGTCATTAAAAAAGGGGATACATATGATCAACAGAATTTCTAACTACATCATCAGAATGGGACTTTCTGACTAATGAAGAAAACAGGATACATATGAAGAAAGATGATTGGGCCTCCTATCAAATGGGGTCCACAAAGAAGAAAAGGTGTCATAGAACTGATAGCTTTCTCCAATAAAAAAATCAGTGCAACACTTTCAAGAAGGAATGATTGAAGAAACTACAATTTGAAGAGTCAAGTTGAAAGGGCATAACCACGATTCCATGATAAACAATTTCATTAATGTCTTAACACCCACGATCCAACAGTTACATTTTGAACCAAAAACTCAGCACTCACGATCTAACGGTTATAAAGACAATTAATGATATCTTTATCACTATTTCATACCACGTTCTATATCCTTTCAACTCCTCCAACTCCATACACCCACAATACTCTGCTAAAACACTCCTATATAACACACCCATAGGAGAAACTCAAAAATCACTCATCTTCCTCACAAAAACAACAAGTCTTAAAATCCCCTGTTCTTCACTCACAATTCAAAAATCCCTAAATTTCAAACCCTAACTTACAGAGATCAACAATGGCAAAAGTTAACCTCAACATTCCAATTGCTCAACATGAAGTACCTTTTGTCGAGGAAGCAGAATTTCTACCAATGAAGGAAAACAATCTGCTGATGAATACAGGGCATTCAGAGTATGATGAAAGATGTCAACTTCTGGTAGAATATCTCACAAAATGTCCAATCTCAGGAGCACTAACAAAAGGAAGAGAAGTACCAGAAAGGCTACTACAACAATTTGTTTACACCTTTAATGAAGTTGAAGAAAATCAGGTATCTGCTCATGTATGGGGAAGTGTCTATGTAACATTAACCCCTGCAAGAGTAAGAGAATGGCTTGAACTGCCTATTCTTGATAGTTACACTGAAGCCCCAAGCTGAGAAGATTTAATAAACTTTTTCATTGGGCTTGGCTACAAGAAAAGGGATATCAACAAAATTGGAGCAATAAGAAGAAGTGAATTGCCAGCCATCTGGCAAGTGATGATGGAAGTGCTAAACAAATGTCTCACCTCAAAGATAGAAGGAACTGATCAAATCAGTCAAGCTATTCTGACAATCATGTTTGGACTCATAAATGGGTTCAAAATCGATTATGGGTCAGAAATTTTTAACCTTCTCAAAAGATCAATCATCATCAGAAATGGAAAAATAATATCTCATCTGCCATATCCAAGGTTAATCTCAATTTTCATTTCTGAAGCATTTATTGAAAGAAATATGGAAATTCCAATCTTAGAAGATGTCTGGAGATCAAAAACCATGAAAGCCTGGAGTTCTAATCATGGATGGGAATCAGACAAAGATGTCCCTGTGTTGCCAGAAAGCATGTTATGCTTCATTGCACCAGACTCTCAATACAGAATACAACATGAAAAACTTCTGACAAAATCAGAATCTCCAACAGAAGAACCCAGCAGAGAAGTTGTGAACTGTTCTTCATCAACAGAAAAAGGAGATGATGAGAAGTCCTCACCATCAGAAAAGGAGGGTGCAGAAGGAAAAAGAATTCAGGAGATAGCTAACTCACCAGAAAGCAAGAAAGAACATGCTGAAAGTCAACAAATTCATGAAGCAGGAACTCATCATGAATTTGAAATTCATCAAGAACATTATGCAGAATCACATATTGCTGGAGAAACACATGCTGCTGAAATTGAAGCCACTGAAGTTATTCATTATGATGAATCTCACATTGCTGGTACATCTCTTTAAAACACTGTTCTAGTAGAAACTCACAGAGAAGAAACAAAATCAGAAAGTTCAGTTAATGTTTCTTACAAAATAGAATACAGAACAACGAATGTTGATGAAGAGGTTACTAGTTCCATTAATCTCAACTCTGAATCAGAAAATGAGGAAGAGGATGAGATCCCAACAGATGGAGATCAGGAAACTGATCAAGGAAATCTGGCTAAAGGTAATTTGTTTACCTTAAAAACTTATAGAGGATCATATGTTGATATGATTCAAGGACATAAGGAAACCCAGGATGAAAATGGGTTTTTCATCACTGGTGGAGATGATTCTGGTAAACTTAAAGCTGCACCAAAATTTGGTAAAGCCAAAAGTGATCCTATCATCTCTGAAACAGCAGCAAATGTGTTTGCAGCTAGAATGTTAGAAGGAACATCTGTTGTTCCAATTATCCCTGAGAAACCCATGAACCAAGAAAACTTAGAAACAGTGTTGGAAAATGTTTACAAAGTCTGCAAAAGAAATCCAGTGGAAGAAAAACTTGATATGTTGCTGTCAGAAATACAAGGTCAAAAGGCAGATGTGAAGACTTTGTTAGAATCAGTGAAGGCAATGAAGAAACAAACTGAAGAAAACACTAAAGCACTAAAGTCTCTTCAAAAGATGAAAAAAAGGCACCAGAATCCAACATCTCTGCATCAGAAATCCAAACGATTCTCACAGAAATAGAAAAGATCAAAGCACAAGTTGCAAATGTGATGGAGTCAAGGCAGTCAAGTAGTGCAAACAGAGTTTTGGAGGAAGTTACCATGCTAAGGGCAAGCAATAACAGTATCACAGATGCTCTTGAAAAGCTGTCAAAAGAATTGGTTGTAATTCAGATGAAAGCTCAAACTGAATTCACCAATGTTCAGAAAAACATGGCCAGCAACTCTAAACAAGTAAGAGAAGTACAACAACTGGTGGAGAAGATGCAATTCAACATTGCAAGATTGGCCAAAGTGGATCCACAAGAACTCATGAGAGAAATTCCTGATGAAAGCTCACATCAAGAAGCTCCAAAGTCAACTCCTCAACAATCATCAACCACACCAATCACCAAAGCTAGAACCACAATGATGGGTCCACCTCCGAATATCCCAAGAAATGAAATGCTGAAAAGGTTAGCAACTGCAAAAACCTCAAGTTATTACAAATTTGAAATTGCTAGCATATGTCCCAAATCCAACAATATCTGATGACTCAGCAATAAGTAAGTATATGAATATACAAACAATGAATGAATGGGAACAAGAAGGTGATTCAGCAACAAAATCAAAGATTGTTAAGAGAAAAATCTCTGAAACCAAGACTATCATGGTTAAAGAGATTGCCCGGGATGTAATGATATTCCCAGAGTCCAATCTGGTGAGTTATTTTTTAACAAAAGAAGATGAAATACCAAGATCACTGTCTCCTACCAGACTGGGTTTAAGAGAAGAAAGGATGAAAAGAGGGCCAAATAGCATTCACAGACAGAAGGGGAATCCAGTAAAGGGAATTTTAAAGGTGAATGAAGTAAAAGCTGCAACTGATGATTTTGGAGGAACTCATGTACAAAACAGATACACACTTCAGAGGGAGAATGGGGAAGAACAAAAGGTGATTGATGAAGAAATAGCTGACCAATTGCATCCTTTAGACATTTTGTTTATGAAGGATCACTATGAAAATGAAAACAAAAATAATCAAGAAGTCAGAAGAGCATTAAATGGCATATCAAAAGCTGGAATATTGCTATTTGAAAGAATGGGTTTTTCAGACTTTGATCTATGCATCAATTTTGAGCATGTACACAACAAAAAAGTGTATGTCGGATCACCAAAGACAAAAGTTCCCTCAGATATATTGGAAGATGCAAGATCTGGAGACATCATTATGCTGACAAATAAAAATGGAGAACAAGACTATGGTGTAATCTTCAAAGATCATGATAATAACAAAGCTATGTTCAGAAGTGTTGACATCTGCAAGTACTCAAATCAAACTCTGAGGTATATCTTGAAAACCATGAACAAAAGACAAGAACATCTTCAGAAGATAGAAAAGAACTTGGAGGGAAGCAGAAAAGAAATTGAGCAGATGATTGAAGAATGGATCCAAGCAAGAGAATGGTACAAAGACATGTATGTCAGATGCAACAAATATATCTCCTACAAAAAGAAGTTAAAGAAAGGAGATGTGCATAAGAGAGTGAAGCTGAACTGAAGAAACTGTTTATTTGATTTCTCATCTTTTATCTAATTTGTTTTTCAAAAAATCAGTAACTGGTTTAATTTTGCAAGTATTATGTTTCCACTGTTTGGAAATTTTCTGTTTATGAGGTGGTTCATTTTCTTACAATACTTAGGGGGAAACTGTTAGGAAAATTTATTTGTAAGTATTGAAGAAAATCACAACAACTGGATCTATGAAGAGATCACAGTCCTGAAGATCACGGACAAGAAAAAGAAGATCAGATGGGACAACTGAAATGCCCAACATCTACTTCAAAGAATCACAAGTTGATCAAGAGCCGAATTGGATTATCAGAAAAGGTCATTTCTGATGGATCTGATGATATTTCTGATGAAATATCATCAGTTTCTGACGATTTTGATCATCAGGATTTTTCTGATGATTTGTTCATCAGAATTTCTGATGAAGTGGTTTATCAGAATTCTGATGAGTTACCCCACTTGTCTGAAATTGGCTCTGTCCTGCCACACTTACCAAAGCAAGTTGACATTAATTGACATCATGATGAAAAAGGCAACTTGAACGTTGGATTCAATGAATATGTCAATTGGGCACTTTTAGCAGGACTTATTGCATGAATAAACTATTGTTTATTCATGCACCCAGCCGTCTATAAATAGAAGGCTCAACCAGGAGAAGCAAAGTGAGTTTGAAGCTTATCATTCATACATACATACATCAAAACTCCATTGCCCTCTCACCCACAGAATTCAATATTCGTTTGTACTAGATAATAATCTTACAATCACCTTGTAAACCATTTTGTTTCAAAGTGATATAAACTTGATAATTCTGTAGGTCTTGTTTCTTGAAAGTCTGATTTCCATTTCCGCACATCTTTTTCACATCTACTGAAATCACTTGCCATATTACATGAAAAGAAGTTGTTTTAAGGCCATACTGGGTCCAACACACATAATAACATACACACGTAAAACCATATCCATAACCTGTGATTCAAATTGTGATGCGATAGAGTTTAGTAGATTAGTGTTTGATTACGTTTATCGCATTGTTACTTCACATGTTAATAAATCGTAAAACAAAATAGCGTCAAGCAAAGTATCGATTATCGAGTCAAAGAGTACAAGTAATAATTAAGTCAGAAATAACATATCTGATTAGCAATATTTTCTTCCATTGGCTTCAACTTTGACTTGTACTTTGACTTTAAAAGTCGGGTTGTTATAGCCTCCCCTACTTTAGGAAATTTCGTCCAGAAATTTAAGGCGCAGGCGTAACAAATAGTTGTGGGTACTTAGCCTTCATATCACTCTCAAGTTCCCAGGTGAACTCGGTGCCGCGTTTGCCTTCCCAGCGAACCTTCACTATGGGAATGCGTGAGCGTCAGAGTTTCTTGGTCTCTCGGTCCATGATCTCGACTGGCTTTTCCACGAAGTGTAATGTTATGTCCACTTGTAAATCCTCGAGAGGGACATATAAATTTTGGTCGGCTAGACACTTTTTGAGGTTCGAAACGTGGAAGTCGGATGCACGTTGCTGAGTTCCTCCGGTAATTCGAGTTGGTAAGCCACTTTGCCAATTCTTTACAGAATCTTAAAGGGTCCAATGTATCGAGGCGCTAGCTTTCATTTCTTGCCGAATCGGATCACTCACTTCCAAGGTGCAACATTTAGGAGTACGTGATCACCAACGTCAAATTCAAAGGGCTTGCGGCATTTATTGGTGTAACCCTTTTGACGACTCCTAGCTTCCAGAAGATTGTCTCGTATTTGGAGGATGTCAGTCATTTCTTGCAATAACTCAGGACCGGTAATTTGCGCATCTCCGATCTCGTGCCATTTGAATGCTAGATTGATAACTGTTATTGTACAAGAACTCGACTAAAGGTAAATGCGAATCCCAATTACCACCGAAATCTATCACACACGAGCGGAGCATGTCTTCAAGGGTACGAATAGTGCGTTCAGTCTGACCGTCGGTCTGGGGATGAAATGCGGTACTAAGATTGAGAGTAGTACCGAGAGCATATTGAAAAGTTTCCCAGAGGAGCGAAGTGAATCGACCATCGCGGTCAGAAATTATGTCACGAGGTGACCCGTGTCGGCAAATGACTTCGTCAGTATAGATTCGTGCTAATCGTTCTACCTTATAGTCTTCTCGTATCGGCAGAAAGTGGGCGGATTTAGTGAGACGATCAACGATAACCCAAATGCTATCGTGACCTGACGGCGTGCGGGGGAGTTTCGTAATGAAATCCATAGTTATACTCTCCCATTTCCACATAGGGATCTCGGGTTGCACGAGTAAGCCAGAGGGTCGTTGTTGTTCAGTCTTGACCTTCGAGCAGGTTAGGCATTTCAAAAGATAGATAGCGATATCCTTCTTCATTCCAGGCCACCAATACCTGGCACACAAGTCCTGGTACATCTTGTCGGCACCGGGATGAATGGAATATCGAGACTTGTGGGCTTCAGTCAACAATATCTCCCAAAGGTAATTGCGACTGGGGATCCAGATGCGATCGAGATAGTAGTAGATACCATTCGATTTGGTGACAAGTTCGAGGTCGTGTTGGGCTTGGGTATTACGAGCGCAATGCAAATAGCTTCGTCGACTGAGAGCATCGACAACACATTTGCTTTTCCTGGATAGTAACGAATCTCACAGTCGTAATCGTTGAGAAGTTCAACCCATCGGCGTTGGAGCATATTCAGCTCTTTCTGGTTCAAGATGTGTTGTAGGCTCTTGTGATCGGTGAAGATTGTACACTTGGTACCATAGAGGCAGTGTTGCCAAATCTTTAACACAAAAACAAATGCACCATGCTCGAGATCGTGGGTTGTATAGTTCTTCTCGTGGATCTTGAGCTGACGAGAGGCGTACGCGATAACCTTGTCCCGTTGCATAAGAACACAACCAAGACCGAGGTTAGACGCATCGCAGTAGACTATAAAGTCGTCGTTTTCATCAGGTAATGCGAGCGCAGGGGCATTGCAAAGCATAAGTTTGAGGGTTTGAAAGGCTTCCTTTTGTTCGGTTCCCCAAACAAAAGGTTTATCCTTGTGCGTAAGAGAGGTAAGAGGAACAACGATCCTTGAGAAATATGCGATGAATCAGCGATAATAACCCGCCAATCCAAGAAAAGAACAAACTTCGGACAGGTTCTTTGGTGTAATCCAGCTCTTAACTGCTTCTATCTTCGCGGGATCGACATGAATACCTTGACTATTGACAATGTGACCGAGGAATTGAACCTCCTCAAGCCAAAATTCGCACTTGGAGAACTTGGCATAAAGGCGATTTCCCTGAAGTAGTTCAAGAACCAAACGGAGATGTTGCGCGTGTTCGGCTTTTGATTTGGAATAGATCAGGATATCATCAATAAACATGATGAAGAAGCGGTCGAGAAAGGGTTTACACACGCGATTCATTAGTTCCATGAAGACTGCGGGGTTAGTTAGACCAAAGGGCATAACAACAAATTCATAATGGTCGTATCGGGTTCGAAAAGCGGTTTTGGGTATGTCATCCTCTTAAATTTGCAACTGGTGATAACCAGAGCGTAGATCGATCTTGTAAAACATGTAGCACCTTGTAATTGATCAAACAAATCATCGATTCGAGGTAAGGGATAGCGATTCTTGATAGTCAGCTTATTGAGTTCCCTGTAATCGATGCACATTGATGTGTGTAGTGCGTGATAGGTTTTTGTGTATATTTTAAGCCCTTTTTAACACTTTAGTCAAGTTTTAAATTTATAAAACACGATATTTTACTAACACTAAACACACATATGGGCAAGTGCGCCCATCGTGAACGTAGTATAGCGTTGGTAAGATACCGAGGTCGTCAAAGGACACAAGAGCTTTTAATACCGGTTTTTCCTCAACGTCTAATCAAATCAAAAATTTAGAAAAAGTCTTAAACAAGAAAATAAAAACTAAAAGTGCTGAAAATAAAAATAAAAATAAAAACAGATAGACAAGATGAATCACTTGGGTCCGACTCGCCTTTAGTGTAACCTTTGATGATTTCCACACTTCTGCACTTTTTAAGAGATTATCTTAGTTATAGTAGTAGGCCCCTCTTTTGAATGTGACGTTACCCTCAACCCAGTAGTTTAAGTCAGCAAGGATACAATCCTAAAGGGTCGGAATATTGAAAGATAATTAATTAAGTTATTAATGCGTAATGTGGTAGGCCCCTCTTTTGAAGGTGACGTTATCCTCGGCTAAGTGGTTTGAGTCAGCAGGGATACAATCCCAAGTAGCCGGGTTAATCTATTAATAGTAGTTTACATATGAGGGGATCAAGCCATTCGCACCCCCGCCATCCAATACCAGTGGGTATTGAAGGAGGTCCTAGTAAGCTTGACCCAGGTCCTTGCAGGATCTATACACTGAACAAGGCAAGAATCTTACCAAACCATTCCCTTAACCCCCAACCAGGTAGCCAACGTATCTCCATATAAAGAGTAGAGATATGAATGGTGTAAATCTTTTATTTTATATAGAAAGTAAAATAATGCCAAGACACCACGGACAAATGATAAGGAAGTTTCACCTTCAACATAAGAAACTAGTTATTAAAGTCATTAATACAAAACCAAATAAAAAGTGCGAAAAGATTAAAAATCAAAAGTATTACACTAAATACTTGTCTTCACCAAGTGATGTAAGAGACTTAGGCAAACATGGCCTTTGATTGTCAAGAACTCTTACTATCAATCTTGGATCCCGAGTCTACTACACACAATCTATGGTGGTGGATGTGGGTTGTAGAGGTGGTGGAGTGTGGGTGAAGTGGGAGAGAGGTGGTTTGCCAAGGGATGCCTTTGAAGTGAACCAAGCACCTCTATTTATAGCCTCCACAGAAGCCCGGACATGGCCCCGTGTCCATCCACTTTCTCTTTCTTCATTAATTGCAATTTGTCTGCATTAGCTCCACACGCCCCCGTGTCCGTTGGGCACGGCCCCGTGTGCAGAAGCGTATCTGTACTATCAAGATTTGCTTGGATTCTGCGAATGCTAGCGTTGACCACGGCCCGTGTCGATCTGGGCACGCCCTCGTGTTGGGAATAGAAGCTTTTATAGCTTTGTCCTTTCTGCAAACAATTGGCCACGCCCCCGTGTCCGCTAGGCACGGGGCGTGTTCAGCCTTCTGTTTTCTTGTTTTTGCTTGGGAAGATGTTGTCGAGGGGTCGGGCATGCCACGTTTGTTCCTTTTCTTGTATTTATGTTAGATTTTGCTGCATATTTGTTCCTTTTGTTCATTTACGCTCATTTAATCCTGAAAATACAAAAGGAAGACAAAAGCACACTTTTTCCAACATTAGTACTAAAAAAGGGTTAGTTTTATGCCTCATTTGATGTAATTTATATGTTGCATTTTACACACATCAAATACCCCCACACTTGAATCTTTGCTTGTCCTCAAGCAAAACTCTTTATAATGTGGCTTACACTCCCAATGGAATGGGTAGAAGAGAAGTTTTTGGGCTTGACTTGAGTGTCGGGAATCCAAGATCTTTATTAGGCTTTATTTTTATGTTATTTACAATCTTATTCGTTATGATTTATTTAGAACATTTCATAAGAGAAATTACTTATTTGGGCATAACATGCCTTCTTAAAATTCCATTTATATACAAGTTCACATACCTCACGGGAGATCACTCAACACTCGGCCGAAGATGTATTTTTGTGAAACACTCGAGACCGGCATGGAACTTACTTCTACCATATGCTTGCCAAGCAATCAATCATCCTCCTGTTTAACTATACACCATTGTAAATATCAAGAGGACTTGGGGAAGGGTTAGGCTTGGGTTAAAGGTAGGTGGTTTTGGGTTAGTGGTTAGTAAAAAGGGCGAAAAGCGTAAAAAGCGTCGGTCGTCGTAAAACTTTTTGTTTTTGTGACTTTTATTCAAACAAAGTTTCTTTTGAGGAACTTTTTTGATTATTGCTATACTTCTTTTTTTTATAAGGAATGTCACATGAAAACCGAGCTTTTTACTAAAATAAAAGGGTTAAAAACAAAAAAAGGTTTTGGTGGGTAAAGGGTGTTTGTTTTGTGGGTTTAGAAACGAAAAGGTTTAGGCTCAAAGCGGTTAACTAGGGGGATTTTGGGTAGGTGATAAAAAAATGAAAAATAATGGTGTAGAAAAGAAAAAGGGTTAGTCCTAATGCCTCGATCATTTACTTACTTGGGTTTAAGTTGGTAAGGACCGGGAATGTATCGTCATGGCAAGTTCTAGAGTCGTAAGAAACCAAGCGGCTATTCACACAAGAAATGAAAGATGAGCATTTAATTTAAAGATGTGTGCTTTTATGCTCAATAAAGGCTCAAAACTCATTTTTTTGTGGGAATGGGTTTTTAATGTGATCAAGTATATATAATCAAATTTTAACTAGATTTGTCATGCCATTTCATAATTTTATTATGTTGGTTCTTTTTATCACGACGCTATCGGTTGTAAATTTGTAAAAATATAACCTATTTTAGAACTTGTTATTCCTAATTTAAACCAAGACAAGTAAAAAAATGAAAATTTTTTGAAAAAAAATTGGGGTGATTAGCGGTTCCAATAGAGTTTTGTGTAAGGTTTGTTATTAGGACTTGCAAAATTCAAGGTTTTAGCATCCCTCCCACACTTAAATTACACATTGTCCTCAATGTGTCCCAAAAATAAGTTTTTAGGTTGATTGAATGTGTAAAAAGGTGTTAAAAACAAATTTTTATGTTACTGGGCGTCTGGAAACAGGCCCGTGTTGATCCGGGCACAGCCCCGTGTTCAGATTGCCAGTATCATAGTTTAACAGAATGCTGGGCACGGGGGCGTGTTCAGTGAACACGGCCACGTGTCCAGTTACCTGAACTGGGCATTTTCTGCAGAACCGTGGGCACGGGGCGTGTGGGCTGAGCACGGCCCCGTGCTGAACTTGCTGTAATGAAGAAAAATTATCGGGTGACTCTGTTTTTGTGCGTGGGGTGTGGGTTCAAGTTTCCCTTAGTAACCTCCATCATCCCGAGTGTGTTTTATTCCTGAAAAGTAAAACAAAACTAGAAAACATAAAAGTTAATCTATACTAAGTTAAGGTTAGTTTCGCGGAATGCCTCCATGGTGCGCCACGTTTATAAGGGTCCTTGGCTAGACCCAAAGTCAGTCATATGTTACCCAAGTGGGATGTTTTGCATCCCATGTTGCACCGTCGGATAACATCATCCAAGGTTGAGTCTATGACTTTCATGTAGTTGACCGGGTCGTCGTATTCGACTCTTTCCCTAACCCCAAACTCCATCTCCTTGTCCCCAACCCTCAATATTAGTGTCCCACCATTCATGTCTACCATTGCGTGGGCCGTAGCTAGGAATGGTCTTCCTAAGATGAGTGGTACTTCAGTATCTTCCTCCATATCTAGTATGACAAAGTCGTCCGGGAAGACAAAGTCTCCGACTTTTACCAATAGATTTTCGGCGACACCTTGTGGATATTTAATGGACCTATCGGCGAGTTGTATGCTAATTTTTGTAGGGCTTGTTTTCCCTATCCCGAGGCGGTCGAACATTGATGCGGGCATGAGGTTGATACTAGCCCCAAGATCGGCTAGTGCATTGCGTATGGGTGATCCCCCAATCGAACAAGGGATTGTGAAGCTTCCAGGATCGATATTCTTTTGTGGGAGTTTGTTGAGTAGCAAGGCTGTCACACCCCGACCGCGTAAAACAACAAATCGCGGCGGAAACATCGGGGCATGTTGCAACAGAATTAATGTTTCATAACCATGGATACCAAAAAGTGTTTCGTTTTATTAAACATTGAATAATTACTTCGTCTGGAAATCTAAATACACAAATTAAACATAATCTATCATTGTTATTGAGTCACTAAGGCCTTGTCCAGTCCTATGTGAGCATGCATCTTATCAATCGATATCATCCAACTATACCTGAAACATATGTGAAAACGAGGTCAGCAAAGAAATGCTGGCGAGTACATAGGTTTTGTGAAAATAAGATTCATGACTTCAGTTTAAGAAAATGTTTAGTCATGAACCTTGTAATTTGCTTTGTCTTTGTAAATCATTTGAAAAATAATAAGTTTAGATGATATGTATAAATAAGAGAATAATGCATGATTAAATGAATAACCATGTGAAATGAGTCTTTATAATATAAGTTGTTTGTAAATAAATGTCTTGTGAAAAGTATGTTACTTGTATAAAATGTTCTATGTCTCAAACTGAAATGATTCAAATAACGCTACAATATGTAATACCATACAAACACTTATATATAGGAAGTACCAGCGGCGTATCCACCATGTTTGTATCATATTATACACGCATCGTTACTTAATCACTTAATCAAACCAAACCAAACAATGTAAAATGTCTATGTTTAAATCAATTGTCAAATGTATTGATTAATATGTCAAAGTATTCATGTCAAGATGTAAATCATGTCAAAATGTCTATGTCAAATATCCATGTCAAATGTCTATGTCAAATATCCATGTCAAATGTCTATGTCAAATATCCATGTCAAATGTCTATGTCAAATATCCATGTATGGCAAGTGAAATGTCTCAACTAAACCATATGCACAACAACAAAGTATTGAAGTAAAACTTGGTTTAAATCAATACTATGTTTCGTGGAAATGCATGATCAAATGTCAATCATGTTCCGATGTTTACCCAATCGTTAACCCATTTTGTAAAATCGTTCTAGTCGTTCTTGTTTTAATTGTGAAACTACTTTATGGTCGATTCTCTAATAACATTCAAACCTTCTTGACGCGTTCCTCGTTCCAACTCGCTCTCGTTCTCGTTCTTAACAAACCCTTACCAAAGGGTAAGTTAATAATTACAGATTCAGTCGTTACCCAAAATATCCACACATAACCATGGGTATAGAGAATAACGGGATTTGTCAGATCCTATGGTACCATAACCTAATACTGGTCGGCTTGATCATTGCTAATGAATGTCATTGGTTATGTAACTACAACCAACAAGTTCGTTCACTTTATTGAAATCGTTCTTGAAACCATTGTAATTGTTTTTTAAACCATTGTTATCGTTCTTGAAACCACATTCTAATTGTTATTGTAATCGTTCTTGAAATCACTTTGTAATTGTTATTGTAATCGTTCTTGAAATCACATTGTAATTGTTATTGTAATCGTTCTTGAAATCACATTGTAATTGTTATTGTAATCGTTCTTGAAATCACATTGTAATTGTTATTGTAATCGTTCTTGAAATCATTGTTAAAACATTTAGCACATATGAGTCACCCCAAAACAGTTGAAAACAGTAAAAGAGGGGAATAATGTACTCGCCTGAGAGTGCTTAGGAGTCTTGAACAACTACCAAGTAAGCTAGAGGAGTCCCGGAAATCAAACGGTACCTAATATAGGTAACTACATAAATAACCCGGACCTAAATCGGAAGACTGGGTAGCAGGAGGGTCTGTAAACCAAATGAGTGTAGGAACTCATATGATATGGTTTAACAAAGCCTACATACTAAATGAAACTTAACCTAAGTATTATCGACCCATCACGACCCATTAAGGTAGCTTATGCTACTTTAACGCGTCGTTTGCGTGAAACGCGTTCGGACCGCCTAACTAGTCCTATGACAAGTAATATATGCCTTAACATGTCTAATATGGTTGTCAAATCAGTTTAGATGTCAAAAGTTATGTTACATATGTTTAAAAATGAATTTTGGCATCAAAGGGGTATTTTGGTAATTTACCTAAGGCATATAAACTACCTATCATACAACTACTTAAACGAAGCGACCATAAGGTATAACCTCGTAAGGTTATTATATACTATGGTCACCTAATGTGCTTGGTCGGATCTTAATGATCGACCAAACGGGTCGGGTTCGAAAGTATAAGCGATTGTTTAGATCGCTTACCTTACGACCCTATCTAAGCACTAAACTAAAAGTGACGAGCTAAGCATGTTAAAACATGCTTAACTAAGTTTAGAAAACAGGTTTGGTATCACAACAAACGGTTGTGATACCTAAGAGTAGTTTGGTTACAAAATACGTAAGAATACGTATTCTGCCCGAAACTACGGCTCGTCACTGAGCCTAGATAACGTGGTAATCAGTAGGTATAGTCGCTAGGGACTATAACCATCGTGATTACACTCACGTTATGAAGTTCAAACGAACTTTGCATCGACCATAAACTGGTCAATGCAGAAAGTCAAACAAAGTTTGACTTTCGGACTCGAAAAGCAATAAAAGAACGAAAGAGGACTTACGAAGGGTCCCCGAATGCTAATCCCGATCCAAGTAACTCAGGTATGAAACGAAGGTTCCAACTTAGAGCCCAAATGATCAGATTTGTGGGTTTTGAAGCAATGGGGGGGGGGGGGGTGGGTATTTATAGGAAAAGTAGAGCCGTTAGGATCGTTTCTTGAATATCGTGCCACGATCCGAGCCGTACACTTGTCACAAAGTTGTGGTGGCTAGAAATGATGTTTATCAGCTGAAAATGCAAGTTGCAAACATGTGGTTGTGGTTTAATCAGCTGATAATCTGCTGACTGTTTGTTATTATCTGTTCTGGCATAGGCTAGCGCACCGCTACACTAAAAGTGTAGCGCACCGCTAGGCCTAAGTTTGGCAGATTTACACTTTTGGTCCCTGTCATGCATTCAGCCCATTTTCGACACGTTTAAGGCCCGTTAACCCCATTTCAAAGCTCTAAAATGAAGTTAAAGTATAGGGAACTTAAAATGTGCTCAAAAATATCTTGGATGTCGGTTCGTTTAACCGTACGGTCGCGATGTTCGGTTAATTACGACGGAATGCGCATAAGCGCGTAAAACGATCCAAATGACGCGACGAATGGATTTTTGGCAAGCCAAACACTAAAATAAAATATTTTAGTGCTTACATAAATTTTTGGATGTCCGGATGTATTCAGAACGTAAGTTATGCGCGAAAATGCAAACTTGTGCACTTTTTGACACTTTTAGTCCCTGAATGACACAAAAGTTTATTTTAGCATACCGAACACCTCAAAGCCTATTTCTAAGCTATGTAAAGGATATTTATGGTATGTTTAACTTACGGTCATGTTCCGGAATATCTGTTGCAGTTCAAATTGGCATACTTTCACAGTTTGTCAACTTTAGTCCCTGTAAGCGATTTAACTTTGATTTCACCACACCAAACCTTCCAAAACTTATATCTAAGTTATGTAAAGGTTATTTAAAGTATGTTAAGCCTATTTCACTATTCCGGAGTGTTCGTTGCGTTAAACTGGTTATATTTACGCATCGGTGCGCATATAACCTTCTAGAAAGCGATTTAGAGTCTGAATTCGAACAAAATATGATATGTGTAAATGATACACATATTTTTACAAATCCCAAGTATGAAATACAACATTTCATTGGTTTGGTATTTGTTTGATGGCCGTGGAGGCACAGGTGTTACAGTCTCCCCTACTTTAGGAAATTTCGTCCCGAAATTTATTTAAAGGAAACTTGTGAGAGCTTGAAAACATGTTGTTGAAAAGATCGAACAACATTGGTTAGGGTTCTGAACTTCTAGTAACCTTAATAACATTATGCTTGCAATGTAAGAGGGACACTTATATACAAGTATATAAAGCGTCATTGGTGCGTCCACCGTACCTCCATTACATCGTTCTCATTTTGTTATTGTTGTCACTATCGGTTCTTACACATAATAAACCTTACTGGGTTTCTGTGCACTAAATTTCATAATTATGTACGCGTCCATAATTAGACAATTCCTTGCATAGTTCACACAGTCTATTTTATAATGTGTAGAGTAAAACCAACTGAACAATCCTGTGATGAGTGTGACTAGACTGCCATAGAGTCCTTTTTAATTAAATCAATAAATGATCTAAATAGACTATAAATGTGTCTGTCCAACTACATCACTAGATGTCGTTCTTAACCAAATTGTAAATCAATCTTTTTGACTAGACCACCAAAAGGGTCTCTTATGAATCATGGAGTGATACTATAAAATCCAAGGGTCTTATCTATTACATAGAAGCCCATTAAGGATTTAAGGTAGTACCTTTTGACTATCCTGCTACGAATCCCTCATATGAAGATATGAAAGATCCTGCGAGGATTTGGATAACAAATTACCCAGAGTATAAAAACACAAAAAACATAGAGGAGAACACATAACACATAAACACATAATCGCATAATTGCATACTCGTTCAATCGCATAATCGTTCAATTTGACCTTTAATTTGTTATCTTTGGACACGGGTATTTAAAGCATACCAGGAACCCAATCTGTGGATTTCCTTTGGCACTTTAAATATTTTCAAGAATCTAACTATGAAGATAGGAAGATCTTAAAAGGAATTCGGTTTGTCCTAATTGAGTTGTATTGTACATTTTAAAGTGTACAAGGAATTCAATCAGGGCTCCGATGTCAACGAAGGTGTTGATCGTGATCGGCTCGAGACATGAATAGATCAAGATGTCATCAATAACAACAATGACGAACTGATCCAAATAAGGCTTGCAGACTCTATTTATTAAGTCCTTGAAGCTGGCTGGAGCATTTGTCAACCCAAAAGGCATGACTGTAAACTCGTAATGGCCATACTTCGTGCAGAAAACCGTTTTGGGAATATCTTCTTCGAGAATACAAAGTTGATGATACCCAGAACGCAAATCGATCTTGGAAAAGCATGAAGCGCTCTGCAGATGATCGGAGAGATCATCGATTTAAGGTAGTGGATATCGATTCTTGATGGTAAGCTTAACAGGCTTACGTTAATCGATATGAATTCGAAAAGATCCATTCTCCCTTTTATAAGGAGAACAGGAGCTTCTCTAAGGTGAAAAGTTCGGACGGATGAATCCTTTATCAGACAACTCTTGAAGCTGTTTTGATAATTCTTGCATCTCGAATGGTGCAAGACGATAAGATACTATAGATTTAAAAGAAGTAAGTGTTTGAGGTTCTTAGGGAGATTACAAGTGATCATAAAAATGTCAGAACCACACGAGTAGTTTTGTCTTTGTGTTGACATCACAAGGTTGAATCAAACATTCATACAATTGCATTAGTTAGAAAATAAAACCACAAATTTTATTTATATAACATCCGCATTGTCTTTAAATGTTACAAGATAACAACCAGAGGAAAAACAAACTGCTAATTGTTCACTCCTTCATCATTGAGTGCCTCATTGATGTTAAACACTCGACCGCGTGCTGGATTCACATTGACGTTGACGTTCGCATTCGGGTTTGCGTTAGCATTTGCATTCACCAGTCTTGGGCAGTTGTGGCGGAAGTGACCAATCTCTCCGCAGTTGAAACATGAACCTAGTGGAAATCTCACAGCATTCCCTTGAACCGGAGCTTGAACCTGAGCAGCCTGATTTTGTCCCAAACGACAAATCTTGGCCAAATGCCCAAGTTTACCACACGTCGTGCATTGCCAGCAAGCTTGTTCTACTGCGTGATGACCGTTGCAGCGTGCACAATAAGGTGCGGTACCGGCATATGCTTTCTTTGCAGGTGGCTGAGCTGGTAAGTTTCGCGGATTCTGAGCAGTTTGTGCTGTAACCGCAAAGTTTTGACCACCCTTTCGCTTCCTTGATTTCTTTGACGTCTCACCTTCCTTACCCTTCTTGTTTTGACCTTTCTTGCTATCCTCCTTGTCAGCTGACTGTTTCTTGCCCTTGTCACCCTTCCTGTGTAACTTGTTCTTCCGAATCTGTGACTCAGTCAATGTCGCTGATAACTCGATCGCCTGACGGAGTGTGGCAGGGTTACTACCAGTAAGGATGTCTTGTACCGAGTCAGGTAGGTCGTCGATGTACCTTTCGATAGCTATGTCAAGTGGGGTAACCATTGTCGGGCAAAGCAGACTCAGCTCCTCAAACCTATCAGTATACGCCCTGTGCTCACCACTATCTTGCTTCAACTCATCAAATTCCTTCTCCAAAGCTCGCTGTTCATGACGAGGACAGAATTCCCTCATCATAAGGGCTCTCAGTTCAGCCCATGTCTGTGCGAGAGCAACTTCGGCACCTCTGTCTCTCATAACCCCGTTCCACCATGTCAAAGCCCTCTTCTGAAATACGCTCGAAGAAAACTCTACCTTGCGATTTTCCGGACACTGCACATGGCGAAAAGTATTCTCTATGCTCTCGAACCACTGAAGAAGTCCAGTTGCTCCTTCAGAACCACTAAACTTGAGTGGTTTAGCCTGGTTGAAATCCTTGTATTTGCATAGCACATTGTTGTTGTTGTTGGCTTGGTTCCATTGAGCAAAGAGGTTTGGGAATTGAGCAGCCATCTGCTGTGCAATTATTTCTGCCAATTCGGCAGTCTCTATCTGGCTTTCGCGTCGAGGAGGCATTGTCTAAAAGAGGAAACATGAACGGAAACGAGTGAGAGAATTAGACGAAAAGAATGAGATGCAACAAATCTGATGAAAGCAAGGATAGTGGTCATTTGTTTGTTACTACAAAGCAACAAACGACCTTGGTGATTAGTCAAAGTAAATAGGTTAAAAATAATGTATCGCGAAGACATGCTCGCCTATAAGTGAACACTCATCCCAAGAATTCCCAGGTAAGCACAACTGGTCTCGCGTCTGATGAGATGTATACGAAGTGCTTACCTAGACAGAAGACCCAGAATACAGGCATTCACCCTTCCAGTTTGCACATGTTCACATTATTTAAAACCCAAAACCTTGACGAGATTTTTGAAAAAAATCAATGGGGTTCAAAACCATATAACAGAGGGTTCAAAACCTTACAATAGAAGGTTCAAAACCTAGAAATTAATCATCCTAGAACAGATGATTAGTTTTCAAAGCGGTTTTGAAATTTATGTTCTTGTTGTGGTCGTCACCTAAGGATAGGTGACGGTATTGTTTTATGACTAAACGCAAGTAAACTCGCGTTAGGGTCCTAAGAAGGTTATAGACTAGGTCAAAGCGTTACTAATAACCTAATTCCCTATAACCATTGGCTCTGATACCATCTTTTCTGTCACACCCCGACCGCGTAAAACAACAAATCGCGGCGGAAACATCGGGGCGTGTTGCAACAGAATTAATGTTTCATAACCATGGATACCAAAAAGTGTTTCGTTTTATTAAACATTGAATAATTACTTCGTCTGGAAATCTAAATACACAAATTAAACATAATCTATCATTGTTATTGAGTCACTAAGGCCTTGTCCAGTCCTATGTGAGCATGCATCTTATCAATCGATATCATCCAACTATACCTGAAACATATGTGAAAACGAGGTCAGCAAAGAAATGCTGGCGAGTACATAGGTTTTGTGAAAATAAGATTCATGACTTCAATTTAAGAAAATGTTTAGTCATGAACCTTGTAATTTGCTTTGTCTTTGTAAATCATTTGAAAAATAATAAGTTTAGATGATATGTATAAATAAGAGAATAATGCATGATTAAATGAATAACCATGTGAAATGAGTCTTTATAATATAAGTTGTTTGTAAATAAATGTCTTGTGAAAAGTATGTTACTTGTATAAAATGTTCTATGTCTCAAACTGAAATGATTCAAATAACGCTACAATATGTAATACCATACAAACACTTATATATAGGAAGTACCAGCGGCGTATCCACCATGTTTGTATCATATTATACACGCATCGTTACTTAATCACTTAATCAAACCAAACCAAACAATGTAAAATGTCTATGTTTAAATCAATTGTCAAATGTATTGATTAATATGTCAAAGTATTCATGTCAAGATGTAAATCATGTCAAAATGTCTATGTCAAATATCCATGTCAAATGTCTATGTCAAATATCCATGTCAAATGTCTATGTCAAATATCCATGTCAAATGTCTATGTCAAATATCCATGTATGGCAAGTGAAATGTCTCAACTAAACCATATGCACAACAACAAAGTATTGAAGTAAAACTTGGTTTAAATCAATACTATGTTTCGTGGAAATGCATGATCAAATGTCAATCATGTTCCGATGTTTACCCAATCGTTAACCCATTTTGTAAAATCGTTCTAGTCGTTCTTGTTTTAATTGTGAAACTACTTTATGGTCGATTCTCTAATAACATTCAAACCTTCTTGACGCGTTCCTCGTTCCAACTCGCTCTCGTTCTCGTTCTTAACAAACCCTTACCAAAGGGTAAGTTAATAATTACAGATTCAGTCGTTACCCAAAATATCCACACATAACCATGGGTATAGAGAATAACGGGATTTGTCAGATCCTATGGTACCATAACCTAATACTGGTCGGCTTGATCATTGCTAATGAATGTCATTGGTTATGTAACTACAACCAACAAGTTCGTTCACTTTATTGAAATCGTTCTTGAAACCATTGTAATTGTTTTTTAAACCATTGTTATCGTTCTTGAAACCACATTCTAATTGTTATTGTAATCGTTCTTGAAATCACTTTGTAATTGTTATTGTAATCGTTCTTGAAATCACATTGTAATTGTTATTGTAATCGTTCTTGAAATCACATTGTAATTGTTATTGTAATCGTTCTTGAAATCACATTGTAATTGTTATTGTAATCGTTCTTGAAATCACATTGTAATTGTTATTGTAATCGTTCTTGAAATCATTGTTAAAACATTTAGCACATATGAGTCACCCCAAAACAGTTGAAAACAGTAAAAGAGGGGAATAATGTACTCGCCTGAGAGTGCTTAGGAGTCTTGAACAACTACCAAGTAAGCTAGAGGAGTCCCGGAAATCAAACGGTACCTAATATAGGTAACTACATAAATAACCCGGACCTAAATCGGAAGACTGGGTAGCAGGAGGGTCTGTAAACCAAATGAGTGTAGGAACTCATATGATATGGTTTAACAAAGCCTACATACTAAATGAAACTTAACCTAAGTATTATCGACCCATCACGACCCATTAAGGTAGCTTATGCTACTTTAACGCGTCGTTTGCGTGAAACGCGTTCGGACCGCCTAACTAGTCCTATGACAAGTAATATATGCCTTAACATGTCTAATATGGTTGTCAAATCAGTTTAGATGTCAAAAGTTATGTTACATATGTTTAAAAATGAATTTTGGCATCAAAGGGGTATTTTGGTAATTTACCTAAGGCATATAAACTACCTATCATACAACTACTTAAACGAAGCGACCATAAGGTATAACCTCGTAAGGTTATTATATACTATGGTCACCTAATGTGCTTGGTCGGATCTTAATGATCGACCAAACGGGTCGGGTTCGAAAGTATAAGCGATTGTTTAGATCGCTTACCTTACGACCCTATCTAAGCACTAAACTAAAAGTGACGAGCTAAGCATGTTAAAACATGCTTAACTAAGTTTAGAAAACAGGTTTGGTATCACAACAAACGGTTGTGATACCTAAGAGTAGTTTGGTTACAAAATACGTAAGAATACGTATTCTGCCCGAAACTACGGCTCGTCACTGAGCCTAGATAACGTGGTAATCAGTAGGTATAGTCGCTAGGGACTATAACCATCGTGATTACACTCACGTTATGAAGTTCAAACGAACTTTGCATCGACCATAAACTGGTCAATGCAGAAAGTCAAACAAAGTTTGACTTTCGGACTCGAAAAGCAATAAAAGAACGAAAGAGGACTTACGAAGGGTCCCCGAATGCTAATCCCGATCCAAGTAACTCAGGTATGAAACGAAGGTTCCAACTTAGAGCCCAAATGATCAGATTTGTGGGTTTTGAAGCAATGGGGGGGGGGGGTGGGTATTTATAGGAAAAGTAGAGCCGTTAGGATCGTTTCTTGAATATCGTGCCACGATCCGAGCCGTACACTTGTCACAAAGTTGTGGTGGCTAGAAATGATGTTTATCAGCTGAAAATGCAAGTTGCAAACATGTGGTTGTGGTTTAATCAGCTGATAATCTGCTGACTGTTTGTTATTATCTGTTCTGGCATAGGCTAGCGCACCGCTACACTAAAAGTGTAGCGCACCGCTAGGCCTAAGTTTGGCAGATTTACACTTTTGGTCCCTGTCATGCATTCAGCCCATTTTCGACACGTTTAAGGCCCGTTAACCCCATTTCAAAGCTCTAAAATGAAGTTAAAGTATAGGGAACTTAAAATGTGCTCAAAAATATCTTGGATGTCGGTTCGTTTAACCGTACGGTCGCGATGTTCGGTTAATTACGACGGAATGCGCATAAGCGCGTAAAACGATCCAAATGACGCGACGAATGGATTTTTGGCAAGCCAAACACTAAAATAAAATATTTTAGTGCTTACATAAATTTTTGGATGTCCGGATGTATTCAGAACGTAAGTTATGCGCGAAAATGCAAACTTGTGCACTTTTTGACACTTTTAGTCCCTGAATGACACAAAAGTTTATTTTAGCATACCGAACACCTCAAAGCCTATTTCTAAGCTATGTAAAGGATATTTATGGTATGTTTAACTTACGGTCATGTTCCGGAATATCTGTTTCAGTTCAAATTGGCATACTTTCACAGTTTGTCAACTTTAGTCCCTGTAAGCGATTTAACTTTGATTTCACCACACCAAACCTTCCAAAACTTATATCTAAGTTATGTAAAGGTTATTTAAAGTATGTTAAGCCTATTTCACTATTCCGGAGTGTTCGTTGCGTTAAACTGGTTATATTTACGCATCGGTGCGCATATAACCTTCTAGAAAGCGATTTAGAGTCTGAATTCGAACAAAATATGATATGTGTAAATGATACACATATTTTTACAAATCCCAAGTATGAAATACAACATTTCATTGGTTTGGTATTTGTTTGATGGCCGTGGAGGCACAGGTGTTACAAAGGCGGAGCATTCTTCGCTTAAATTAACTAATTGCAATGATTCAATTTTCCTTTTGTGAGTGAGAAAGTCCCTCATAAATTTTGAATATTTAGGCATTTGGGTTGGGACTTCCACAAATGGAATATTAACATGCAATTGTTTTAGTAAATTTACGAATTTTGTGAATTGCTCATCTGTCTTTTGGTGAAGTAACCGACCAGGGTATGGTACCAGAGGATTCTTAGTAGGCTCTTGATTTGGTGGAGGAGTCGTCTCTTGTTGGGGCGTCAGTGAAGTTGCGGTTTGGTTAGACGGGCTTTTTCCAGTTGGAGGTAGCGGAGCCTCCTCGGGACCTACGGTATGGTTTCTCAATGTGATGAGATGTACTTGCGCCTTTGGGTTGGTTTCGGCATTGCTGGGTAATGCGCCTTGTGGTCTCTCGGAGAAATTTTGAGCTAGTTGATTTAGTTGTTTTTCAATGTTTTGAATACTAGCTTGTTGATTTCCAAAGTTCGATTCCATTTGTTGAAATCGATCCGAGTTTTTCTTTTCGGTGTCGGAGATGAGGCGAGAGATAGTATCTTCAAGCCTCTCTCGTCCCCCTTGTTGTTTTTGAGAGAAATTTTGTGACTCGTTTCTTGGTTGTTGAAAGTTGGTTCGTTGGTTTTGATTTTGTTGCTTACTACTATTACCGGGTTCTCTCCAACCAAGGTTAGGGTGGTTACGCCATCCTTAGTTGTAGGTACCCGTCGGCGGACATGACGGCCTAGGTCTATTATCAATGTAGTTTACCGTTTCTGTTTGATTATCCATTTCTTTCATACAACTCTGTTAAGTCCTAATACGTATTTGACAAAAAGTCGCAGCGGAAATTCGTGCCATAAAATTTCTTTCATTATAAATGTCTTGACTTACTTGAAAGTTCGTTTTAATATGAATCTTTTACAAAAATAAAGTATAAGTCCTGTTTACTAAAGTACATACTCGATTATTCCCGTACAATCTATCCTATGACTCGGTCTTCGATCTCTAATCCTCGTGATAATCGTCCGTGATTCGTACAACCTGCACTCACCACATACATTCATAACATTAGTGCACAATACATAAACAAGATTCATTCTCGTACAGTCCCCATTTCGTTATCTTTCTAAATTTAAGCGTTTCCTCTACGTATCCATATCCTGGTGAGGCTTCAATAATGTACCTGCATTACTTTTCATTCTCAAGGCACACTATTAATAACGTATTACTCAACGTATCTAATTCATGCATACATACATTCTTACATGCATACATACACATCTACATGTGTACATACCTTCCATTATCTCTACATACATGCATATACACATACATATCTTCACATATACATAAATACACATCTACATACGTACATACATACTACGTACAAGTTCAAGATCTTATATACCTCTTGTATATCCATACATTAATTACATGGTACTTAGTCTTAGATTTATAGCCCATAGACGTCAAAAGAACGATCAAAATCATGTTTGGGAGGCCCGCCGTGGTCCACGGATAACAAACCGAAGCCTACTATACCCAAATCAACTTAGATAACAAATTTCAGGTTTTTAAACATTGGGAGGCAGTCGGCGACGGCCCTTGCAATTGCCCGTAGCCCAAAACTTCCGTAGACAGCCAAATAACCCGTCAGCCTAAAACTGACTTTCTAGAGCCCGCCGGCGACACCCCTAAGGCCGTCGACGACGCCCTCTAGATTTTGCATTTTTCTGCAGTTCCGTTTCGTCGTCCGTATGCACTAAAACGCGCATAACTTTTGAACCGTTTACCCGTTTAACCTCCCGTTTCTTTCTACATGCTCGTAAATTCACATTCTATCATATGAACTTAAAATCCAACATCCGGTTTAAGGAACATATTCACTTAAAGCTCTCGGCTTTATATACCCGCTTTCACTTATTCGACCCGTTCATGTTTTCGTCAAACTACTCATTTGTTTTAACCCAAAACTTACATAAACTTTATAACTATGATACTTTTACATTATCCTGGGTTCGTACTTGTGATTTATGCACCCGATACCCGGTATGTGCTAAACCTATTCATGTCATTCATTTATACGAAAGCAAACTTTGTTAATACAATTTCAAATACGAAATTGTTTGTCCATTAACCATGACTCACAGCCGAGTCTTTAGACTATTAATCCGCGTCTCCGATTCTTGGTTAGCGTACTTATGTACAATTCTACCCATACCCGGTTATAGTACCGTAATCAATTACTTATACAACCCTTCCGGTATAGTAATAAAACCACATTTTGACCCATTCTGCCTACTTAACGTAAATCATCAATTTCATACAACCCTTCCTTATTTGACTTCAATTATCATGCCTAATTAACTAGAACATAACCTTACTTAACAAACTAAGAAATGATTCGGAAATCACTTACCTTGTGCATCCGTGTCCGTATCCACTTCCTTGCCTCCTCTTGACCCGTTAGCCTTTCATGCTTGAGTCCATCTTGATATGATTCCTCTACTTTCATGCCACCAATTCACATTCTCGTTAGCTGTAAAACCCGAGAGGATCTTTCAATGATATCAATTTTAACTTGTGTAAGTGCGGAATCCAAACACAAGCGGATTCAAGAAAACAATAAAGTAAAATAAACACAATAAGTAAATCGAAAAACTATCTTGCATTCACCTTAGAACCGATGACTGATACAAGACATGCAAAAGATCTCGAGTGGCCTCTAGCTTCTAACCAAGCGATCAACCCTCTAAACATCATAAGGGTTTCTTATATACTACCTAACATGGATCGAGACAATCCTAGGCCCACTCGAGATCACACCAAAACCCAATACTTATATCCGACCCAAAACAACTAGTTAAACATTACAAGATCAACCCTAAACTTTAGTATCTCTCAATGTATAAACCTCAAGGTTCCAACAATCTCCCCCTAGGTTTATGCATAGAGAGTCTTGAAACTTCAACTATCACGAGCACCACCCAAACGATCTTTGAGCCCACCAAAACCTTTTGTGCGAATATGTATGGCTGAAGCAACAGCACCAGTCCATGCTTTTGCAATTTCTTCATATTTTTCAGTAGCTCTAATTTGATGGCGAGATAACACTTCCAGATCTTCATAAGCAACATTCAACAAATCAACTTGATCCACCAAGCGAAAATTCACATCATCATCACAAACAATTACTTCTTGCCCTAGACGCTCATCATAAGCCCAAAAATGCAAGGACTTCAAAGCACCTTTTGGAATCTTTCTCACCAAATGAATCACCTTTTCCTTATCAGTAACTGGCCAGTGCACAATCTTCATTCGCTTGTTTGTATATGGATCTCTAACGCCTTTAGTTGGTTTAACAATGGACTCTTCAGTGTGCATTGAAAGAAAACCACGAAGGACCTCCCTCTTCAATCTCTCGAAAAACAAATAACCACGACCTCCAGGCTTGTCATCCGCATAAGGCAAATTAGACAAGTTCGTCAAATCAATCTTTGTGAAAGTCTGGAACTGAGCTGGATTTTTGTACCACTCAACAGGTCCAACCTTCCTCTTTATCCACCATCTTCGACGATTATGATCAAAACCCCACCTGACCACACCAGATCTATTTCCAACTTTATCATAGAGAGTTTCACCAACATCCATTAAATGATGAGTTACTTGAGCATCATCATCATCTGGATTAAATGATTTCAGCTGGTACCCCAAACCTGGTTAGGATATTCCTCTTTATGAAGGATACTACTTCTTGGTCTCTAACTTGAACAAATGCTTCAGCTTCAACCCACTTAGAGAAATAATCCGTCATTGCTAGCATAAATACTTTTCCTCCCGGAGCTTTTGGTAACTTCCCTACTATATCCATCCCCCATTTCATGAATGGCCAAGGGGAAGCTACAGGATATAGTGGTTCAGCTGGTTGATGTAGTATGTTACTATACCTTTGACATGCATCACACCTTCGAGCATATTCTGCAGCATCTTTCCTCATCGTTGGCCAATAATATCCTGTCCTTAATACTTTCAAGAATAATGATCTGCCCCCAGTGTGGTTACCACAATCCCCTTCATGTATATCCTGAAGTACTTCTTTGGCTTCAGGATCCTCCAAGCACCTCAAATACGGTCCTGCAAGAGATTTCTTGTATAAAACATTATTTATAATAGTGAATCGTGATACCTTCATCCTAAATGCCTTAGGATTTTCATCTCCAGGGATGTGTCCTTCCTTGAGATATCTCACGATTGGAGCCGTCCAGGATTTAGGATCCTTTTCAGGATACTCTGCTCCAGGATCCTGAATACCCGCTACTTCTTTATCCTAAGGATTCGTCGCAGGATACAAGATATGTAATATTGGTATTTGGGTCCCTTCTCGTATCCTGATTGATGATCCCAGATTTGCTAAGGCATCTGCTTCAGCATTATCCTCCCTTGGTACCTGTTCAAGTGTAAAAACATCGAAATATCCTGCTAATTTTTTGAGAATCTCGAGGTATTCGATTAATTTCTCACCCTTAACTGCATAGGATCCATTAAAATGGTTAGTAATTAACAAGGAGTCAACATATACTTGCAAATTCTTGATATTCATATTCTTAGCTAACTCTAATCCTGCAATTAAAGCCTCATGCTCTGCTTCATTATTAGTAGCAGGGAATTCACACCTAATAGTGTAACACCCCAAAAATAGGGTTTGATAATTTAAACCCGGTTAATATAAAGGAACGGGTAAATTACCGTTTGGGGTAAAAGTGACCCGTAAATAAAAGTTGACTAGGAATAATTTACCGAGTGGTGACATGTATATATAAGTAACAAGATAATGAGTGTTAGTCTCTTTATTAATTGAAACGAAGTTGAGGGACCAAAACCATTAAAAAGGAAACATGATTTATTAAATAAAGGAAAACCCACACATACACACACACTTCGTGTGTGTGTGAGACGATCAGGAAGAAGAAGAACAAGGGTTCAAACCCTAGTTCTTGATAAATCTTCAAATTGAAGGGTGGAATGAAGTCTAAAATCATAACCGAGCATGGATAAATGATCACTATCACGAGGGGATCATAAGGTATGTCTTAAATTTAAGATTGGTGATCATGGGTGAAGTGGGTTATGTTCTAATCCGTGAGTTAATATGAAATTAATCATGTACAAGGGTTAAAACCCTCGTATAGAACATCGGTTACGTATGGTTAGTGCTAATTTGATGATTAGAGGTGAAACCCGTTAGTTATGGTGAAGATGATGACTAGAATCACCATCTATGTCCAAGTCTTGTGGAAAGATTGAGGTATTATGTGGGTATGATGAATTCTTGTTAGATGAATTAGGAGAAATATGATGATGCTATGCTTGATGTTTATGTGCTAATGATACTTGTTGATTAGTAAGAAGATTTGATGAAATACGAATGAACTAGGAAGATTATGCATAAACTAGTTGTACATGGTGCCTAGGAAGTAGTACGCACGCCACGTGTTTGATGAAATGTCTAAATGACAATAATATGTGAAGGTTGTGTTATGATGATGTTGAGTATGCTATATGTTTGTTTGAATCGGCTAATGGAATACATATGTGAGATATGAACTTGATATGATCGTTCATATGAATAATCATGTATGCTAATAAGGATGTTAATGTAATGACATGAAAGTATAGGAATCATGTCAAGAGGGATGGGAGCGTGGAAGGCTAACGGGACAAGAAGACTCAAGTAAGCGAATACAAATACGGACGAGTAAGGTAAGTAAATCCCGGACTTACACTTTAGATGTAAAATATATTGTACTATGATCATTATTGTGATACATGTGAAAGTATTAAACAATGGAAGTAAATAGGTAAGTTTACGAAAAAAGAAGCCGAAAGTGAATAGGAAAGTATAATGATGCTAATTGTTTTCTGTTAAGAATGAAATGAAAGTGCAGGTATACTAATAATGGAGAGTGAAGGTTAAGTATGGAAGTCGTACGAGAGTGTCCGAATGGATGGACTTATATGAACGAGAATAAGAGATGTTGATGCTTGATTATGCACGTGTTAAAGTATATATATTATGTCACTGGTTGCTAATGAAGTAATTGGTTGTGGTGACTGCAGGTTGTACAGGTTTATGAATGTTTGTTCAAGATGCGTAAGTGGTTGAAGATCGAGTCAAGACATGGGTTGTACTTGGGTGTGTATGTGGTCACTTAATTCGATATTCGTATGTTAGTTTTTAATTAATTTATGAAAAGGGATTAATGTATATAAATGAAAGAAAGAATAATTTGTAAAGAAATTTTTAGTATGTATTTTCCGCTGCGTCAAAATTTGGTTAAAACGATTTAGGGCGTTACAAATAGCCTGGGGTAATATGTCCCCCTGTGGCGATTTTAGTAGTATTCCCAATCCTACTCCTCTTACATTAGATGCACCATCAGTATATAATGTCCATGATCCTGAGGATTCTCCTAACTGTTGGACTTCTAGGTCTACCTCATCCTGAATGTCACTACTGAAATCAGCCACAAAGTTAGCTAAAGCTTGAGACTTTATGGCATTTCTAGGTTCATATACTAAATCATAAGCACTCAACTTTACTGACCACTTAGCCATCCTGCCTGACATCTCTGGTTTCCTAAGCACATTTTTGACAGGATAATTTGTTTTAACATGAATCCTATGTGTCTTAAAGTAATGTCTAAGCTTCGTTGATACCATAACTAATGCTAGTATCAATTTTTTCTAAATGAGAATATCTAGTTTCAGCATTTAACAAACTTTTACTAACATAATAAACAGGATATTGCTGACCTTCATGATCCTTTATAAGGACGGCACTTACAGCATTCCCTGATACTGCGAGGTATAGGGATAGTGGTTCACCAATCTCAGGTTTCATCAGTAGAGGTGCAGTTGAGAGATATTTCTTCAAATCCTACAGAGCTGCTTCATGCTTCTCACCCCATTCGAATTTCTTATTCTTCTTCAGGATATCATAAAACTCTTTGCATTTCTCTGAGGATCTTGAAATAAATCTGTTTAATGCTGCCACTCGCCCTGTTAATCGTTGAACATCCTTCATATTTGAGGGTGATTTAATATCCAAGATGGCTTTAATCTGCTCCGGGCTCGCCTCTATTCCTCTTTTGGTCACCATATATCCTAGAAATTTTCCTGCCCCGACTCCGAAATGACACTTAGCAGGATTTAGCTTCATGTTATATTGATCCAGGATATCAAATGCTCCTTTAATATCCTGGAGGTGATCCTGAGCTTTCCTTGAATTTACCACCATATCGTCAATGTATACCTCCATGGTGTCCCCCAGATTGTCTTTGAACATCATGTTTACCAATCTTTGGTATGTTGCACCTGCATTTTTCAAACCAAAAGGCATAGCCGTATAACAATAAATACCTGTTGGTGTCATGAAGGCAGTATCCTCCTGGTCAGAAGGCTCCATTTGAATCTGCTAAAATCCTGAGGATGCATCCATGAAGGTCAACATTTCATGCCCGGCAATAGCATCCACCATTGCATCAATGTGAGGAAGAGGAAATGGGTCTTTAGGTCAAGCCTTATTCAAGTCTGTGTAGTCTACATAGACTCTCCATTTCCCATTTTTCTTCTGTACCACGACTACGTTTGCTAGCCATCTTGGAAACTTGACTTCTCTGATCATCCTGGACTTCAACAATCTTTCAACTTCCTCTTGGATAATCATATTCCGCTCAGGAGCAAATTTTCTTCTTTTTTGCTGAACAGGCTTGAATGATCTGTCGATTCCAAGCTTGTGAGTGATAATGTCTTTGGATATGCCTGTCATATCCTCATGCTTCGATGCAAACGTTGACATCCTGCATTTCAAAAAGTTAGTTAACTGCTCTTCAATATCCTGAGGGATATTGGTTCCTACGAGCACCGAGATATCAGGATTATCCTGATCCAGGATAATTTTCTTCACATCCTGCTCCGAATCCTCCACGATATCCTGGGCCCGCATCTTTAATTGCTATGCTGTACTAGGCTTGGTTGAGGATTTCATCGAGGATGAGTAGCATTCTTTCTCCTCCTGCTGATCACTTTCAACCTTGACAACTCCCCAAGTGGTAGGGATCTTGATGCATTGGTGATATGTTGATGGCACAGCCTTCATATCGTGAATCCATGGTCTTCCCAGTATGATGTTATAGCAGGATAGAGAATCCATCACACAGAAACGTTGTATCGAGTTGACTCCTTCAACATATACTGGTAACTTTATCTCTCCCACTGTGTTCCTAGCCTCTCCACTGAACCCAACAAGCACGGTGGACTTTGAAGTGATATCCATCGGAGATACATTCATTCTCTTCAAAGTTTCTAGTTGGATTATGTTGACGGAGCTGCCATTATCAACCAGTATCCTGCGTACAAAATGGTTAGCCACATATAATGTTATTACCAGAGCATCATGATGAGGATCCTGGACAGTATCCCTGTCATCAGCATCAAATGTGATCACTTTGTCAGTTGTGAGGGTAGTCATCCTGACAGGTTTGTCTCCCCTTTCGGCCTTAGCTTCTCTTGCATGTCTCTTTGCCGCCGAATACGAAGTCCCGCAAATGTCGGATCCTCCCGAAATAAAGTTGATTATCTTGGCATCCGCGGGAGGTGACGCTGCTCGCTCAGGATCCTTCTCAGTATCCTGACCCTTATTCTTCTTCCTTCCTAAGAGATCTTTCAGATATCCCTTGCTTAGAATATAACTTATTTCTTTCCTTAGAGCAATGCAATCCTCAGTTACATGTCCGAAATCTTCGTGGAAAGCACACCATTTTGACTTATCTTTCCAATCGGCCTTTTGTTGATTCTTTCGAGGCCACCTAGCCTTGTCTCCTAAACCCTGCATGGCATACATTAATTCAGGAATGTTAACAGAAAAGCAATATTCTGATAACTCAGGATATTCTTCAGGATCCTCGTCTTCGATAGCATTCACTTTCTTGTTTTCATTTCTACCATATGGCTTAGGGCGATATGGCTTAAATGAGGATTCTGACTTCCTATTAGTTGACTCATAAGTGTTGGACGAGTTCATCCTCTCTTGCATCTTTCTGTCATCCTCCAATCGAATATATCTTAGGGCCCTGTTTCTAGCTTCATCCAAGTTCCTGCATGGGTTCATTACAAGGTCTTGGTAAAATTGAGAATCTTTTTGTAGCCCCATCTTGAAAGCTTGCACAGCTGTTGCAACATCAAGATGCGGAATGTCTAAGGATTCCCGGCTGAACTTGTTCACATAATCCCCTAGGCATTCTTGTGGCCCCTGTGTTATCCTGTAGAGGTCACTTGTTAGTTTTTCAAAGCTTCTACTATAAGAAAACTGACTATTAAATAAATTCACTAAGTGAGCAAAAGATGTAATCGAATGCGGAGGAACATTCAAGAGCCATTTCAAGGCTGATCCTGTTAAGGTAGAACCAAAACCCTTGCACAAGCATGCTTCCTTGAGGTCCGGGGGGATAGGGTTAATCTCCATTCTTTCCCTATACTGGGCAATATGCTCTTCAGGATCCGTAGTTCCATCATAAAGCTTCATGTTAGGGGTTTGAAATCTCTTTGGAATGTCAGCATCACAAATAGGATATGCAAAGCGAGATATCCTGTGGCTGTCTTGGGACACTTCCGGGATTGGCTGGACCACTCCAGGTACACTGGATATCATGTCCTTCAACTTCTGAAGCTCCCTAGTAAATGCTGATGTTACACCTGTATCCTGCAAAGATCCACTATTGTTAGCAGCATGAGTATTATTATTATTTAACACATTACCCATCGGAGGATTTTGCACATATCCTGAAGCATATCCTGAGCTCCTCATGGTTGACATCCTGATCGAGGAGGGTATTTCAGGAGTATGATTCTGAGGAAGGCTGGGCACAATATTCCCCCTATTATCCTCAGTGTACACGGCCGAACTGAAGTTCAGAGTTCTGGGTTGTAGTGGAGTTATGATATCCTCAGCAGATCTGCTCGAGCCAGACTTCAGGAGTTGTATTTCCCTCAACAGCATTTGGTTTGTTTCCTGTTGCTGCCTCATTTGTTCCTGCACACTTCCAAATAAGGTTAGAATTTCATCATTAGAAGCTAAAATAGGAGCAGATCCCTGAACACTCCGAGTAGGGATAATATCCTGAGGTTGTGAAGAGGCTGGCATCCTTGGAGGAGGTGGTGGGAGCACCAAACCGGTAGTAGCAGAAGTCGTAGCAGATACAGTGGAGGAGCTCATGTTTGATCTTGAGGCCATTGTAAACAATGTGGCAAAAAGTTTTGAAAATAGAAAACCAATTAACGATTTCACAAAGATTTTTAGTAAAAGTAGCACCACTTGCCCCACGGTGGGCGCCAAATTGTTTTGGTCAAAAATTACCGATGCAATTAAGTGATCAAATTAGTTAAGTGAGGTAGTGTGCTAAAAAAGTGTGTTGAAAATATGCTGGTTAAGTTGTTTGGAAAAACAGTATTCAAGATACGGCTCAGGATATTGAGTTGTATCTACGATCAAACAATGAGCAAAAAGTAAAGGGGGTGACACGAGATATACGAGGAAAGCCCTTGATCAATCTAGATCGCCGGCATAAAACCTCGGGAGCTGACAATCACAGCTGCCTTGTTCTTCTTATTGCTTTGAACTTCAGGATACAGTGCAGGATATTGACCAGATCGCTAAGTGTTACAATGCTTTTGTGCGAAAGTGAAAATTGCTAGAGAACAAGTGTAAGAGTGTAGTGAGTGTTGATGTGATGTCCTATTTGATCTGGTATACCCACCTATTTATAGTAATGAATTACAAACGAAAATTCCTATAAACATGGGATGCTCCGAATATTCCATTGTAAACGTTGTAGACCGAGTAATGCGGCTTCAACGTCTTTATTTGAACGACTTAGACCGAGTCTTCCGCGGAATGAGTCCATGTGAACGTTGCTAGCTTCTAACCCATGTATCTGCATATAATCCGTTAGTGATTCTGAGGATACCATTCAGGATGTTACCAATATCCTGAATCAGCATCCCGGATGTGAAAAAATATTATATAACCAAGATATAACCCAAGATATTTCTCAGGATATGGGCTCAGAATTCTACCCATAACAGTAATGATACAATCTGGGTGATTGTAGACAGGCTAACCAAGTCAACTCATTTCCTACCAATGAAAGAAACTTTCAGTATGGAACAGTTAGCTAAATTATATGTAAATGAAATAGTTTCATTACATGGAATTCATCTATCAATTGATTCTGACAGAGATAGTCGTTTTACCTCACATTTTTGGACAAGTTTCCAAAATGCAATGGGAACCAAGTTGAATCTAAGCACCGCTTATCATCCCCAAATGGACGGACAAAGCGAAAGGACAATTCAGACAATGGAAGATATGCTTAGAGCTTGTGTAATTGATTTTGGAGGTAATTGGGACGATCACTTACCATTGATAGAATTTTCTTACAATAACAGTTATCACACAAGTATCAATGTTGCACCATTCGAAGCACTTTACGGACGAAAGTGCCGAATGCCAGTCTGTTGGGCAGAAATTGGAGAAAAGCAACTATCTGGACCTGAGATAGTACAAGAAACCCCAGACAAAATCAATCAAGTCAAGGAAAGACTGAAAGCAGCACGTGATAGACAAAAGCGTTATGCTGATAACAGACGAAAGCCATTGGAATTTCAAGTAGGAGATAAAGTGTTATTGAAAGTCTCTCCCAGGAAAGGAGTGGTGTCGCAACCCCCGATCCCAAATCCCCGGAAACGGGCAGCCGCGAGCCAGTTTCGGTGGTATCGCGTATTGTCTAATTTGGCAGCGGAATTTTTTCATCAGGACCGTAGTTAGGAAATATTTGATCAGAGTAAAATACCACATTTTCATAATATTAAACATATGGGATAAACCCAAGTTCGCAGTACACATGTTTTCATAGGAATAAATCCTATTTTATCTAATAAAAACATCTAATTTATTTTAGGTAACTTTATTGCCACTTTTCCAAGCCTTCAGTGCTGTCCAGCTGGCTTCTATTTGGCTTTCACAACTTGTTACCTGAAACGCGTTTTAAAAACATTTGTCAGTGGGAAATACTGGTGAGTGAATCCCAGTTTAATCAAGTTTAAATAAAAACCATTGTACAGTATTGAGGGCGATCTCGCAATTACAATTGTTTCCAAGTTATAACAATTAACATCCATGGTACTGTCAGACCCGACTTGTGGAAATGTTACTCCTTGACCAGGTGGTAACAAATTTTGTATACAAAACCCCAACATACTCATGATAATTGTATTCTTACAAATACTCAATAACTGCTTAATATACATGTAATTGTATGAGGTTTTGTAAAAACAGTTAACAAAAGGTTTACAAAAAACGGATCAACTCACATTGCTGTCTTAGATTATCCTTTAGGGTTTCCTGGTGACAATCTATAATTTACACAAAAGCACACGTGTTAGTATAATAACCTATTTTAACGTTAGTAATACCCTCCCCGAGACGGCATTCCAACGACTACGTCGGGCAGAACCACGACAGCCGTTACGGAACCCTAGATCAATCGGGCAGCGTATCTAATACGTATCCAGGGGTTATAATACTTACAACGGAGCAGAACTTCACTATTTAGGGGTATTATACTCGGGATTTATGCCTATAATGAGAGTAATTCGAGATTCAAAGAAGAATTTAAACGATTTGTGATTGAAGCCCGATGCCTGCTTATATAGGGCCTCACTTCGACTTTTACGCGGCCCGTGTAAAGTTTAACAAAGGGCTACGCAGCCCGCATCAACTTCGGTCAACCGCGTAGCTGATCCGGGTCAGCGGCTAGACCTGCCACGATGATGACACGTGTCATCACCGGGCTGCGCCACATTCTTGATCTCTAGCGGCCCGCGTAAGACCCTTAAGAGGTCTACGCGGCCCGCGACAAACCCAAAAATTCAATTTTTGATTATTTTTAATAATAATTAATGTAGTCGGGGTCCATTTTCACGTATGGGGTGTATTTTTTGACATATTGGGATATTTTAAACTATATTAGGGTGTCGGAAAATTATTACGAGAGTGTCGGTTTTCTTTAGGGTTGTTATATCCTCCCCACCTTGTTTTAGAGCTCGTCCTTGAGATCTACTGGAACAAGTGTGGATATTTCTTTTGCATTTCAGATTCAAGCTCCCATGTGTACTCAGGTCCTCTTTTGGAGTACCACTTCACTTTGACTATAACTAATCTCTTGTGCTTGAGATTTTTGACTTTCCTCTCTTCAATCTGTAGAGGCCTTTCTACAAACTTGAGTTGTTTATTTACCTCTATATCTTTAAGAGGTACTATTAGTGATTCATTAGCTAAACACTTTTTGAGATTAGATACATGAAGCACATCATGTATTCCTGCCATTTCCCCTGGCAGTTATAGCTGATAGGCTACAGGTCCTATTCTTTTAATAATCTCAAAAGGTCCAATATATCTGGGACTTAGCTTTCCCCGTTTGATGAATCTTACCACTCCTTTCCAAGGAGAGACCTTTAACAATACTTTATCTCCTACTTGAAATTCCAATGGTTTGCGTCGGTTATCAGCATAGCTCTTTTGTCGATCACGTGCTGTTTTCAGTCGTTCCTTGACTTGAATCATCTTGTCGGTTGTTTCCTGCACTATCTCAGGACCAGATAGTTGCTTCTCCCCAATTCCTGCCCAACAGACTGAGGTTCGACACTTTCGTCCATAAAGTGCTTCAAATGGTGCAACATTGATACTAGTGTGATAGCTATTATTATAAGAAAATTCTATTAAAGGTAAGTGATCGTCCCAATTACCTCCGAAATCAATTACGCAAGCTCTAAGCATGTCTTCCATTGTCTGAATTGTCCTTTCACTTTGTCCGTCCATTTGAGGATGATAAGTTGTGCTTAGATTTAACTTGGTTCCCATTGCTTTTTGGAAACTTGCCAAAAAATGAGATGTAAAACGGCTATCCCTATCAGAAACAATTGATAAAGGTATTCCATGTAAAGAAACAATTTCATTTACATATAATTTAGCTAACTGTTCCATACTGAAAGTTTCTTTCATTGGTAGGAAATGAGCTGACTTGGTTAGCCTATCTAGAATCACCCAGATTGTATCATTACCTTTCTTTGTTTTAGGTAATTTAGTAATAAAATCCATTGTTATTAGTTCCCATTTCCACACTGGCATTTCTAGCTGTTGTAACAAACCCGAGGGTTTTTGATGTTCAGCTTTAACTTGTGAACAACTTAAACATTTAGAAACATACGCTATGTCCTTTTTCATTCCTATCCACCAGAAATTCTTTCTTAAATCCTGGTACATCTTATCACTTCCTGGATGCATCATATACTTAGACTTATGGTCTTCTTCTAATATACGATGACGTAGGTTTCCTAATTTCGGTATCCACATTCTCTTCTTATGGAATCTCCAAATTCCATCTGTTCCTTGTTCTAATTCCTTAATCGTACCTTTTAGCTTTTCAGTATCATCCTTGATTACTGATTTTTGTGCTTCTCTTATCTAGATCATTTAAATCTACTTGTAGATTTAATTTAAGAGAACGTACCCTTTTTGGCTTTTCATGATACTTTCGGCTTAAAGCATCTACCACTACATTTGCTTTTCCTTCATGATACTGGATATCACAATCATAATCACTAAGCATCTCCATCCAGCGTCTTTGCCTCATATTCAATTCCTTTTGCCCGAAAACATACCTTAAACTCTTATGATCTGTGAATATGGTAAACTTACTACCATAAAGATAATGTCTCCAAATTTTAAGGGCAAAAATTATAGCTCCTAATTATAGATCATGGGTTGAATAATTATCTTCATGATTCTTAAGTTGTCTAGACGCATATGCTATGACCTTTTGGCGTTGCATCAACACACATCTATAACCTAACTTAGAAGCGTCACAATATACTACAAAATCTCAAGTTCCTTCTGGTAACGCTAATATGGGTGTATGGGTTAGTCTATGCTTAAGAATTCTAAAAGCTTCTTCTTGTTTTGGTCTCCATTCAAAATTAATGGATTTAGATGTTAACTTAGGTAAAGGAATGGCTATTCTAGAAAAAACTTGAATAAATCTTCTATAATAACCGGCCAATCCTAAGAAACTTCTAACCTCGGTTGGTGATTTAGGGGTTTTCCATTTGGTAATTGCCTCGATCTTTGTTGGATCTACGTGAATTCCTTCATGATTGACTAAGTGTCCAAGAAACTGTACCTGTTCTAACCAAAACTCGCACTTTGAAAATTTAGCGTAAAGCTTTTCCTTTCTCAATAAACTTAAAAGTGCGTGCAAATGCTTTACATGTTCCTCTTTACTTTTAGAATAAATTGGAATATCATCAATAAAAACAATTAGGAATTTATCTAAATATGGCTTACATATTTGGTTCATCATGTCCATAAATGCGGTTGGGGCATTGGTTAAACCAAATGGCATGACAGTAAATTCATAATGGCCATACCTTGTTCTGAATGCGGTTTTAGGAATGTCCTCTTCCTGTACCTTTAATTGATGATATCCTGACCTTAAATCGATTTTAGAGAAAAATCGAGCTCCTTTCAATTGGTCGAACAGATCATCGATTCTCGGTAATGGGTACCGATTCTTAATCATGACCTTGTTTAATTCACGGTAGTCAATGCACATACGCATTGACCCGTCCTTCTTTTTAACAAATAAAATCGGTGCTGCCCACGGCGATGAGCTTGGCTGTATAAATCATTTTTCCAACAATTCGTATAACTGTTTATTTAGTTCCTGCATTTCGGCTGGTGCCAAACGGTAAGGTGCTTTGGCAATTGGTGTTGTTCCTGGTAATAGATGGATTCTGAATTCAACTTCTCTGTCCGGCGGTAGTCCTGGTAATTCTTCCGGAAATACATCTGAAAACTGAGACACTACTGGAATGTCTTTTGATTCCTTTTCTTTAGTGTTAGTGATTATAGAAATCAAATACACTATAGATCCTTTTCTTATATAGCTTGCAGTTTTCATCGCAGAGATGAATTTAGTGGATCTAGATGGCTTATCTCCTTTAATTGTGATCTTTTCACCCTTTGGTGAATTTACTTGAATTGATTTTTGATCACATAAAATATTAGCTTTATTGGTTATTAACCAATCCATTCCTAATACGATATCAAATTCTGCCAGATCCATTGGGTACAGATTTGCTATAAACTTTTGATTTAAAAATTCTATTACTGCTCCTTGCAAGATTTCAGGAATCCTAACTGTTTCTCCATTTGATGTCTCGACTAGACATTCTTGTGGTAGTTTAGTTAATGGTTGATTAAGAAGTTTGCAAAACGAAGTATTAATAAAACTTTGGTTTGCACCAGAGTCAAATAATACCTTAGCAAAAACATCATTAACTAAAAGCGTACCGGCTATGACATCTGGAATCATCTTGGCTTCATCTGCAGTTAGAACAAATGCTCTAGCATTTTTAGTGTTCTTGTTGTTCGCAACTGGAGCTAGTTTCGGACAGTTCGGCTTGATATGACCTTTTTCTCCACAGTTGAAGCATAGTCCATTACTGGATTTTCTCCTGCAATCTTCTTCCTTGTGTCCTGGTGCCTTGTAGAAATTGCAGTGAGTGGAGCATTTTCCCGAATGCTTTTTCTTGCAGACCTTGCAGTATGGTGCAGAGGTAGAACCTATATTCCTACGGTTGAAATTCCCAGAACGGGATTCTTGGGTAAACCTTTGAGCTAGGTTTCTCCTCTGGTCTTCTTCTCTAGTACGGATTAACACATATGTCAAGGTATTTGCTAGTTCTACAGCTTCTTCTATGGTTTGAGGACTAGCTGCCTTGACTACATGTCTAATCTCTCCAATTAATCCCCAGATGTAACGGGAGATTAATACCGGTTCAGGTGATGCAATGGTTGGTACTATTCTAGCATATTCAAAGAATGTGGTAGTATAACCCTTACTATCTACCCCGGTCATTCTTAAGTTCAGAAATGTATTCGCTATCTGTTCCTTTTCATTGGGAGGGCAGAATTTCCTTTCTACCATATTTTTAAATTCTTCTCATTCCATGTTGTATACCTTATCACTTCCTCTTGATTGGAGGATAGTGTTCCACCATTCTAAGGCTGAGTTCTTAAACAGGTTAGAAGCAAACATTATCTTATCTTCTTCAGCACACTTGCTTATTTTTAAAACAGCCTCAGTCTTTTCTATCCAGCGTAGAGTTGCAATGGGTCCTTCATTGCCTGAGAATTCTATTGGTTTGCAGGACCAGAATTCTTTGTAAGAACAACCATAAGGCATGGTTCTTCTTCTTTTGGGAATGGGCACTTGAAGTATGGGTCCATTGTTCACGCTGTGTTCTGGTTCAGTTGGTCGCTTACTACTATGTTTACTTTTATTATCAGCATCCTTAACAGTTTGAAGAATAAATGGCATTGCATCTATAATTCCTTGTGCCACTATGTGTTGGATAGCACTATTATCCATTTGATTTCCATTGTTATTGATGCTCGGATTCTCATTAACCAAGTTAATGTTACTCTGGTTATCGTTATTCAGATTTCCTTGATTTCCTTCGTCGACCATCTGAATTTTAAACATTTACCACGTATTAATATCACAAAATAATATTTAATATAGTCAATCACATGTCACGCATTTTGGTCAAAAGCGTCGATCATTGTGACTTACTCTATTCATATACTATGCATCTATTACACACCAGTACTGAAATTAAAATTACAATACCGAATGAAATTTAAAGTTACACTACTATTTTTTTCATACACATACACACATATCATATTATTTTATTATTATTACTATTACTACTGTCTCCACCATCCCATTCATGGATATGGATTCATCCAAAAATCCATATTGCCTCGTCATACTTCCAGACGAGTCGCTCTCCCACCTGTCTCATATGTTCACTACGTTCTAAAATTTCTTCACCAAATGTCCTAAGTTCTTGTACGTTTTCTGCTTGGGGGTGCAGGTTCTAGGACTGGGTTCGAAATCTGGGGTGCGGGTTCCTGGTATGGGAGTGTAGGGGCCTGAAATTGGTAAGGATTCTCTAAAATCTCCCTAATGAATTTATCATGGTAATAGGGATCTAAAGGATCCAAACCTGGGTAGGCTCCTATGTTTGGCATGGGCATGCCTTTATGTATCGGGTAACGTTGCACATAGTCCCTAACGTCATCCCACAAGGGGTCGTAATTTGGGTCTAAGGGGTTTGGTGCAGGTACCCTAGGTATTTCTTCCGGATTGAAATCATGCATTTCTACTTGATTTTCAGGGTTTTCTATTTCCATTGGTTGGTCAGGAATTGGTGGTTGTGGTTGGGGTGCTATTATTTGTTCCAGAATAGGGTCAGCTGCAGTGGTTGCTAGGATGTGGATGTTGGCTATTCCCCTATTGATCATGTCCTGGGCATAGGCATATGTCTCTCTCTTAGTTGCTACTAGTGCTCTCTGGTCTTGTAACTTTTTCATACGTTTTCTACGCTCGTGTGCCCCTCGACTGAACCATCCTCTCTTTTTCTGAGGGAATGGCTCCTCGAACTGAGCCTTAAAAACGAATATTCCTTCTTCCGTATCAGAAGAGTACCCTAAGAGGGCAGGCTGAGAAGAGGAGGTGCCTTCGCTTCTAGGTGAACCAGAAAATTGACGGTACGCGTCAGATGGTCCTTGGTCGCTCATACTGTAAACTAACAAATAGTCAAATAACACAAAGCAATAAAATACAATTATGCACGTATTCCCGTAATTTATTTCCTAACAGATTGAATTTTGATGTCAGCAGAACACTTATGTGGCTGAATCAGTGGCTTAGCTCTAATACCACCTTCTGTCGCAACCCCCGATCCCAAATCCCCGAGAACGGGCGGCCGCGAGCCAGTTTCAGTGGTATCGCGTATTGTCTAATTTGGCAGCGGAATTTTTTCATCAGGACCGTAGTTAGGAAATATTTGATCAGAGTAAAATACCACATTTTCATAATATTAAACATGTGGGATAAACCAAAGTTCACAGTACACACGTTTTCATAGGAATAATTCCTATTTTATTTTAGGTAACTTTATTGCCACTTTTCCAAGACTTCAGTGCTGTCCAGCTGGCTTCTATTTGGCTTTCACAACTTGTTACCTGAAACGCGTTTTAAAAACATTTCTCAATGGGAAATACTGGTGAGTGAATCCCAATTTAATCAAGTTTAAATAAAAACCATTGTACAATATTGAGGGCGATCTCGCAATTACATTTGTTTCCAAGTTATAACAATTAACATTCATGGTATTGTCAGACCCGACTTGTGGAAATGTTACTCCTTGACCAGGTGGTAACAAATTTTGTATACAAAACCCCAACATACTCATGATAATTGTATTCTTACAAATACTCAATAACTGCTTAATATACATTTAATTGTATGAGGTTTTGTAAAAACAGTTAACAAAAGGTTTACAAAAAGCGGATCAACTCACATTGTTGTCTTAGATTATCCTTTAGGGTTTCCTGGTGACAATCTATAATTTACACAAAAGCACACGTGTTAGTATAATAACCCATTTTAACATTAGTAATACCCTCCCCGAGACGGCATTCCAACGACTATGTCGGGTAGAACCACGACAGCCGTTACGGAACCATAGATCAATCGGGCAGCGTATCTAATACGTATCCAGGGGTTATAATACTTACAACAGAGCAGAACTTCGCTATTTAGGGGTATTATACTCGGGATTTATGCCTATAATGAGAGTAATTCGAGATTCAGAGAAGAATTTGAATGATTTATGATTGAAGCCCGATGCCTGCTTATATAGGGCCTCACTTCGACTTTTACGCAGCCCGCGTAAAGTTTAACAATGGGCTACGCGGCCCGCGTCAACTTCGGTCAACCGCGTAGCTGATCCGGGTCAGCGACTAGACCTGCCACGATGATGTCACGTGTCATCACCGGGCTGCGCCACATTCTTGATCTCTAGCGGTCCGCGACAAACCCAAAAATTCAATTTTTGATTATTTTTAATAATATTTAAGGTAGTCGGGGTCCGTTTTCATGTATGGGGTGTATTTTTGGACATATTGGGATATTTTAAAATATATTAGGGTGTCGGAAAATTATTACGAGAGTGTCGGTTTTCTTTCGGGTTGTTATAAGTGGTAAGATTCATAAAAAGGGGAAAGCTAAGCCCCAGGTATGTTGGACCTTTTGAGATTATTAAAAGAATAGGACCAGTAGCCTATCAGCTACAACTGCCAGAGGAAATGACACAAATACATGATGTATTTCATGTATCTAATCTCAAGAAGTGTTTAGCTGATGAATCACTTATAGTACCTCTTAAGGATATAGAGGTAAATGAACAGTTAAAATTTGTAGAGAAGCCTCTACAGATTGAAGACAGGAAAGTTAAGAACCTCAAGCACAAGAGACTAGTTCTAGTCAAAGTGAAGTGGGACTCCAAAAGAGGACCAGAATATACATGGGAGCTTGAATCAGAAATGCAAAGGAAATACCCACACCTGTTCCAGTAGACCTCGAGGACGAGCTCTAAAACAAGGTAGGGAGGATATAACAACCTTCCTGAATATTTTTCGACGCCCTAATATATTTTAAAATAACCCTATTTGTCTCTAAATATACCCAGTATGTGAAAAACCGAGCCCAAAATATGAAATACCATTAAAAATAAATTAAAAATAAGAAAAATGGGGTTTTCGTGGAGTGCGTAAGCCACCCCTTGAGCTTATGCGGGCAGCGACAGCTATAGGATCAGATCGCACCGGGTGTTGACACGTGTCAAACGCGTGATGAACCTATATGTATGACCCGGATCACCTACGCCTAGACCCCCCTATTACGCGGGCCGCGTAGGCCTTAGCCTTACCTTACGTGGGTCGCGAGAGACTTGGATTACAGCCCTATATAAGAAGGCATCGGGCCTTCAGTCGAAACTCGCTCAAATCTTTTCTTTCTCAACGAATTTCTATGTAGTATAAGTAATTTGCGGGCATTATACCCCCCTAATTAACGAAGTTCTGCCCCGATGTAAGTATTATAACCCCGGTTACGTATTAGATACACTGCCCGATTGATCCAGGGTTCCGTAACGGCTGTCAGGGTTCTGCTCGACGTAGTCGTTGGAATGCCGTCTCGGGGAGGGTATAACTAATGTAAATATAAAGGGTTGTTATACTAACACGAGTGCATTGTGTAAATTATAGATAATTCTCGGGAAATACTTACAGAAAACCTAAGACAGAAATGTGAGTAATCTCCTTTTTTGTAAATTGTTTTTACAAAACCTTAAATGTTTTACAATGCTATTAAGCAGTGATTGAGTCTTTGTAGTTCTTCAATTACTGCCGGTATGTTGGGGTTTTGAATACAAAATGTGGAACACGTTACCATTGGACAACGAGTTAGCCAATGTGTAATATGACCCACCAGTCAGGATTGACAATACTGAATGAGTAATTGTGTAGAAATAAACAAAGTGATTGCTCTCAATACTGTTAAGAATAAAATGTTTCTTGATTAAACTGGGATTCACTCACCAGTATTTCCCACTGACAAATATTTTTAAAACGTGTTTCAGGTAACAAAATGTAAAAGCCAATTAGAAGAAAGCCAGCTGGAGAGCACTGACGGCTTGGAAAAATGTGGCTATAAAAGTTACCTAAAAGACGATGTTTTAAATTTAATAAAATAGGGTTTATCCCTATAAATATGTTGTAATAAGAAACTTTGGTTTTACCCATGTGTTTATTAAATATGGTCGTTTTACTCTGATAAACATTTCCTAACTACGGTCCTGATGAAATTTCCGCTGCCAAATTGATAAGAAAAATGATACGACCACAACTGGTCTCGCGATCGCCTGTTCCCGGGACAGATAGGGGGCGGGGGTTGCGACAGTTAGTGTCATTTAGTTAAGAACGAGTGCAAAATGAGCCGTTTGATGTTTTCGGTTGGTTTGTATTGTAGAGAAGGATCGCGAGTTGGGTTTTGCACTAGTCGGTATGAAAGTCTTATGCTTCATTTTTCTTTTCTAGATTGATACTGAGTTTTTGGAAGTTATATCTTTCAGGCATGCGCACAATGTGGCTTTTGAAAAATCATATTTGTTCTTCATCTGTATGCTGAGACCAGTTTCAAGTGAGATCAAGATTGATGATCTTGAAGTTCAAGCAGCCAAGGTAAAAGGCTTAGTTCTGTGATATGCATCGGTTTTCAAATAAAAGTTCGAAAATATCTATACAAACATAAAAATGACAAAAATCAAACAGCTTGCTTCATTTGGTTGCTCTACCCTTGACTGTTGAACGATCTGTTAGGATTTGTGGATGAGTTTGTGCGATCTAGATCGGTTGATTAGGTTTATAAATTGAAGTTTGTAGAGTGATTTTAGGTGCTGTGAAAATGAGGTCTAATTTGGTGAACCTTTCGAATTGATATCCTGTTAAAAGTTTATATGAGTAAGATGCATATTAATTAGGATTGATTGGTAAACCGTTCCATTTGCTCTCCTGTTAAAAATGTAAATGATTAAGATATTAAATCACATAGGATGACATGTGTTTCGATGTTAAATTACTGAGAGAAAGTAGAATTAGGCGTGCATTTTCAACTGATTGACTGGTAAACCGTAAACCTTTACAATTGCTCTCCTGTTAAAACTGTATATGCTTAAGATTCATGATCAACAATGTGGATACAGGACTACTCTATATTTTTTTTCAAATGTTGTAATGACGTGATGTTGATGGATATAATAACTATAAAAATAATCAAATTTAGTCCAGGAAATAAGAATTGGAAAAGTGACAAGTCAGGTTATGATGTCGAGGAAGAAACATTGATTTGAGAAAGATATGTTGCTACTTGTTGGTCCTTTGTTTTTAATAGGAAGTAACCTGGTGCAGGAAATTTAATATGTGAAAAGATTTAGGTAAATGATTAAGACACCACATAAGGCGTTTGATTATATATTTAAAAGGTCCATAACCAAAATATGTATTGCAGTTGAGAATATAATTAGTATAATATTTATTTTTAATTCTGAGTGTAGATCCTTAGTGTAATAATCAGTTAGGTTAGTTCAATAACTTTGTGTTCATGAAAAAAATCGTAAAATATGCCATGCATGATTATTTATTTAATATTTTTAAGTTGAGTGCCTCACATATGTGATGCTCTCGCCTCGTCTAGCGCTTCGTGCCTCGGCTTTTGAGATCTAAACGCCTCGAAGCACATTGACCTTTTTAAAACTTAGCCGCCAAATCGTGAACTGAACAGTTTAAATCTCAAAACGTTCAGTTTTAATGATTTGTGGACACTCTTATAATGTGTTCAACTGGATATAAATCTTTACAGCCTATTTAGTTGTTTATGTAAAATATATAGGTTAGTATTGTACTAAGTTCAGAATGTGTTTGTATACATTCTTTTTGTACAGGTCTGCAATAACTGGATCAATTGGAAAGCAATGTGAATATTGACTTGTGTACTTTTTTTGTGGACCATGTAGAACAAATCAGGCTGGATGATCCAGACGTCCATTTTGAACGTGCCTCGAGATGTCAGGATAGTGAGTTTAGTGTAAATATGATATATATTGTTTTCGTTAGTTATTTTAAATGGTTTTTGATGACATGTCATGGTGTCAAGTTTAGTGTAGATATGATATATACTTTTCGGTTTTTGATGACATGTTATGCCATGGTGATTCATTGTTTAATAAAATTTGGTATGTAAAATTTCTAAACACCACCTGTGTTTGCACACAGGTCTTCCGTCTAAAACTAAAATTTCTATGCACCACCCGTGGTTGAACTTCAATCTTAACACGTCCATCGGACACAAAAACTTTAAATGTAAAGTTATACATAATGGAATTTCAAGATAATTACATATTAATTTTTTGTTTGTAGTATTTAAGAAAAAAAAAATAAAAATAATACACAAATTAATTACAATTGACTTATAGTTTATTTATAGTAAATGCATCAATCAACAATTAAATAAAAAGGTTAGTAAAATGTAGAGATGCTCAAAACATGAAACGTGACAAAAGTAATCTAGATAATTGACAAGTGTCAAAAATCAAAATGAGGAGCTTAATAATCATCCAAGTGTACTTCATTTTTATTTATTAGTATAAAGATTAGACTTATTATTAATTTTTCTGCTTTTTGGACAATGACTTTGAATGTCAATATATATCAAATCCCCGACAATCTAAATGAACCGATAATTACTTACTAACTAATATAATAAAACGTTACTAAAACTATCCTTGTTTTACACGGGTCCAACTACTAGTATATATAATTACTATTTATCTCCCTCGAAAACAATCTATTATATATAATAAATGAAAGTTATTTGGGCCACGTGTCACTTGATTAGGGCATCCTCAGTTCTCTTTTCCCGCCCAACAGTGCCATCCCCTTTTCCTTATATAATCTCTCTTCTCACTTCTAATCTTTGTTTACAAACCTTGGGTTCTTTCTCTCTCTATATTCAGGCGATTCAAATTCAAATTTCACAAACCCTGCAAATTATTGAGATAATTCTTTCCATCCAAACCTTAATCTTCTTCAGACGCCACCATAAAATCTTCTTTTGTTCATCGATTACTTCATCAAAAGGTTTGTTCTTTTTTTTAGTTGAAATACTTTCATGATTTCCTCTTATTTACACTAATCCTAATTTCTACTCGTAATCTAATCATATGGTTCCAGGGTTGTTGTCATCAAAGTTGAAATCCGCTTAGCTGCGGATAGATTTCTGCCATAAGCTAGTATGTTTGAATATGTTTTGAAATTAGCGTTTTTTTATAGATGGTGATGATATGAGTATAACATCTGTTGATTATTGATTTTTGAGTATGTTCAGCCATTATTCTTTCTAAAATTAGAGTTTCATTTCCAGTTCTCGAGGTATTATCTGTTTGTAACAGTAGTGGTTCAGCATCTACAGTGGATTCAACATCAGGTGTTTGCTATTATTGTTTGATGTTGTTTGCTATTATTGTCTGATGTTGTTTGCTATTATTGTTTGATGTTGTTTGCTATTGTTGTTTGCAGTTGAAGATATCTTAATTAAGGTAATAATTGTATTACATCCTGTTGAAAATTAGAATTGATAAATTTAGGGAAAGTGAGGTTGAAAGTTAATAACCCAACAGTGGAGCATTTCATTCTACAGGTTCCATAAATTAAGGGTATTCTCATATAATGATGATGATTGTTCCACGGTTGTTTCCAGTATTATTGTTCCAACATCGTTTAAAGTATGTGTTTTTTGCTACTCTGATTTTCAATTTTGAGTTTTTTATTTTGAAGTGATATACTCTAATTCTCGGTTTATATTTCAGTCTAATCACAGTTGTTTGAAATTCATACAATCTGCTGCGGGTTATTATAGGTTTGTATTCAAAGAAGCATAAAGTTTAATTAAACACAAAGAAAGATTATTAAATTTATAGTTAAAATAATTTTTGCTTATGTCTAAATGATGATGATGATTATAATTGACTTGTGCAGAAGATGATGATGGAGAACCCACAGTAGTTCCTACTAAACGCAAGAAAGGATCTGCTATTGTTGTAAGATAAGATTTTATGTTACTAGAGAGTCTAGAGTAATGGTGTTTCCTACCTTTTTTGTATTAAAAGAAGCATAAAGTTTGTTTTAAAGGATCTCTTTATGAACAAAGACTGATGAGGCCTATCCACTGTTGAAGACAAGGTCCTGTTAAAGACAAGCACTTTATGTACCAAGAGTTTGATTAATCAAATGAAAACGACTGTTTAGTATCAGCAGTGGTTCAGCATCTACAACGGATTCAAATTTAGTATTTAATTATCAGTGGTTCTTATGTAACTTTAGTATTTCATTATGAGTTTGTTTCATGTTGTAAGAATCAGTGAATTCTTAGATAATAGATTGCTTTACCGGATTAGATTATGTGTTAAATTATAGTTCTTTAAGTGATTGTTTCGTTTTCTTGAATTCTATGTAATTTTGTAAAGAAGTACAATAACAAACAGTGGTTTTAACATCTGTTTGCAATTTGGTCAATAGTTAATGGAAACCCCTGTTAGGTTGAACAGTAGATGTTATTAACTTAAACATCTGTTCAGGAAAACGACTGTTTGCACTTTATGTACCTAGAGTTTGATTAATCAAAGGAAAACGACTGTTTAGTATCAGCAGTGGTTCAGCATCTACAACGGATTCAAATTTAGTATTTAATTATCAGTGGTTCTTATGTAACTTTAGTATTTCATTATGAGTTTGTTTCATGTTGTAAGAATCAGTGAATTCTTAGATAATAGATTGCTTTGCCCGATTAAACTATGTGTTAAATTATAGTTCTTTAAGTGTTTGTTTCGTTTTCTTGAATTCTATGTAATTTTGTAAAGAAGTACAATAACAAACAGTGGTTTTAACATCTGTTTGCAATTTGGTCAATAGTTAATGGAAACCCCTGTTAGGTTGAACAGTAGATGTTATTAACTTAAACATCTGTTCAAGGTTAAACAGATGTTTGGGCTTTAACAGATGTTTGGCTCTAAACCAACCATCTGTTTAAGGTCAACATCTATTTGAGTATTGGTCCTGTTGTGAAATTTGTTTGACCCAACAGTGGTTTTAAACCACCAGATAAACATCTCTTTATGTGCAAACACCTGTTTATGGTCAAACTTCTGTTTATGGGCAAACTTCTGTTTAAGGCGAAACAGAAGTTTCTTCAAAATCTGTTGACCATTGACTGACCAAACATCAGTGTTTAAAAAACTGTTGGGTATCCACTGATAGGAAAAATAGCCACTGCTCACTTTTTTTATTGTTGGCATCTATTGAAATTGACCATCGGTGGTTTTCCTAAAAAACAGCCACTGCTCACTTTTTTGTTATTGATGGTGTTAATTAGTGATAGATTGAAATTATCAAATAAAAACTAGAATTACAATGAAATTACCATTTTACCTCATCTTTACATACCAATGAGGTAAGATTTCCTCCAACATTGTTTTGATCATACAATTTAAAAAATTCTTTATAACTATTTGTTGGAAATAAAATCAGTAATTAATGCTAATTTCTTGAGCTTTGGACATTTAAAACATGCAAAATGTGAATTTCAAACTCACGGTTTAAAAATTAGAAAAGTCATCATGACAATGACAGTTGCTTTCAAATCATCATCAGTAATTACTGATAATATCAGTAATTACAGAAAAGTCATAATGACAATTGATGTTCTCTCTCTTTTTTTTCCTACTTTGCATAACAATTCAAATTCAAATATTTAATATTTAATATTTAATATTTAATATTTAATATTTTAATAAAGGAGTATATAAGGATATAGGCGCTAATCTCCGATTATACTTCTTTGTTCGAATGCATCTTTCTGTTGACCATTGACTGACCAAACATCAGTGTTTAAAAAACTGTGGGGTATCCACTGATAGGAAAAATAGCCACTGCTCACTTTTTTTATTGTTGAGATCTATTGATATTGACCATCAGTGGTTTTCCTAAAAAACGGTCATTGCTCACTTTTTTGTTATTGATTGTTTTAGTTTAGTGATAGATTGAAATTATCAAATAAAAAGTAGAATTACAATAAAATTACCATTTTACCTCATCTTTACATACCAATGAGGTAAGATTTCAAACAACATTGTTTTGATCATAAAATTTAAAATTAAATTAAAAAATAAAAAAATTTCTTTATAACTATTTGTTGCAAATCAAATCAGTAATTAATGTTAATTTCTTGAGCTTTGGACATTTAAAACATGCAAAATGTGAATTTCAAACTCACTGTTATTATGTTTTTAAAAATTAGAAAAGTCATCATGACAATGACAGTTGCTTTCAAATCATCATCAGTAGCTACAGAAAAGTCATCATGAAAATTGACCTTCTCTCTTTTTTTTTCCTACTTTGCATAACAATTCAAATATTTAATATCTTAATAAAGAGAGGATAAGGATATATACTACTGTGGATTACGTATAAACATCAGTTCCCAATAAACATCAGTTCCCAATAAATAAGATAATTTAATAATTATCAGTTCCCACATTCAAAATTGAAAATTCAAACAGTATATTCTAATCCTATAAATAAGATATAATTATCTACTATCACATTCAAATCTCGCTCGCTCATATATGTGTGCGTATATCTCTCTCTCAAATGCATCTTTCTCGTGATTTAGGCGCTAATCTCCGATTACACTTCTTTGTTCGAATGTTTGTTGAACATGTTATCGTTCTAGTATCATTGTTCCAACATCGTCGTTTCAATGAAGATTCCCATCACAAGTCAACCTTTCAATATGGATGTTGCAGTATCATTGTTGCAACATCGTGAAAAGTTGCGTTGTTCGATTTTCGTTAAATCGAAAGTCAGGTTTTCTTGTGTCAGGTTTGTCATTGGGATTTCTTCTTTTATAGAAAGTATGGATAGATTCTTGCAATATCTTGAAAAATTAGATGTGCTACAACAGTTGAGAAGAGACCTTTGCATTTTAGGTTTGTTTCTTGTTTGTGTTGTCAGTAATATAGAGTGCGGTGATAGAGACTTGCAGTTCTTGGCGATGCTGAAGTACATACATCTAGAGGTTCAGCAATGGATGGAGTTGAAACTAAAGTTTCTTAATTCTTGCTGTTATTCTTAGATTTGAACTTTAATACTGTTTAGTATGTCATGTAATTATTGGACTTTTAGTTTTAAGGTCATGAATAAATTAATAAATTTTATTTTATGAATCTATGTTGTATTTTTTTTTTTTTATTATTTACTGTTTTAGTAAGATTTAAATTATGTTGATGTTGAATTGTGTCTGAACATCTGTTTGGTAAGACAACAGAGGTTTAATAGTGTCAATGCTTCTTCTCAAAGGGTTATGTTGCGGTTATAACAGCTGATCATGGTAAGGACTGTTATAGTTAACAACTGCTCTTTATAAAGACTGATGTTCTTAATGGTTGATGAGGCCTATCCACTATTGAAGACAAAGCCATGTTAAAGACAAGCACTTATGTAGCTAAAGTCTGATCAACCAAAGGAAAACCACTACTCAGTAGCAGCAGTGCTTCAGCATCTATAGTGGATTTAACTTTAGTATTGATGTACCAGTGTTTCTATGTTGTGTTATATTTTTATTTATTATTTAGTGTTTGAGTACGATTTAAATTATGTTGATGTTGAATTGTGTCTGAACATCTGTTTGATAAGACAACAGAGATTTAATAGTTTCAATGCTTCCTCTCAAAGGGTTATGTTGTGGTTATAATAGCTGATGATTCAACTTTAGTATTTATGTACCAGTGTTTCTATGTTGTATTCTATTTTTATTTATTATTTAGTGTTTGAGTACGATTTAAATTATGTTGATGTTGAATTGTGTCTGAACATCTGTTTGATAAGACAACAGAGGTTTAATACTTTCAATTCTTCCTCTCAAAGAGGTTTTTGAGTCGTTATAACAGCTGATCATGCTAAGGACTGTTATAATTAACAACTGCTCCTTATAAATACTGATGTTCTTAAAGATTGATGAGGCCTATCCACTGTTGAAGACAAAGCCATGTTAAAGACAAGCACTTATGTTCCTAAAGCCTGATCAACGAAAGGAAAAACATTGCTCAGTAGCAGCACTGCTTCAGCATCTATAGTGGATTCAACATCAGTATTTTATACTCTGTTAGATTGTTAAATTTCATATCATAGGGTTGTTTATATGTAACGGTATTTATCACATCACCCCAGCATGCTAACTGATTATATGTAATACTTTATTTAAAAAATCTCAACATTCATCTTAAAAATAGTTAAAATGAATTTTTTTTATGAATTATAAGCATTAAAATGTTTTAAGGCTATCCACTGATAACTTAAAGTCTCCCACTGTTTTTCAGTGTAATCATTGCAACCACTGTTATTATTCCATCAGTGTCTTCATAAAACAACTGTGTTCCATTACTCATCAGGGGTTGGCTCGTGGACAGTTCATAGCCGTCAGATCTTTTGTAACCGCTGCCACGTCAGCATTCACTTTTCCTGCTATAAAACCCTGATCAAAACCCCCAATCAGGGTTTTAACTGTCGAATCGAATTCATTTTTCCTTTTTCAAAGCAGTTATCCTCCATTTCTCTCAAAATTCCTCATCGTCCTTCTTCCTCAAATGGCAAAATCACGGTCTTCATCAGTTAAAAGGAAATCCAGTCAAAAGGTCATACAAATTCGATACAAAGCTCCCCATAACTACTTGGGTCTCTTGACAAAACCAAGTAACACTGAAACGTTCAATTCCATCATAGATACCCTTTCGTCTTCAAAATACAAAACTTTGTTGACTTCTGATGCTCCGATTTACTTGGCAACCCAGAGGGAATTTTGGAAAAATGCAAAACTTGAATATCAAGATAAAACACCCATAGCTATCAATTCCTCGATAAAGGGTGTTGATGTTAAAATCACACCACAAACCATTTCTGAGGTGTTTGAACTCAATGATCTTGAAGGTAAGACTTCTTTCCCTAAAATAGAGTATCAAACAGATTTTTTAGAAAGAGGGTATGCAAAGCAAATGAAAAAAAAAACACTTTGCAAAAAGGCAGTTTTCCCCCTGCCCCAAGGTTTTTGTTTCATACCCTCTTAATGTGTGTTTCTAATAAGACCACTGCTTTCAATGAAATTCCATTAAAGATCCAATACCTGGCATATGCTATCTTGCATTGGGAAAACTTTAACTATTCACAGGAGATCTTTAATGACTTGGTAAAAAATGTTGATAGCAAATCATTTTTACTATTTCCAAGGTTCCTAAGCTTTTATTTTCAAAAGAAATTTGGAAAGGATGATGCTCATGTACTCATACAGGGTGAACCTTTTCAAATAAATGGCCTTACACCGTTAACATTTACAAGGCTATCAAAAGTGTCCAAAACACAAGCACAGGATCCTGAGCAGACTTTAGCAGCTACCACTGCTCCTCAGGCACCTGCTGCTGAGCCCACTGCTCAAGGTGATCACACAGCAGCAAAACAACTGCTGTGAAACCGACACCTAAATCCACCAAAAGACCAAGACAAAAGAAAACACAAAAGCCCCTCAAACCTAAAACAAAGGCAACTCTGGAAGATGAGATTCCAGAGCCACTGCCGGTGAAAACACAAAAGTCACCAGAAACCACTGCTGCTACTTCCTCACAGCAGATGGTAGAAATATCTCAACCTGAGCCTCAAACTCCTCCTGTTTCTTTTCAAAAAGAACAGGTTGTAAGAATAGGGACATCAAATTATGTTGCTTTGGACTCACTTGAATCCATCATCCCCAGCCCACTGCCCGGGGCAAATCCTCTTTCCACTCCTGTACTCACTGTTACAATTCCACCACAAACAAAACTTTTGTTAGATGCAGTTGATATAAATCAGATAGCAATCAGTTCCTCTCAACCCCCTATCACTGAGAGCATGCCACAGAAAGTGACTGTGTCTGAGCTCCCTATCATTGCTAACCCACCAACAACACCTGAGGAGGTTACACTGCAGGATGTACAAGTACTTCTTGTCAGTAGTTCAAGTGAAGCAGCTACTACAAGTGTTGAACCCACTGGTTTACACTTGGACAGTAGTTTCATTAATCAGACTTCCTTGAAGGCAATTTCTTCTATGGGAACCTTTCTAAATACTGGTGTGTATCATGTATACACTGGTGAGCTTAGATTGGTAACCTCTGCTGAGGAAAGAAGTCCCCAGTTCCAAGAAAAAGGGGCAACAGGGGATGACTTTTGGGAAAGTCTCCCTCAATCAACCACTGTTACAACCACCTCTGGTGGGAAATCAGATGATCCCATTAAATTGGATGATGGTTTAATGTACCGAGAATTGAGGGAGAGGCTTAACAAACTGGATACATCTATTGCAGAAATCAAAACCATACTGCAACAGTTGTTACAAAAACAGCAGGCACCACCTGCTCCCACTGACCTTTGGGCATTATTTCAACCTCTGCTTCACCAACAAAGAGCAAATGCTGATCAGAAACATGAAATTCAGCTTCAAAATATCAGAAATATAATGGAAGCTAGGTTCAAAGACACTCAGGCAGATATAAAAACCCTGAAGGCTCAATTTATGAACACCACTGGCACTGCTCCTCCCTCTATCATCTTTGTGGACAGCCCACCACCAAATAATGCCAAAAAGGCGGAGAAAATGAGGCAGTTGAAGAAAAAGGGATATGAAGATGGTCTGTACATTGCACCAGATAATTCAACAATGCTTGCACACATCCCTTTGCCAGATGGTTCCAAAAAGGTTGATGTAACCTTAAATGCCATTGCTGATGCAAAAGCAAGGGTAAAAAAGGATATGGAGGCAAAGGATAAAGGAAGGTTTGAACAGGAGAAGAGAGTTTTTATGGAGATGAATGAACAGGGTACTTCTGAGCCAAATGATCAAGAAAATTCTCAGCCCATAAGAAAGTCTACTAGAAAAATCATACAACCCAAAACCATACCTCCCAAATCCACAAAACAAACTCCCAAACCTTCCAAAAGCTCCACACATCAATCTTCGAACCCAACAGGTGTTAAAACACCTGTTGTATCAACAGTTGTTGCTTCTTCAATGGTTTCAACATCTGTTATCCAAACTTTCACCACTACCACTTCAACACACACTACATCCACTGTCTTATCTCCATTACGAAAAATCCCTTCACCACCACCAATACCACCTGCTAAAAGGCAGAAGACAACAGTTGACACATCATCCGTGGTAATGGCAACAGTGGTTGAAACCCCAGTTGTTTCAAAAGCTGTTAGTCAAACACACACCATCACTACTCAAACACCCCAAACAAAACCATCATCACAAAACTCACCACCTGCCTTAAAGCAAAAGACAACTGTTGATACATCAACAGTGGTTGAGACACCAGTTGTTTCGACAACTGTTAGTCAATTACCTACCACTTTTAACAATCCTTCCCAAGCCATAATTCTGTTTGCTCCAAAACCTCAAATAGAAACACCTCCTCCTGAAAATGTGTATACTAGAAGAAAAAATCTTCAAGTGCATGATGATGATATACCAGCACCTGATCTTGTTTCATCTGTACCTTACAAAATCACCAAACCTGAATCTTTCATTCCTCCAAAATTGGTCAAATCAATCAAAGATCCAATAGCTCTTCAAGGATATGAGTCTGCAGATGGTACCCCAGCAGCTGCCAGTTATCCACTGGAACTCCATGCAGTAAAGAATGAAATGAGGCAGTTCTACACAGTTGATGATCCTTCAAAAAGGAAATTCCCTTCTCTGGTTGGTTTTAGAAATCCAAAAAACATGGATGAATATCTAAAACTAAAAGCTAGACAAGCTCAAATAATAGCTAGGGTTGAATGCGAAGGAGAAAATGACAATGTGTATTCAAGTCATTATCAGTTTTTACTCACCAAAGTCAAGCTCATGGAAGACTACGCTAGAGATTTGAGTAAAGAAATGTCAAATTTACCACCAGAACCTGGCCTGCAAAAAGATATGAGAAAAGACATTCTGGCATTGATCATGAGTGAGAAGTTCTACCCTGCCAAGGAAGAGCAATTCCAAGATTGGCCACTTGTTGGTCTCAAAGCAGAACTCAATAGAATTGAAAGAGTAAAAAGAGATCCAAGCATGAAAAGGTCAGCACCAAATTGGCGTAAATACAAAAAGGCTATTGATGATCTTACCTTGGAGTATAAAAGAAAGAAACAAGAGTTGGTTGATGCAAAGGTTGCAACTGCCAAGGCCATAGCAAAATGGACAAGGCAGTACACTGATGAAGCTTATGAAAGGCTTAGAAAAAAGAGAGAAACAGATCCTAGCCTTCCAAAGAAGCCTGATTACAAAACTATTAACATGTCAAAGAAGCAGCTCCACAATTCTGAACCACTGTTCACATCATCAGATACCTCTGTTATTATGTTAAACCAAAGAAAGAGGCAAAAGTTGACTGATGCAGAAGAGAAAGAGCAAGAAGCTGTATATTTTAAACAGGCTATCAAGACAATGGCACTTGAAGATGACAGCTCAGCAAAGCTTCTACATACATTGGAATCCAACCACTGATGAAGCATAAAAATTGAACCTCAAACTACTGATGGGATCCAAGCATTGTTGAAGATCAAAGCATTGTCATTCAAGCTCTGATCACCCTTTGAAAATAGCACTGATCCTCAACATCAGTGCTTAGATTACAACAGTGGAATGAAGAATCAATGTTTATGTATCAGTAGTTTGAATATAATCAGTGTCTGTTGTTAGAGATTCAGTGTTTATGTTGAACATCTGATCTGATTTACTTTTGGTCAACATTTGTTTGAATTTTGGTCAACATCTTATTTTGTTAAGAAGTACAAGAACAAACATTTTTACAAAATCCCAAATCACCCCATCATTTAAGTGCATTGAAGTAAAATTGGAAATAATGTTATTCATGTGGTCCTATTGTTGAATAGATCTAATTCCGTGATTTTAAGACAATGTTGTTGAATAGAATAAGATGGTTGATGTAATGTGGTCGTATTAATAACAAATTGTAATTAATTAATCTAAATAACTTTCCCGAGCCCGGGAAGCAATCCCGGGTAAAAACCTAGTATATATATATACGATATAGAATTATATACTAGTGTTGTTTAGATATGGGGAAGGATCTACTAAAAAGTGGATTTTGCCTAAGTAGCCTAAGAAGGATTGTGATGATGACATGTGGCACTTCTAATAAGTAGGAATGGAGGGCATTTTGGTCCTTATAAATAAGAGTGAAAATGACATGTGACACCCCTTTTGTTTTTTTTTTAAAATACAACAAAAAAATCTAGTACAAAAAAATCTAGCACAAAAAAACTAGTACAAAAAAATCTAGCACAAAAATCTAGTACAAAAAATATAGCACAAAAAATGTAGTACAAAAAAATATAACACAAAAAAATCTAGTACAAAAAAATATAGCACGAAAAAATTCAGCAAAAAAATGTAGTACAAAAAAATCCAGCACAAAAAATTTGGGGAAAAAAATTTAAGACAAAAAAATTTAGCACAAAAATATAGTACAAAAATTTAGCACAAAAAAATGTTATACAACATAGAAATACAACACATTTAAGTGGGTTTTTTTAGTTTTCATATTTTATATAGCAATATGGTCCTCAAATTAAAGATAAAAAGACGCTCGATTTTACGGTGAAATTTTTATGAAAAAATAATGTCGTATAAAAAAGTTATGAACGTTTAAAAAATGGGGGTGGAATAGCATGTGGAGAGAGAAAGTCCATAAATAGGATTTTCCCAAAATATCCTTGCACTCATCCTTTCTCCTACCCTTTCATATTAACCATTGATTTAAAAAAATGAACGGTTAAGATTCCTTCTCATCCTACTTAGAGAAAATTGACTTTTTATTTGATCTTACCCCGTTTAGATATTTGTAACTTTCTAGATGGGCTTATCAACAATGTTATCAGAATAATCATTAATATAATAATCGTGAAAGTGTTGACTAAATTAATTTAATCACACCAGTGATTCTTTCTCAAATAAGTCAAATAGATAGAATTCTTTAATATATTAATAATTAATCAATTTAGAACAAGGAAAAGGCTAACAAAGCTCCATAAATATCATTTAATTTTAATGCTTCTAGGCCTACATAATTTACGGATCGAACCCATATTCTATGATTTGGAGATTATATTTAGTTAACACTTAATAATTTTGTAGTTTTCTAAAATTACGAACCAATCCTAAAAGTGGCTATTATCGTTTTCATACTTAGCAAAACGTTCTTTATATGAACTTACACATTTCATCCTTATCACCCCTTTTTAAATAGTTGGGACCGTCAATAGAAAACGAATTAAATAACTTAAAAGAAGTTAAAACAAATACAAACCCATGGTGCCCGAAAAAACGAATCCTATTATCAGCAATCATATCCAGCGACCCAAAAACGAATCCCATTTCATAATTGATACCTTGGACTCATGATCAATAGATTTCTCACTACGTGGTCCATGTCTCCTTGTTTGAATTTTTCCAAGAAAATGGTTTGCATCATTGAAGTCTCACCTAGCCTGTAAATCGCCGGATTTTAATTCATTAGAAACAAATCTCGCATGTTGAGATTATTAAGACTGATGTTTGCCAAATTACTCTAAGGATGTTGTTGCCGACTACTTTCAAACTGTTGAGAGGATCTTTGTGTCATGAGTGTTGAGTGCGTCGCCCATGTTCCCCTCTAAGACAAAGGTTTGCAGCACTGCAACTGTCACTACTAGAACTGTTTGTATGTTTGTCTACTTCTGTTTATCCAATCATGTAGTAGATTAGCTATCGCATATTTTTGAGTGACTAATGGTTTGTATTGATTCTCATACTAGAATGAACCGTGTAGATTTGTTTTAATTTTACCAAAAGTGTGTGTTGGGTAACTCTTATAAGTATAGTTAGAGTCTCTCATTGTAATATGTGTGTGGTGTGTTTCACTGTAAACTTTGCAATTTGCTCACTGAGAAAAATATACCTTGGGGCTTAAAAGTTAAAGTGAATTGTGCTTGTTTTTGTCGTTCTTATAAGTTATAGCTTTACCGATAAGTTCGGGTCCATATTTCTTAGTAATTCACATAAACTTGTTAGTTCTTGTAATAGAGCTCATCTAGACTAGGCCTGTAAATGGATTGGATATTGATCCATATCCAATCCAATCTGATCTACTTAAATCACTTATTGGATAATAAAAAAAATATCAACTAATCCACTGCTAATTAAAAATAAGTAGAAAAAGGAAAATTTCTTTCAAAGCCTTCTAAACACAAATAAAAAAATAAAAAAACAAAAAAAAATTGTAAAGATTCAAGAAAACTATTAAAAAAATAAAAAAATTTCTAAGAATAAAAAAATCCATAAAAATAAACAAATTCTAAAAAACAAAAAGAAAATCTAAAAAATTCAAAAAAATCCATAAAAAGCAAAAAAAAGTTTTAAAAATAAAAAAAAACATCAAACTATTCAAAAATAAAACTAGAAATTCAAAAAAAATATATAAAATTCTAAGAAACAAAAAAAATATAAAAACTCACAAAATTCTAGAAAAAAAAATTTACTAAATCAAAAAAATTCTAAAATATATATAAATTCATGAAATATTTTTAGATTTTGTATTTTTGAGATTTTTTTAATTTTTATTATTTTTATGATATTTTTTATTTTTTAGACATTTTTATTTTTGAATTTTTTAAATTTTTTTATTTTTTCAGAATTTTTTATTTTTTAGAATTTTTTGACTTTTTAGATTTTTTTTATTTTTCAGAATTTTTTAGATTTTTCTATATTTTATAATGTTTTTGATATTTTATATATTTTTATTTCTTTGATTTTTTTAAGTTTTTTTTTTTTTTTTTTTTTTGATTTTTTTGAAGTCTTTTGAATTTTTTTAATTTCTTTGGAATTATTTTGATTTTTTGAATTTTTTTTATTTTTATGGTTTTTTAATTTTTTAGAGTTTTTTATTATATTTTTTAATATGGATCGATTCGGAGAGTGATCCATTATGTTGGATGATGGATCGGATCATGATTCATTTAAGTTGATCCGATCCATATCCACCCTTTGACTGGCCTAGTCCAGACCCAACACGCCTTAAAGTGTTCGACAACCACCTTGTTTTTTTAGAAATGAGGGGTGTCTAAAATGGTGGCCACTGGTGGGTGGGGTGCGATGATGGTGGTGAGAATGGGGTGAGCAGAAATTCTGCAAGCAAATAGCACCTGTCAATCTCTCTCTCTCTCTAAAAACAACCATCAAACCTCCGGTGTCAATCTCATCGGACAGACGGACACCGAAATCCACGACCAGAAAAACAACCGAAAACAAAAAGGTTTTAACTCATATCTCACAATCCGATGACCAACTTAAGTCAACTGATTAACATCTAGAAAACTTCATAGATTCATAACTTCATCTACATGTTGAATTTGAATATTTCTAGTTTATCTAACCTACAGATTCAAAATATAAACACATCACCGAAATTCCTACAATCACTTGCTAAAAACTTCAAATCATCCAACCTAATTGACTGTACACACATTACTAACACATATCAATTAATAATCGCATAACCTAAAGCTTCCGAAACAAAATTCGCAACAAATTTCATCATAATCAATCAACATAACAAAATTCACACGACTACAAATCACCTAATCTCACCGGACACCGGAACCCACGACCGGAAAAACAAGGCATTACGTCCGGTACCGTAAAACAAAAACGTGCCGATGTGCTGATCCCCAACCGATGATGAAGAAGAAGATGACGGAGACGCCATAGGAACGGAAAGTTCTGCTTCGATCAAGAAGATGACGGAGACGACGGCGGAGAAGGTCGGCGATGGCGCTCTTGACAGTTACGATGGTGGAGAACGAGCAAGAGGATGATTGATTAGAGGAGCTAGGGTTTTCTTTGGGGGTGATTGTGTTTGTGGTAGCAGAGCAAAATGAAAAAAAAAAATAAGAAGAGGTTTGAAGACATGAGTTGACATCTGCCCCAAGAAGAGGACGCACAGACTTTTTTTAATGAAAGGTCTTCGAGAAAACAAACAGTCTTCAGACCCAAAGGTCTGTCCGTGGTCTGCGTGATGTAGACATAAGAGGTCAGGAAGCTCTTCTTGTTAAAAACAAACAGCCCCAAGTAAATCCTAACCCGGGTGAACCAACACGACATGGAAAGGTAATCCTAAGTGTCGGAGACTAGGCGAGGCTATGTTACTTTAATACTAGGAAGTCACTTGAGTGTTTAAACACAAGTTCACAAGTGAAGGGGAGGAACTAGATTAAAAAGCCCAAGCTCCCATGGTTCACGCTTCACAAGTCACAAGTTCATCATATGAAAGATGATGAATCATGCTTGCTTTCAACACTTGGATTATGATATGTATAAACTAAAAATAAAGAGTTTTTGAGCTCATAACTTGATGGAAATCACCTCAACACAAACCCACAACTATAGACTAAGTTGTGAGCTTGGGGGGTACAAGATTCCACCAAGTTTTAGCAAAGAAACAAATGGCACATGTACATTGAACAAAAACAAAAAGTTTAGAGGTGTTTGCACCTCTTAAACTCATAAAAATATATTCCTAACAAGTCTCATAATCTTAGATAGATTCAAAAACAAGTAGGCACAAGATAACATCAAGAAAACATAGTTTTATGAAAGCATAACAAGTATTCTTCCAAAACAGAAAGTTTGGACCTCAAAATGTTGTTATTCCACCTTGGTTTGCCATGGTAAACATGTGGAAACATTCCTAGAGGTGTTCCAAGACTTGTGGAAGAAGAAATGATGAAGAAAAAATGGAAGAAAATGAACTTACAAGAAGAATGTACAAAACCGAATATATTGTGACAACTGACACAAAACCGGTAAATTCCGTACAGTCTTATTATTATTAAATATTTTCAATTATGTGCTTAAATGTCAACATTGTCTAATTTCATGCTATACATGTGAATTCATGCACGTTTTATACTTCAAATATTGCTTTATGCATTACTTTAGCGTTGCGTCAGAAAGACTAGTAAACTCACCGGTAAGACACACTGTGTCAGCAGTTCTACAGAAATCAGTCAGATAATAGAATTAGGGCCTAGGAGTAGGTCCAACGTCTAAAATACATTAAAACCCAAGTGTGGATACGATGGTTAACATATAAACTTTCCGGAAGCCAAACTATGCACTAAAAAGCACCCGAAACTTATCTAAAATGCTGAAATCAGCATAATTCAGCTATAATCAGCTTTTAAGCACATTAATATCATGTAGAATTTATGTTTTATTGTCCAAAATAACTTACAAAGTGTCGGGAATTAAAACTGCCACAAAAAGTGCTTTATACCTAGTGAAACTACGCAATTCAGCACTTTAACGAACCGGACAATAACTGGGACATCAAAATTTGACTAAAAGTAATGTTTTTATGATATTAAGCTAGTATTAATTCTAGAACACTTTAAAACTCATAAAAACACCTAAACACACTTAAACATACTTAAACATTCTAGTTGCACTTTAAACCCCTAACTTCCAAAAATTTACATTTTATCCCCCCCTCCCTTCACCAAATCCGGCCCCTATGGATCCCACCAAAATATTTTAGTTGATTATATTAGATTTTATGTTGGGGAATATTCTAGCACATATAACCTAAAAATATTTGGAAGATTTTTATAAAAGCCTAAACAAATCACACACTCTCATTCATCTTCTTCTTCCTTGTTTCTCCTTCTTACTCACGGCTCAACACACACACACACACTTACACATCCATTTTCAAGCTTCAATAATTCAATCCAAGGTGATCTAGTGGTGTATGGAGGCCATTTAGGAAGGTGTATGGTGCTAGAACTTGAAGGACCACCTTGTGGAGCTTTTAACCTCTTGATTTCTTCCTTGTTCATCATCTTCATTTTTGTGCCACTTCCCTAGCCATTCGAGCTAGTAGTAAGCTTCTTGATCACAAATTTAAGTCATGTTTATGTTATGTACAAGTTTCACCATCTAAACAACTTAACTTCTAATGTTAAAAATGAAAAGATCTAACATATTCATGAAGAAAATAAGTGATTGCATGGATTTTTAGTGTATGAAATGAAGTTGTTGATGTTATATCTTGTGTTTATGTTTAGATCAAGTATGTTAAATCTTGGATCTACCAAGTTTAAGCATGGATCTTGAAGGATCCATGGTTAAACTTGAAGATGAACATATGAAGCATAATGTGAACTTGAAATATGAATTTTTATGCATAAACTTGTAATCTTGAAGTAATAAAGTGTGTGTAGAACTAATTTTTGAAACTAAAACTCATGGAAGGTTTGTTAAAAGTTTAGCATAAAGCTTGTTTTTGAAAGATCTAAAGTTATTAAGCATGAATCTTGAAAGATCCATGGTGAAACATGATGTTAAACATAATGATCTTTCTAATAAGAGTAAACTGCCATTTTGGTCCCTGTGGTTTGGCCAGTTTTGCCACTTTAGTCCAAATCTCAAACTTATTACATCTGGGTCCCTGTGGTTTGCATTTTGTTGCCATTTTAGTCCAAAACTCAAAATGTCTGAATTTTGACTGATTTACTGACCCTTTTTTGTCCTGTTGTGGAGGGGTAGTTTGGGCATTAAATTTTCATTAATGTATTTCAATAATTAAAAAAACCACATAATATTAAAAAAAAACCCTTAATTCATTTTCTTTTTACAACCAGACATACAAGAAACCCAGAAGATTCATCAAAGATGCAAAATTCACAATACAATCCCATCATTTTACTGAAAATCAGTAAACGCTATAACAAGATTCATCAAAGATGCAAAATTCACAATACAAGAAATGCAAGCATTGACTTCAACAATACCAGTAAACGCTTCGAACAAGATTCATCAAATATGCAAAATATACAATCAGACATTCAAGAAATGCCACTAAAAATCTTCAATCTCCAGATAACATTCAACACAATCAACAACAGCAGCACCAATCTCTACAAACACCACAACAATTCACACCAAATCAATCCTTCAAAAACACAATCAAACCTCCCAAATCCACACAAACAAAACCAAAACCCTAAAAAAAACAATCACCATATTCAATTCCAAAAACCATACCAAATAAATCTTACTCCCTTCACTCCCCAATCTGAGCAATTCCTTAGCATATTCCAACGCCTCCATCAACGGTGATGGCTATGTGCAGGGGTTAGATTTAGGGAAAATTGGAGGCAGAGAGAAAGGAGGTAGAAGAAGTCCCAGCTCTGCAACCCTGATCCGCAACCCATAACAACACCACCAGTCATCACCGTCACCGGTAACCAGCTCTGCAACCCGGGGGAATTTTCAGGTGACGGAGTGAATTTCGAGTTATGTTTTGAGTTTCATCTGCACCTCCGACATCATCTTCATCGCTAACCACTACCATCCATCCTTTTCTGCTCACGTGAACTCCGGTGACCTCCATCATCTTTTCCGCCGCAAATAGAGAAATGAAGATGATGATGGTGTGCAATTTCATGGGTCTGATTTCGAACGAGAATGATGGAGGGTTTATGTGGCGGCGGTGGTGTAGAGAGAGAGAGAAAGAGAGAGGTTGGTGATGGTGGCGATGGTGAGAAGGGGGAGGAGGTGGCGGTGGTGGTGGTGCATGTGGCGGCAGAGTGCTGGTGGTGGCGGCGGGCTTCAGATCCGGTGGTGGGGGTGGTGATGGTGTGGTGTTGGTAGTTCAGAGAGAGAGATGATGATGAACTGTTGAAGATGAAGGGTTATTTGATTTTGTATATATAATTGAGTTATAATAATATATTAATGGTTTTAGGGTATTATATATATAATTGAGTTATAATAATTTCAAAATGACTAAAATACCCCTGAGGGTAAAGACAAAATATCATGGTCATTAGTGGGGAATCTGACCAAAATTGAAATTTGGACCAAAATGGCAACAAAATGCAAACCACAGGGACCCAGATGTAATAAGTTTGAGATTTGGACTAAAGTGGCAAAACTGGCCAAACCACAGGGACCAAAATGGCAGTTTACTCTTCTAATAAACATAAAAGTGATTTTTAGCACATGATTTACAAACTTTGAAATCGTTAAACTCATGGATGAGTTGGTTAATGAAATAAAGTTTCATAAAAAGTTTGTTAAAATACTCAAGAACACTTATTTTTGGAAAGATCATCTTATGTAAAGTGTAGATCTAAAAGACTACACATTTTGAACAAGAAACAAGTTCACCATGATGTTTCATATGGAAAAATTAGTGTATGTTGATGATGATTATTGTTGAAAATTGTTTTTGTTTTTGAAAAGAAAATAAACACAAGTTTTGAAAACATGGGAAACCTCCATTTTTAGGGGAAACTATGTCAAAATTTTTATAAAATTTTGACACTTAGAAAAATATAAGTTTTGGTGAAACTTATTCCCTAAAAATTCACCTAAAAATATTTTCCGAGGTTTCCCTAATTTTTGTGTAAATTTCAAGTTAAGAAATGATGGTTTCTTCAAGATAAAAATTGATATTAAGTATGTATATTTTTAAGGAAAATATATATATTTATTGATCACCAAATTTTGTGCTAAGTGTATATTATGTGTATTATATGTAGTAGTGTATTTGGAACTTGAAAATACACTGAATACTCCCATGGAGTATGAATACAAAAATACACATACAAATATATGAGAACACATAAGTATACAAGTATACAAAAATCGGGTGAATAACGAGAATGATTATATATATTTTATAGCATGACAAAATATATATATATATTTCTTACAAGTCTTAAAAATATATTATTTTTAAGAAATATAATTCCGGAAAGTAATAAAAATCAAAGTATTGATTTTTGGCGAAAAATACAAAATACACAAGTATTTACATAAAATACAAGTATACTTTCCTAAGTATACTTGTACAAAAATAATATTGAAAATATTATTTCACAAAATACTTATATTTATTTTTGGGAAAATAATATAAGTACATATATGAGAAGTTAAAAATATAAATTATCTTTAACAACTTATTACCTCAAAAGGTCTACATAAACAAATATATATTTGAGGAGTAAGTATATATTTACAAGACACATTACAAACTCAAAGTGCAAGACACGACAAACGGGCAAGACCCGACAAATAAGGGCACGACCCTCATGAAAGAATGAACATACAAAGAGCATATACATAAACAAAAGATGGTGACTTGTACTTGCGTAATACAAGTCTAGTGACTAACATACATAGAACACGTATAGGTTACGACGCTACAAAACCAACCGGTGAAGTTTACGGCTCAGGATACGCAAAGTTGTGAGTTCATGTCCCCACTTTTAAACTTTTACTTGTTTTCTAAACTTTGGAAAAATACATGTGCTATGGTATGATAAATACAAAAACTAAGGAATGATACTATAGATCATGTCACGAATAGGGTGCCATAAGCACCATTAATCAGTTACATACCAAGACTGCAGAACAAAAGGTTAGATCTAATGGGTTTCAGGCAACCACACTCTTGGCCACTCTTTTACCAAGCAGTGCTTTTGTGTCTCTAGTCGTAAATCGATAGTCGTGGATCGACAACTAAAAATGCCTATGGTTTGGATGCTTCCTATGGCGTTACACATGTTAGTGGCCTTGCAACCCACTAGCGATCTCGTATTCCTTACATTCATAATACTTAGTTACACATACGTTTTACAAGTTACATACCATGTTTTCATACAAGTATAAAACATTCTATACAAAACTGCATGAACTACCAACATTATGTTGACGATTTTCCAAAACTTACATGTATTTTAGGAAACAAGTTGGATCTTGGGCGCTGGTGTTGTTTTCAAGATGTAAATTTCAAGTTTAGATGTCATCCACTTTTGTTTGTATCATAACTTGAGGGTTTTGGTTGAAACTTAAATGGCTCTTGTTTGTAACATTTCAATCATATGAATGGATGAACATCTTGTTTTAAATCATATAGTTGTTTATTATAATTGAATGCAATGATATTGAGCAAGTCACACATCATACGCTTCCGCAAAAGTCAGGGTGTGACAAATATAACTCACTTTAGACCTTAAATATGGTGAGGTTTCACCTTAAATTACTATGGTAATCTTGTGAAAACCTTCCTAGAGGTTATCTAAGTGATATGGAAGGAGAAACAAGCAAGTTTGAAAAAGGAAGTGAGCTAGAACTTACTTTGAAAGACTTAGAACTTTCTGCCCAACTTCAGTGTTTTGGAGAGTTTTAGACAGTAATTTAGGGTGTTTTAGAGGTTTAGAAAGTGGAAATGGGGCTTAGAAGTGTTGTATATATAGTGGAGGATTAGGGTTAGTAGTTGGGAGTGTAATTAAGGAGTTAGGTGAGAGTTAAGGATCAAAAAGTGGCCAATCCGCAAGCATAAAACCATAATCTGCGGGTCACACCCTTTGGCGGGGCGCGACAGACAAGGGGGGGTATCGCGGGTGGCAGTGTCCCTTGTCCGGGGAAACTTGATGATTTTTGGCATAAATGGTCCCTGCAGTTTGGTCCTAGGTATGTTTTAGGGTATTTTAAGTATAATTTACATATATTCAAATACTAAACAAGTATGTAAGTATGGATTAAGTGCCGTACATGTATAGCCAAGTATTTGCAGGTAAAGAACGTTTAAAGTCGTGTATTAACGATAGTTGTTTGCAAGTTAAGCACGTGTTTACGAGAATCATTAATATGTCACAAGTTAACATATGAATTAAATGTATAAGCAAATATGAATAAACAAGGTATAATTCTCATAAAATAATCCATTTTAATATGATCAAGGCCTTGAGTTTACAACGATTCGAACGAAATTCGATTACAAAAGATTACAAGTTTCCGAAAATAGAAATACAAGACAAGCTTTTTGAATTAAGGAAGGTTACAAAAGAGAGACGTTACATTGATGGTGGTTGGGTGTAACAACTGTGCTTGTAATCATTATGAACAGTTCTATTATCAATAAAACAATGTTATTTGATCCCAATGTTTGTTTGGTTGTGTTTTACATTTTTCATGTTTTGACTTTTGTTCAATTCCAAACTCTACATCACTTTCTGGAGAGCTATACGCAAACTAGTGCGTAAACGTACGCAGTTTAATGCGAGAAATACTCCGGAACATCAACATATACTCAACATACCTTAAATAACCTTTACATAACTTAGAAATAAGTTTTGAAGGCTTTGGTATGGCAAAAACAAGTTAATTCGCTTACAGGGACTAAATATGACAAACTGCGAAAGTATGTCAATTTGAACTGTAACGAACATTCCGGAACATAACCATAAGTTAAACATACCATAAATATCCTTTACATAGCTTAGAAATAGGCTGTGAGGGGTTTGGTATGCTAAAATAAACTTTTGGGTCATTCAGGGACCAAAAGTGTAAATCTGCCAAACTTGTATGGCTACGATGCGTAGCACTTTTTACCCTACGATGCGTATGGGTTCTGCAGATCAGATAATAACAAACAGTCAGCAGATTATCAGCTGATTAAACCACAACCACAAGTTCTAAACTTGCCCTTTCAGCTCTTAATAGGCCATTTTCAGTAACCATAACATTTTGACAAATGTACGCATGAGATTCGAGCACGGTTTTCATGAAACGATCTTAACGGTTACCCGAAATCTATAAATACCCATCACATTTGCACACATTTCTCACAAGAATCTGATCATTTGTGCTCTAAGTTGAAACCTTTGTTTCATACCTGAGCTATTTTGATCTAGATTAGCATTCGGGGACCCTTCGTAAGTATTCTTTCGTTCTTTTATTGCTTTTCGAGTCCGAAAGTCAAACTTTGTTTGACTTTCTGCATTGACCAATTTATGGTCGATGCGAAGTTCGTTTGAACTTCATAACGTGAGCGTGATCACGATGGTTATAGTCCTTAGTGACTATACCTACTGATTACCACGTTATCTAGGCTCCGTGACGAGCCGTAGTTTCGGTCAGAATACGTATTCTTGCGTATTTTGTAACCAAACTACTTATGGGTATCAAAACCGTTTGTTTTGATACCAAACCTGTTTTCTAAACTTAGTTAAGCATGTTTTAGCATGCTTAGCTCGTCACTTTTAGTTTAGTGCTTATATAGGGTCGTAAGGTAAGCGATCTAAACAATCGCTTATACTTTCGAACCCGACCCATTTGGTCGATCATTAGGATCCGACCAAACACATTAGGTGACCATAGTATATAGGGAATAACCTTACGAGGTTATACCTTATGGTCGCTTCGTTTAAGTAGTTGTATGATAGGTAGTTTATATGCCTTAGGTAAATTACCAGAATACCCTTTTCATGTATAATTGGTAATTAAGCATATGTAACCTAAACTTTTGTCACATAACTGATTATGTAACATGTTTAGGCATATAACACTTGTCATAGGACTAGTTAGGCGGTCCGAACGCTTTTCACGCGAACGACGCGTTAAAGTAGCATAAGCTTCCTAAACGGGTCGTAATGGGTCGTAAACAATTATGTTAGGTTTCATTTAGTATGTAGGCTTTGTTAAACCAAATGACACGAGTCTCTACACTCGTTTGGTTTACAAACCCTCATTCTATCCAATCATCCGATTTAGGTCCGGTTTATTAACATAGTTACCTATATTAGGTGCCGTTTGATTTCGTGATCTATATCATTGCTTGGTGGTTATCTTAGGACTTCTGAGCAATCTCAAGTGAGTACATAGACCCCTCTTTTACTGTTTTCCAAACGTTTTGGGGTGGAACACATGTGCCTACTTGTTACTTTCAAGCTCTCCTATTTTCACATCATATACATGCTATGTTCGTTAGTACATTATAGTACATGATTACATTACATTTCATGCTAGGTGTGCCCATTGTGTGCATTACTTAGTACATCGTTTTACATTACATTTCATGCTAGGTGTGCCCATTGTGTGCATTACTTAGTACATCGTTTTACATTACATTTCACGCTACGTATGTTCATTTGATTACATACTTAGTGCATCGTTTTCACCTGCTTACATTTTGGTATGACATTTGGTTTGTTTAACATGGAACAATACATTCATTAACAATGATCACGCCGTTCGTTAGTAGGTAGTGGTACCATAGGAATTGACAACTCCCGTTCCGGACATCCCAGGGAAAGGGGATGAAAGGAATGACCGAATTCGATATACATAATTTAGATAAACCTTTAATTTGTTTAAGGGTTTATCGCCACAGTCTCAAGGCTTGGATGTATGCATTTTAACAATACCGCATAGATGTTTGTATCAGTATAGCATGCATTTGTTACACAAAACATAACCTTGATTTAAACTATGTTTTACTTCAATACCTTGTTTTTGTGCATTTTACATTTGGTTTAGTTGATATATATATTTCACTACCATACATGACATTTTGGTTACACATTACATGATCTACATTGAACATAAACATTTTGACATTGATATACACATTTGGTGGTTTACATTGGACATAGACATTTTGATATGGTTTACACAATAACACTTGACAATTGGTTTGTGCATGAACAAGTTACATTGGTGGTTGTTTGGGTAAGTGATTTGAGTAACGATACGTGTGTAATATGATACAAACATGGTGGATACGCCGCTGGTACTTCCTATATATAAGTGTTTGTATAATATTACATAGCGTAACGTTATTTAAATCATTTCAGTTTGATACATATAACATTTTATACAAATAACATACTTTTCATAAGACATTGTTTTACAACCAACTTATCTTATACAAACTCATTTTACATGGTTATCCATTCAACCTTATATTACTTATACCTATCAACTGATCTTATCGATTTTCCAAATGATTTACAAGACAAAGCAAATTACAAGGTTCATGACTAAACATTTTCCCAAATACAAGTCATGAATCCTATTTTCACAAACCTATGTATCTCACAGGCATTTTTATGCTGACGTACCTACTTTCACATGTGTTTTCAGGTGCTTTTCCGTAGGATGATGATCATGACACTAGGGCGGACCTGTGCCTTAGAGACTAAAAACGAAGATAGACTTGTTTAATTATGTTATAAACTCTTTTGTTTACTGTTCAAGACAATGTAACACTCTTGTTTAATAAATAAAATACAACTTTGAATGCCATGGTTATGAAACAATAAATTCTGTTACAACACTCCCCGATGTTTCCGCCACGTTTTACATGTTATACGTGGTCGGGGTGTGACAAAAGAGTTGGTATCAGAGCCAATGGTTATAGGGAATTAGGTTATTAGTAATGCTTTGACCTAGACTATAACTTTTCTAGGACCCTAACACAAATTATCTTGTGTTTAGATCTTAAAACATGTACATCACCTATCCTTAGGTGATTAGCAAAACAAGAACCAAATTTTTCCGAAACGATTTTTGAAAAACAATCTTCTGTTTTTGAAAAATTTATTACAAGGTTTTGAACCCTCAATTGTAAGGTTTTGAACCCTCTGTTATATGGTTTTGAACCCTTTTCCGTTTGATTAAATTTTTGGCCTTGTGCCTTCAAATTTTCAAAATCTCGTCAATGTTTTGGGTTATCAATAATGTGAACACGTGCAAACTGGAAGGGTGAATGCCTGTATTCTGGGTTTTCTGTCTAGGCAAGCACTTCGTATACACCTCAACCAGACGCGAGACCAGTTGTGCTTACCTGGGAATTCTTGGGATGAGTGTTCACTTATAGGCGAGCATGTCTTCGAAATACATTATTTTGATCCATTTACTTTGATTAGTCACTGTGTGTCGTTTGTTTACTTTGTGATACGGACAAATGACCACCATCTTTGCTTTTGTTGATTTCGTTTCATCTCATTCTTTTCATCCAATCATCTCACTCATTTCTTTCATGTTTCCTCTTTTAGAATGCCTCCTCGACGCGACAATCTGATTGCGACTGCCGAACTTGCAGAAATTATTGCGGAGCAGATGGCTGCTCAATTTCCAAATCTCTTTGCTCAATGGCACCAAGCCAACAACAACAATAATGCTCCATGCAAATACAAGGATTCCAGCTCGGCTAAACCACTCAAGTTTAGTGGTTCTGAGGGAGCAACTGGGCTTCTTCAGTGGTTTGAGAGCATAGAGAATACTTTCCGCCACGTGCAGTGTCCGGATAATCGCAAAGTCGAGTTTGCTTCGAGCGTATTCCAGAAGAGGGCTTTGACATGGTGGAACGGGGTTATGAGAGATAGGGGTGCTGAGATTGCCTTGGCACAGACATGGGCTGAACTAAGAGCTCTTATGATGAGGGAATTCTGTCCTCGTCATGAGCAGCGAGCTTTGGAGAAGGAATTTGATGATTTGAAGCAGGATAGTGGTGAGCACAGGGCTTATACTGATAGGTTTGAGGAGTTGAGTCTGCTTTGCCCAACTATGGTTACCCCACTCGACAAGGCTATCGAAAGGTATATCGACGGCCTACCTGACTCTGTACAAGACATCATTACTGGTAGCAACCCTACCACACTTCATCAGGCGATTGAGTTATCAGCGACGTTGACTGAGTCGCAGATTCGGAAGAACAAGTTACACAGGAAGGGTGACAAGGGCAAGAAACAGTCGGCTGACAAGGGGGATAGCAAGAAGGGTCAAAACAGGAATGGAAAGGACTCTGGTTCTTCGAAGAGGTCAAGGAAGCGTAAGGCTTCCCAAAATTTTGCTATCACTGCCCAAGCTAATCAGGCAGCTCCTAACCAACCCGCGCAGCCTCCGGTAAAGAAACCCTATTCAGGGAATGCACCTTTGTGCAATAGATGCAACAGTCACCATCAGCCGCAACATCAGTGCCGTTTCTGTACTAGCTGTGGGAAGTCAGGTCATCTTGCCGAAGTTTGTCGGTTTGCTCAGAATCGTGCAGTTCAGAACCCGGCTCAACAAGTTGCTCAGCCTCCTGCTCAGCAACAGGGTCAAGCTGCACGACCACAATACCCACCTGGTGCTTGTTATAATTGTGGGGATCTGACCCATTACCGAAATCGGTGCCCAAGGCTGGCTGACCAGAATCAGAACCAGAATCCGAATCAGGCTCCGGCTCGAGGCCGAGCCTTTAACATGAATGCCCAAGAGGCGCAGGCAGACGATAACGTGGTGAACGGTACGTTCTTTATTAATAACCAGCCTGCATATGTTCTCTTTGATTCGGGTGCCGACAAGAGTTTTGTGTCATTGTCTTTTGAGCCAATGCTTCGAGTGTCTAGAACAAAACTAAGTAAATCTTTGACAGTAGAAGTTGCTAGTGGTGAACCCATTATTCTTGATTCTGTTCTTCGCAACTGCCAGTTGAATCTTAACGACCATCTTTTTCCTATCGACCTCACGCCTATGCAACTTGGAAGCTTCGACGTTATTGTGGGAATGGATTGGTTATCCAAGCATCACGCAGAGATAGTTTGTTCTGAGAAGATTGTTCGTGTGCCGCTTTCGACAGGCGAGATCCTGCAGGTTCAAGGTGAGAAGCCTATCGGTGGTCTCAAACTCATGTCTTGTTTTAAAGCTCGGAAGTATCTGCGGAAGAACTATGTGGCTTTCTTAGCACATGTTACAAAAGATAAAGGCAAGGGTAAGTCTATTTCAGATATTCCTGTCGTTCGGGATTATTCTGAAGTGTTCCCTGAAGAATTACCTGGTCTACCTCCAGCACGCCAAGTCGAGTTCCGCATTGATCTCGTACCTGGTGCAAATCCCATTGCCAGAGCTCCATATCGTCTTGCACCATCTGAGATGCAAGAGTTGTCTAAACAGCTTCAGGAGCTCTCTGACAAAGGTTTTATACGTCCTAGTTTTTCACCTTGGGGTGCTCCCGTTCTTTTTGTCAAGAAGAAGGATGGATCCTTTAGGATGTGTATCGATTATCGTGAGCTTAACAAGCTTACCATCAAGAATCGATATCCCCTACCTCGCATCGATGATCTCTTTGATCAGTTACAAGGCGCTTCTTATTTTTCGAAGATTGATCTGCGATCTGGATATCATCAACTTCGGGTGCAAGAAGAAGACATTCCGAAGACAGCATTCCGCACTCGTTATGGGCATTATGAATTCACAGTCATGCCATTCGGTTTGACTAATGCTCCTGCTGTTTTCATGGACTTAATGAATAGGGTCTGCAAACCTTATTTGGATCAGTTCGTCATTGTTTTTATTGATGACATCTTGATATACTCTAAGACGCAAGCTGACCACGAGCAACATCTTCGTCTTACTCTGGAACTCCTAAAGAAAGAGCAACTTTTCGCCAAATTCTCCAAGTGCGAATTTTGGCTTAAAGAAGTTCAATTTTTGGGGCATATTATCAACGAACAAGGTATTCATGTAGATCCCTCCAAGATCAGTGCGATTAAGGATTGGGATACGCCTACTACTCCTACTGAAGTTCGTTCTTTTCTTGGTCTAGCGGGTTATTATCGCCGCTTCATAGAAAACTTCTCGAAGATTGCAGTTCCTCTAACTGCTCTAACTCAGAAGAAAATGCCCTTTTATTGGGGATACAAACAAGAGGAAGCTTTTCAACACCTGAAGCAGAAGCTTTGCGATGCGCCTGTTCTATCATTGCCTGAGGGTGATGATGATTTTGTTGTGTATTGTGATGCATCGAAATTGGGTCTTGGCTGTGTTCTTATGCAAAGGAACAAAGTCATAGCTTATGCATCGAGGCAGTTGAAGATACATGAGAAGAACTACACCACTCATGATCTTGAGTTGGGTGCAGTTGTTTTCGCTCTAAAGATCTGGAGACACTATTTGTACGGTACAAAATGTGTGGTTTTCACAGACCACAAAAGTCTTCAGCATATCTTCAACCAGAAAGAACTCAACATGAGGCAACGACGTTGGGTTGAGCTTTTAAACGACTATGACTGCGAGATTCGCTACCATCCTGGTAAGGCGAATGTCGTGGCCGATGCATTGAGTCGTAAGGAACGTACTAAGCTTCATTGTGTACATGTTCAATCTGTTATTCAAGCTCGATCCGATATCCAAGCACGCATTTCTCAGGCTCAACAATCTTGTGTTGCACAAGGTTTGATGGATAAGGAATTTCCTTACCACATAACACCTGCTCTTAAACTGAAGGACAATGGATCATATTACTTCATGGACCGTTTGTGGGTCCCAAGCCAGGATGATCTTCGTACCTTGCTTATGGATGAAGCCCATAAGTCGCGTTATTCAATTCATCCGGGCTCAGATAAAATGTATAAGGATCTTCGTATTCACTATTGGTGGCCTGGTATGAAGAAAGACATTGCCTTATACGTATCAAAATGCCTTACTTGTCTTAAGGTTAAGGCTGAACATCAACGTCCTTCGGGTTTATTGGAACAACAAGAGATCCCAGTTTGGAAATGGGAAAACATTACTATGGATCTTGTTACCAAACTTCCACGCACTAAGAAAGGTCATGATGCCATCTGGGTAGTCGTTGATCGTCTTACAAAGTCAGCACATTTCTTGCCAATCCGTGAGGATTTTCCTGCTGACAGACTTGCACAAATCTATGTGGATGAAATTGTAGCTCGACATGGTGTTCCTTTGAACATCATTTCTGACAGAGATGCTCGTTTCACTTCTCATTTTTGGAGAACCATGCAATCTGCTATGGGGACCCAACTTAATCTGAGCACAACTTATCATCCGCAAACGGATGGTCAATCTGAGAGAACAATCCAGACTCTGGAGGATATGCTTAGAGCTTGTGTGATCGATTTTGGTGGTAGTTGGGATTCACATCTTAAATTGATTGAATTCTCCTACAACAACAATTATCACACTAGCATCAAAATGGCTCCTTTCGAGGCTCTCTATGGTCGAAAATGTCGTTCACCAGTCTGCTGGAATGAGATCGGCGAGGCTCAACTTACTGGACCTGCCCTCATTTTAGAGACAACTGACAACGTCAAGAAAGTTCGTGATAACCTTCAGGCAGCTAGAAGCCGTCAGAAGATTTACGCGGACCCAAAACGCAAAGCCTTGGAATTTCAAGTCGGTGATCGAGTATTACTTAAGGTCTCACCTTGGAAAGGTGTGATCAGATTTGGAAAGAAAGGAAAACTTGCACCTAGATACGTTGGACCATTCAAGATCGTCGAAAGAATCGGAAAGGTAGCCTACAGACTTGAGTTACCTCCTGAACTTGGAAATGTTCATCCAACTTTTCACGTGTCCAATCTCAAGAGGTGTTCAGCTGATGAGAACCTCTCCATACCGCTTGACGAAATTCGTGTTGGCAAAACACTGAAATTTGTTGAGAAACCAGTGGAAATCATGGAACGTGAAGTCAAGTGGCTTAAACGCAAGCGCATTCCTTTGGTCAAAGTTCGCTGGGAAGCTAAACGTGGACCTGAGTTTACTTGGGAACGCGAAGATCAAATGAAGGCGAAATATCCGCATCTTTTCCCACGAGTTTCCTCTAAATAAATTTCGGGACGAAATTTCCACAAGTAGGGGAGACTGTAACAACTGTGCTTGTAATCATTATGAACAGTTCTATTATCAATAAAACAATGTTATTTGATCCCAATGTTTGTTTGGTTGTGTTTTACATTTTTCATGTTTTGACTTTTGTTCAATTCCAAACTCTACATCACTTTCTGGAGAGCTATACGCAAACTAGTGCGTAAACGTACGCAGTTTAATGCGAGAAATACTCCGGAACATCAACATATACTCAACATACCTTAAATAACCTTTACATAACTTAGAAATAAGTTTTGAAGGCTTTGGTATGGCAAAAACAAGTTAATTCGCTTACAGGGACTAAATATGACAAACTGCGAAAGTATGTCAATTTGAACTATAACGAACATTTCGGAACATAACCATAAGTTAAACATACCATAAATATCCTTTACATAGCTTAGAAATAGGCTGTGAGGGGTTTGGTATGCTAAAATAAACTTTTGGGTCATTCAGGGACTAAAAGTGTCAAAAAGTGCACAAGTTTGCATTTTCGCGCATAACTTACGTTCTGAATACATCCGGACATCCAAAAATTTATGTAAGAATGACTATATTATATTTTAGTGTTCGCCATAAGAAAAATCCATTCGTCGCGTCATTTGGATCGTTTTTCGCGCTTATGCGTATTCCGTCGTAATAAAGCGAACATCGTGACCGTACGGCCAAACGAACCGACATCCGAGATATTTTTGAACACATTTTAAGTTCCCTATACTTTAACTTCATTTTAGAGCTTTGAAATGGGGTTAACGGGCCTTAAACGTGTCGAAAATGACCTTATTGCATAACAGGGACCAAAAGTGTAAATCTGCCAAACTTGTATGGCTACGATGCGTAGCACTTTTTACCCTACGATGCGTATGGGTTCTGCAGATCAGATAATAACAAACAGTCAGCAGATTATCAGCTGATTAAACCACAACCACAAGTTCTAAACTTGCCCTTTCAGCTCTTAATAGGCCATTTTCAGTAACCATAACATTTTGACAAATGTACGCATGAGATTCGAGCACGGTTTTCATGAAACGATCTTAACGGTTACCCGAAATCTATAAATACCCATCACATTTGCACACATTTCTCACAAGAATCTGATCATTTGTGCTCTAAGTTGAAACCTTTGTTTCATACCTGAGCTATTTTGATCTAGATTAGCATTCGGGGACCCTTCGAAAGTATTCTTTCGTTCTTTTATTGCTTTTCGAGTCCGAAAGTCAAACTTTGTTTGACTTTCTGCATTGACCAATTTATGGTCGATGCGAAGTTCGTTTGAACTTCATAACGTGAGCGTGATCACGATGGTTATAGTCCTTAGTGACTATACCTACTGATTACCACGTTATCTAGGCTCCGTGACGAGCCGTAGTTTCGGTCAGAATACGTATTCTTGCGTATTTTGTAACCAAACTACTTATGGGTATCAAAACCGTTTGTTTTGATACCAAACCTGTTTTCTAAACTTAGTTAAGCATGTTTTAGCATGCTTAGCTCGTCACTTTTAGTTTAGTGCTTATATAGGGTCGTAAGGTAAGCGATCTAAACAATCGCTTATACTTTCGAACCCGACCCATTTGGTCGATCATTAGGATCCGACCAAACACATTAGGTGACCATAGTATATAGGGAATAACCTTACGAGGTTATACCTTATGGTCGCTTCGTTTAAGTAGTTGTATGATAGGTAGTTTATATGCCTTAGGTAAATTACCAGAATACCCTTTTCATGTATAATTGGTAATTAAGCATATGTAACCTAAACTTTTGTCACATAACTGATTATGTAACATGTTTAGGCATATAACACTTGTCATAGGACTAGTTAGGCGGTCCGAACGCTTTTCACGCGAACGACGCGTTAAAGTAGCATAAGCTTCCTAAACGGGTCGTAATGGGTCGTAAACAATTATGTTAGGTTTCATTTAGTATGTAGGCTTTGTTAAACCAAATGACACGAGTCTCTACACTCGTTTGGTTTACAAACCCTCATTCTATCCAATCATCCGATTTAGGTCCGGTTTATTAACATAGTTACCTATATTAGGTGCCGTTTGATTTCGTGATCTATATCATTGCTTGGTGGTTATCTTAGGACTTCTGAGCAATCTCAAGTGAGTACATAGACCCCTCTTTTACTGTTTTCCAAACGTTTTGGGGTGGAACACATGTGCCTACTTGTTACTTTCAAGCTCTCCTATTTTCACATCATATACATGCTATGTTCGTTAGTACATTATAGTACATGATTACATTACATTTCATGCTAGGTGTGCCCATTGTGTGCATTACTTAGTACATCGTTTTACATTACATTTCATGCTAGGTGTGCCCATTGTGTGCATTACTTAGTACATCGTTTTACATTACATTTCACGCTACGTATGTTCATTTGATTACATACTTAGTGCATCGTTTTCACCTGCTTACATTTTGGTATGACATTTGGTTTGTTTAACATGGAACAATACATTCATTAACAATGATCACGCCGTTCGTTAGTAGGTAGTGGTACCATAGGAATTGACAACTCCCGTTCCGGACATCCCAGGGAAAGGGGATGAAAGGAATGACCGAATTCGATATACATAATTTAGATAAACCTTTAATTTGTTTAAGGGTTTATCGCCACAGTCTCAAGGCTTGGATGTATGCATTTTAACAATACCGCATAGATGTTTGTATCAGTATAGCATGCATTTGTTACACAAAACATAACCTTGATTTAAACTATGTTTTACTTCAATACCTTGTTTTTGTGCATTTTACATTTGGTTTAGTTGATATATATATTTCACTACCATACATGACATTTTGGTTACACATTACATGATCTACATTGAACATAAACATTTTGACATTGATATACACATTTGGTGGTTTACATTGGACATAGACATTTTGATATGGTTTACACAATAACACTTGACAATTGGTTTGTGCATGAACAAGTTACATTGGTGGTTGTTTGGGTAAGTGATTTGAGTAACGATACGTGTGTAATATGATACAAACATGGTGGATACGCCGCTGGTACTTCCTATATATAAGTGTTTGTATAATATTACATAGCGTAACGTTATTTAAATCATTTCAGTTTGATACATATAACATTTTATACAAATAACATACTTTTCATAAGACATTGTTTTACAACCAACTTATCTTATACAAACTCATTTTACATGGTTATCCATTCAACCTTATATTACTTATACCTATCAACTGATCTTATCGATTTTCCAAATGATTTACAAGACAAAGCAAATTACAAGGTTCATGACTAAACATTTTCCCAAATACAAGTCATGAATCCTATTTTCACAAACCTATGTATCTCACAGGCATTTTTATGCTGACGTACCTACTTTCACATGTGTTTTCAGGTGCTTTTCCGTAGGATGATGATCATGACACTAGGGCGGACCTGTGCCTTAGAGACTAAAAACGAAGATAGACTTGTTTAATTATGTTATAAACTCTTTTGTTTACTGTTCAAGACAATGTAACACTCTTGTTTAATAAATAAAATACAACTTTGAATGCCATGGTTATGAAACAATAAATTCTGTTACAACACTCCCCGATGTTTCCGCCACGTTTTGTATGTTATACGTGGTCGGGGTGTGACATTGGGGCCGGTAAAGGCGGCGATGGTTGGTGGAGGTGGTAGTGAATGACAACGGTGGTGGGTGGGTAGCAACAGAGGCGGCGACTGGTGTGTGATGATGGCGGTGGTGGGTGGTGCCGACAATGGTAGGTTGTGTTGTTAATGAAGGATGCAAGAAGGGATGGAATGAAAAAAACATGGGTGGCGGATGAAATAATCTTTAGGGAATAAAATGTCTTATGTAATGAGTAATTTCATTCGATTGATCAACCAAGTACCATTTTCTTCATTTCTTGGTATACCAAACACCGCCTAACTTTGAATTTTGTTCCATGCAAAGTTATTCACATTATGTTAACACATTTACATATTAAGAATCAATAAAAATAATAGAAAGAATTTTTTAATATTATTTGTTAAAGGAAAGAGGATATATAATTAGCTTACATAATAAGTTTTATAACACAATGTAAAATATTCCCAAACGACAACATAAAGCATTTAGACAATTCACAATTGTTAAAATAGTTTCAAAACACCCCCTCATGTTTGTTAGACTTGACATATTCGCTGAATAAAAAGCTTGACAAAGTTCCCATCTTTTCTTTCACAGAAAAAAGGTCTTCAACTCCAAGTTGACTGCTCAAGGTGAGTCTTTCACAGAGACTCCATTAGCTGACTGGACTGTTAACACCGACATATTCGGAGATGACGGTCCACCGCCCTCTCCGCCACCAGCACTGCCTAACGGATGGTTGTTCCGGGAGCTAGAGGGGTGGCATGTAGCGGTAGAGATAGCAGTGGCAAGTGAAATTGGCATAAGGCAAAGACCTTTCCCTTGTAAGTACTGCATGGCGGAACCCATATCCTCCTCCATCAGCTTCACCACCTGGTTCTCTGTCACCGTCATTGTGTCGTTGTTGTTCGAAGACGATACTGTCCCGTTACTGCTTCGCCCTGTCCTACCACCTCCCTGCAAACAAGACATGAAAAATAATGGTTAACATATATTCATGAATTCTCTTTCAGTTACATTCAAAACCAAATGTTCAATATATTGATGAATTATTCATATTTTCTTAAGCTTTGTTTCTTTAAATTAATGAATTATTCATATTTTCTTAAACTTTGTTTCTTTATATACAAATGCATATGTTATGTATATAAAAAAAAACTCACTAAACCTGTTTGTTCATGTATATTTATTTTAACATGACAGTTTACCTTTTATTTTTTTAATGTGGTAATTTAGCTTGTAGGTTATGTGTAGCTGATATAAGTCATACATGACTTACACATAGCCACATAGGTCAGTTTTATAATATAAACGGAATTTGTTTAAATTTTTATTTTTTTTAATATAAAAATTTTCATTCCAATTAACAAGGCAAATTATATAAGGATAGCAGATAGACGAGCAAAAAACTTGTATATATTTTTTTTAATTCAAAGAAAACGAATAAACATTTAATCATAACAATTAATTTTCGTATATCTGAATAGGTTTTCAAACTGAAAAAATAGTGAACGATTTATTTCGCTCTACGTTTTCTTAAAATATATAGGTCTCGCAATATATAGTGTTGGTTTGTACCTCAGCACCACCCGGAGCAACCGCACCTGCACCGGCACCTCCCAGTCTACTCATGCTCAATACCTATATAAACATTTTTCACCAAGTATATATGTATAAATTTGTGTGTGAAGGATATATACTATATATAGCGAGAGAGTAAGTACCTTGACTTGGAGCTGGAGGAACTTGACATAATCTATGATCTCATCAAGCATTGAAGCCTTGTCTGTCTGTCATTCCACTTCGTTAATTAACAAACAAAAAAATATAATAATCCTTCAGATCAAGATTCACTCCTACTTTAACATTAAAACTTATTAATTCACAAGATAAATAAACATTATACACCGATATACGTGTGTCTCAATACCAAAAGTAATGTATAAAGTTTATGTTAAAAATAATAAAAGTCGTATCAATTATTTGGAATTAAAAATAATAACTTCCCCAACATATCCATCAACCTCCCCGTAAAATCTGCTTTCCAGCTTCTATTTCAGCTACGCCCGGAATTTTATAAAAACATAATCTCACGCGCCACCCAACCCCACCGCAATAAACGCCGTTAACATCTAACAAAACGCCTCAGTTTTTAATTTAAAAGTTTATTTATTTATACGTAAAAACGCTTACTTTGTTGGCATTGGGGACTAATTCTTGTAGAGCTTTCATCCTCTCCGCAATTCTCTCCCTACGTAACTGCCAAAATCGGATACATAAAAAATATAGAAAAAATAAGGAACATAAGACTAGGTTTAGTTACTAGAAAACAAAACATTTTAGGGTTTAAATGTTTGATGAGTGTGTTTTACTCTTTCTGCAATGCTGTGTGGATCAGTTGCTTGTCCTCTTCTTGCTCTCACTCTTTGCCGTGGCTGCGACGGTGCTCCACCACCACCAACTCCGGCCGACACACTGGCGGCCTGGACTTGGTTCATCACCGCTGCTGCCGCCGCTCCTGGAGATCCAAATGTTTGAGCCTACAGTAATCCGTCAGTAATTTATTCGACGAAAATTAAAAAATATATATATATTATTATTTTTTTGTTGAATTTGTGAAAATTCGTATGTAATATGATTACAACGGATTTTGAAGGATTTTTCCGTGGTAAATTACAGATGGAAGATTTTTCTGTCAGTAATTACCACGGAAAATAATCATAACTTATTCAACGATAATAAAAATTGTTATTATTTTTTCTTGAATTCAGAGATTCGTCTCAATTACAGACGAATTTTAACATATTTTTCCACGGTAATTACATGTGGATCCTCTGTAATTACCACGGATTTTTCCGAAAACTTCCATTTCAACAATACTGATATCTATAGCGGTCGAAAGATATAGATAAAATAAAAAAAAAACCTACCGGCAAATGACGGAATTGTGGGGTTTGATTCGAAGTAAGAGATCCAGTGAACCCATGAAACAGATTTTGAATCGAACTATTATCACCCATCTACACAACACCAATACGTTACTTAAAAAAAGCTTTACAAAAACATAACCAACTTAAAAGAAAACTACATAAACGGCGTCGTATAACTCACCGGAGACTTAAAATTCGAATCATCAATATTATCATTCTGAAACAGACCGGATTCTCCGGTAGATCCCAACCCTCTAGGCAGTTGCAACGACTTCAGCGCAGAAGCCGGAGCCCGACCACCGGCTGAACCGGTGATCTGGTGTTGACGGAGTTTGGATGATAACATTGCTGACTGATCGTCAAAATGGTCGACGTCCCACGGCAGTGTTGATTTGTTTTGACCACCGTCACCGTCGCCGCCGGAGACGTCCGACCAGGAGACGGTGGTTTGGAGGCCAGAGAGCATTTGATCTAGAAAATCGTCGTTGGTAACCGTCGGATCAAAGCTGTCGGTATTGTTTTGGAGATCTTGAAGAGACATCTGTGATGATTCCTGCATTTTGCTACAAAAAAACACACACATTTATAACTCTCAGTCATTAATATTTAAAACAATATATGCAAACACATGCACGTATATGTATGTATGTATATGTTTGTGTGTGTACCTGGGAAATTGTGAAGAAATTAAGTGTGTTGAAAATGGTGGTGTTGAATTATCAAATAATTTGGTATGTTCTTCACTTCTCTTGTTGGCTCTATGTTTCTCCGGGGGTGCTTATAAATAGCCAACTATTGTTCAAGAGGGTGTTTTTATATACTATAATAGAATAAAATAAGATATTTGATGAATATATATACTACTATTTAATGGAAAAGTTTTTGTTATAGATATTTATATAATATAATGAGTAGTAGAACTAGCTACCTTATAGTTGTTAACCATAAAGTTATGCTTCTCATTCGTCAAAAAGTAATCCAAACATGTTTTAAGATTTGTTTAACATAGTTTTTGGCCTATAATTGAGTGACGTTTAACATTTCATTATTAGTAGGAGGTGATTGGTTATATGAAAGATATATATCCGAATAGTCCTTTCTATTATGAATAACATGAAAACAATATTAGATCTTAAATTGGTCTTCTTTACGCCCCGCTTACGGTGTGCGTATATAATGTATATATTTGTGGGCGTTTGGAAAGCAGAAGTGAAACCCAAGTGATAAATCATGAATTCAAAATATCTATGCTATATCTTCTCTATATCTATAAAGGACCAAAAATCACTAATTTTAACGTTATTTTACTAATTTCGTGAAAATAACGTTAAAAGCGACGGACGGTTAATCATGCATCGTGTGGTGCCGTTGAAAACCGAAAGACATGGGGATACATGCACTAATTGGCCTTTGTCCCGGTTGTTGAGTGTCATGTGCCTTATGTCTAAGGCTTGATGCAAAGCTACTACCGAGTCGGGGGTCTCACTGGAAGCAGTCTCTCTATTCCTACGGGGTAGAGATAAGACTGTCTACATCTTACCCTTCTTCGACCATTCCTTAGCTTTGCTATTGGTGGGATTTACTTAGTATGATGATGATGATGATGATGATGATGATGATGATGATGATGAAAATGGTCTTCTTATCGGTAAAACTAACCATCTTATATCCAAATAGTCCTTTCTATTATACAAGAGTGGTTATTGTGCGAAGCGTAAGCGAGTAGGAGATTGTGTCGCGTGACATTCCTTATTTTTATTATAACGTCCCTGATTATGTATATAGCATACACACTTAGCGTTTTGAAACAACCCATGCGTAATTTTGACTTTAACATACGTAATTATCATGTTTGGTGGCATGCGGTTTTGATTTTTTATAACGTGCGTAATTAGGGTTTAACCAAACCTATGCGTAATTATGTCAATTTAATTACTATTGTGCCACCGCGTTCAATTGAAGAGATAGGGTATGTCAGATGTGCGGTTGAGATGCTCTCGTACGCTTCGCACGATTAGATGGTCTTGTACGTTAACCAGCCTATATATATATATAGAAACGTGATCCGAAGTGTCACACCCCGACTGCGTAAAACAACAAACTGCGGCGGAAACGTCGGGGAGTGCTATAACAGAATCATTGTTTCATAACACATGGAATTAAAGTTTGGTTTTATTAATTAAAATATTTTACATTGGCTTACTTCAAACAGAAAACGGAACATAAATTAAACTTGTCTTGCTTCATTTTAAGTCACTAAGGCCCGAGTCCGCCTAAGTGTATCACGATCAATCTCAAACATTAGCTCCTGAAACACATGCGAAAATAGTTACGTCAGCATAAAAATGTATGTGAGATACATAGGTTTTGTTGATGAAGAATTCATGACTTGTAAGTTAAAAGAAGTGTTTAACAAAAGTAGTCATGAATCTTGTAAATGTTTTTCTTTTATAAAATCATGTGAAAATCGATATGAAAATCAGATGATATAAAAGAATAATGCATGGTTAAACAAATAACCAAGAAAAATGAGTTTGTATAAAATATGTCATTTGTAAAACAATGTCTTGTAAACAATATGTCATGTCTTTGTCTTTGTCGAAGTGGTTTAGATAACGCTACGATATGTAATATCATAAAAGAACTTATATATAGGAAGTAGCAGAGGCGTATCCACCATGCTTTTATCATATTACACACGCCTCGTTATTTAAATCACTTATCAATAACCACAAAAAATGTCTTGTTTAAACCAATGTCAAAATGTTATATGTAACCAATGTCCAATGTCAAGTGTAAACCATGTCTTGTATAGTCAAATGTTATGTATGGCAAGTAAAAAATATTTACTCAAACCATATGTATAATGTCATGTATAATCTAAATGTCATGTATGGTGAATATAAAGTATTTACTCAAACCATAGGTATAGTGTCATGTATAATCAAATGTCATGTGAAACCAAATGTCATGTACAAAACAATGTATTTGAATAAATCATAGTTTAAATCAAAAGTTATGTTTTGCGAAATCAATGCTTTATGGATACAAACATTTATGTAGTAATGTTTATCGCATACATTCAAGCCTTGAGACTGTCGGATAAACCCTTAACACGCTAAAGGCTTATCAATTATGTATATCGGATTCTGTCATTCCCTACTTCAAAACAAACCTAGGAAGCCGGGAACGGGATTTGTCAAGTCCTATGGTACCACTACATACTATCGAGCGGCGTGATCAATGTTAATGAATGTATTATTGTCCCGTTAAACATACCAAATTTCATACCAAATGTAAGCATGTCATGTAAAAACCATGTACTAAGTATGCTAAGTAAACATACGAAGTAGAAATGTTCATGAAATCAATGTGCTAGCATGCTCAGTTAACATACATAGTAGAAATGTAATGTAAATCAATGTGCCCATATGCTGAGTAAACATATGCAGCAAAAGTATCTTATGAAATCAACGTGCTAGTGATGCGTGTGTGGTGTGTATATAAATTTAACTATATTTTAACCCCTTTTTACATGTTAGTCAAGTTTTAAATTTATAAAACACGATATTTTACTAACACCAAACACACATATGGGCAAGTGCACCCATCGTGAGCGTAGTATAGTGTTGGCAAGATACCGAGGTCATCCATGGACACAAGAGCTTTTAGTACCGGTTTATCCTCAACGTCTAATCAAATCAAAAGTTAGAAAAAGGTTTTAAACTAGAAAAATAAAAACTAACTAAAATGCTGAAAAATAAAATAAAATAAAAACAGATAGACAAGATGAATCACTTGGCTCTGACTCGTGTTTAGTGTAACCTTTGTTTATTTCCGCACTTTTGCACTTTTTAAGAGATTATCTTAGTTATTGTAGTAGGCCCCTCTTTTGAATGTGAGGTTACCCTCAACCCAGTAGTTTGAGTCAGCAAGGATACAATCCTAAAGGGTCGGATTATTGAAAGATAATTAATTAAGTTATTAATGCATATTATGGTAGGCCCCTCTTTTGGAGGTATGACGTTACCCTCGGCTAAGAAGTCTGAGTCAGCAGGGATACAGTCCTAAGTAGCCGGGTTAAAGTATTAATAGTAGCTTACATATGAGGGGATCAAAGAGTTTGGACCCCCGCCATCCAATACCAGTGGGTATTAAAGGAGGTCCTACTAAATTTGACCCAGGTCCTTGCAGGATCTATACACTGAACAAGGCAAGACTCTTACCAAACCGTTCCCTTAACCCCCGACCAGGTAGCCAACATATCTCCATATAGATCGTGGAGATATGAATGGTGAAAATCTTTTATTTTATGTAGACAGTAAAATAATGCCAAGACACCACGGACAAACGATAAGGAAGAATCACCTTCAACATAAGAAACTAGTTATTAAAGTCATTAATACATAACCAAGTAAAAAATGCGAAAAGATTAAAAATAAAAAGATATATATTTGTATGCTCAATAAAGGCTCAAAACTCACTCTTTGTGGGAATGGGTTTTTATGTGATCAAGTATATATAATTAAATTTTAACTAGATTTGTCATGCCGTTTCATAATTTTCTTATGTTGGTTCTTTTTATCACGAGGCTATCGGTTGTAAGTTTGTAAAAATATCACCTTTTTAGAACTTGTAATTCCCAATTTAAACCAAGACAAGTAAAAAAAAATTGAAAATTTTTGAAAAAAAATTAGGGTGTTTAGCGGTTCCAATAGAGTTTTGTGTAAGGCTTGTAATTAGGACTTGCAAAATTCAAGGTTTTAGCATCCCCCCCCCCCCCCTCACACTTAAATTACACATTGTCCTCAATGTGTCCCAAAAATAAGTTTTTCGGTTGATTAAAATGTGTAAAAGTGGGTTAAAAACAAGATTTTATGTTACTGGGTAGCTGAACACGGGGTGGTGTTGGCTGAGCACGGCCCCGTGGTCAGACTGCCAGTATCAAATTTAAACAGAAGGCTGGGCACGGGGGCGTGTTCAGTGAGCACGACCCAGTTCGAGTTACCTGAACTGGGCATTTTCTGCAGAAGCTCGGGCACGGGGCGTGTTGGGGTTAGCACAGCCCCGTGCTGAACTTGCTGTAATGAAGAAAAATTGTCGGGAGGCTCTGTTTTTGTGCATGGGGTGTGGGTTCAAGTTTCCCTTAGTAACCTCCACCATTTCGAGTGTGTTTTATTCCTGAAAATTAAAACTAAACTAGAAAACATAAAAGTTAAACTAATCTAAAACTAAGGAAAGTTCCGCGGAATGCCTCCGTGGTGCGCCACGTTTATAAGGGTCCTTGGCTAGACCCACCTTATCGGGTGGTTCGGGCTCATCTTCAATTAGGGGGTCGTCATTGCCGAATGGATATTTCATTGATCGATCAAGGTCGACACTTTTTTAATGCCCCTAATTGAATGGGTAGATTGTTGTGCTTCCGATTTTTCAAAGCTTCGTGGGTTTTTACAAAAGGCCGTCCCAACACTAGTGGAGCGTCATCAAGGATGACGAAGTCGGTTGGGATTACCATTTAACTTGCTTTGACTAACACATCTTCAACTATCCCCATTGATTTTGTTGTTTTCCGATTAGATAGAAAAATGGGTATTTGAAGTAGGGAGAAATCACCAATACTTAATTTTTCGAAAATATAGTTTGGCATTATATTAACACAAAGATCTTTATCAATTGTAATATTACTAATAAAGGAATTTTGAAAGAAACATGGAACCGGTGTAATGTTAATTTCAAATGGATCCTCTTTTATTAGCGTAGTTTGATCATTTGTTAACTTAATGCTTACCGTTTCGTCAATTTTAGTGCTAGTGTTTAACTCTTTTAAAAACTTTGCATGAGTGGGTATTAAACAATGATTTTCGAAAGAAGGTGACAAGAGATTAATTTCTTTAAAATTAGACTCTTCTTGAATTTTAACATTGTCGGACTCACCTTTTTCGTTGTTTAACTCATGTGTCGGATTTTCACTTACTTGTTCTTCCATTTTTACCTTTTCAACTATCTTTTCTTTATTACGAGTTAATTCTTCCCTTGCGCGGGATTCCTCTTCCCTTGCGCGGGCTTCTTTTATATAGCGCTCGATAGTTTTAAGGTGTTCTATTATCCTTTCGGCTACGGGTGAGATAGTGGGTGGTTCGTCAAAGTGAGTTGAATAAGTATCATCAAAGCTTGAATTCAGAAGTTCTATCCTTGGTTCCTCATAGTACTCATGTGAGGTAGATGGTTCATACCATTGTTCCTCATTGTAAGTATATGATGGATAAGGTTCGTAACTTGGTTCTTCATAATACTCATATTAGGTGGGTTGTTCATGCCATGGTTCCTCATAGTAAGTATATGAAGGTGAAGGCTCATAACTTGGCTCCTCAAAGTATGAGTAAGAAGGCTCATACCTTGGTTCATCAAGATATGAGTATGAGGGAGAAGGTTCATACCTTGGTTCTTCGTAGTACGTATATGAAGGAGAAGGTTCACACCTCGGCTCTTCATAGTATGTATATGAAGTGGTTGGCTCGTACCTAGGTTCCTCATAGTATGTGTACAAAGGGGATGGTTCAAAGAGGTCACAATATTATACCGAATGAGGATTACCACAAATGGTACAATACTCTTCTTTATAATCATCCTCCTCATAGTGGTGGTTGTAATCTCTTGAGTATTGATCCATAAGAATCACTCAGCAGACCACAACAGAGTCTCGGGACCAGAAAACAAAAATAAAAACAGAAACAGAGGCAGAGCACGACCCCGTGTTCAGTGAGCACTGCCCCGTGTTCAGGTTCTGTATCTGGGAGTTTTAGAAAATGTAACTGGTTTTGTGCAGCATCGGGGCGTGTTCAGCGAGCACGACCCCGTGTTCAGACTCTGTATCTGGGATTTTGTAAAAAAGTATGCAGCACGGCCCTGTGTTCAGTGAACACGGCCCCGTGTTCAGTCTACTGTAATGCAAAAACTAAAACAATGTAAAAATGCGCGCGATTTTTAAAAAGGTTTTGAAAAACTGATTAGGCCGTCGATTTTAAAATTTCTTAAAATCCTTGTGTCCCCGGCAACGGCGCCAAAAACTTGATGTGTGTGTGGTGTGTATATAAATTTAAGTATATTTTAACCCCTTTTTACACGTTAGTCAAGTTTTAAATTTATAAAACACGATATTTTACTAACACCAAACACACATATGGGCAAGTGCACCCATCGTGAGCGTAGTATAGTGTTGGCAAGATACCGAGGTCGTCCAAGGACACAAGAGCTTTTAGTACCTGTTTATCCTCAACGTCTAATCAAATCAAAAGTTAGAAAAAGGTTTTAAACTAGAAAAATAAAAACTAACTAAAATGCTGAAAAATAAAATAAAATAAAAACAGATAGACAAGATGAATCACGTGTCTCCGACTCGTGTTTAGTGTAACCTTTGATTATTTTCGCACTTTTGCACTTTTTAAGAGATTATCTTAGTTATTGGACCCCCGCCATCCAATACCGGTGGGTATTGAAGGAGGTCCTACTAAATTTGACCCAGGTCCTTGCAAGATCTATACACTGAACAAGGCAAGACTCTTACCAAACCGTTCCCTTAACCCCCGACCAGGTAGCCAACATATCTCCATATAGATCGTGGAGATATGAATGGTGAAAATCTTTTATTTTATGTAGACAGTAAAATAATGCCAAGACACCACGGACAAACGATAAGGAAGAATCACCTTCAACATAAGAAACTAGTTATTAAAGTCATTAATACATAACCAAGTAAAAAATGCGAAAAGATTAAAAATAAAAACTATTACACTAGACACTTGTCTTCATCAAGTTGTGTAAGAGACTTAGGCAAACATGGCCTTTGATTGTCAAGAACTCTTACGATCAATCTTGGATCCCGAGACGACTCACACACTCTATGATGGACAATGGATGATGATGGTGGTTGATGATGGTGTTGTGATGGTGGTGGGTGAAGTGTGAGAGAGGTAGTGTGCCAAGGGATGGTTTGCAAATGAGCCAAGCTCCCCTATTTATAGCCTGAACAGTAGCCCGGACACGACCCCGTGTCCATTGGGCACGGCCCCGTGTCCATCCTTCTTCTCTGTCTTCATTAATTGCAGTTTGTCTACATTAGTTGACCACGCCCCCGTGTCCGCTGGGAACGACCCCGTGTGCTGAAGCGTATCTGTACTATCAAGATTTGCATGGATTCTGCGAATCTTATAGTTGACCACGGCCCCGTGTCCGCTGAGCACGGCCCTGTGGTGGGCGATAAAAGCTTCTACAGCTTTGTTTTTTCTGCTGACACTTGGGCACGCCCCCGTGCGCATTGAGCACGGGGCGTGTTCAGTCTTCTGTTCTCTTGTTTTGCTTGGGAAGATGCTGTCGGGGGGTCGGGCATGCCACGTTTGTTCCTTTTCTTGTATTTATGTTATATTTAGCTGCCTTTTTGCTTCTTTTGTTCATTTGAGCTCATTTAATCCTGAAAATACAAAAGGAAGAAAAAAAACACACTTTTTCCAACATTAATACTAAAAAAGGGTTAGTTTTATGCCACAATTGATGTAATTTATATGTTGCATTTTATGCACATCAAATACCCCCACACTTGAATCTTTGCATGCCCTCAAGAAAAACTCTTTATAATGTGGTTTTGCACTCCAAATGGAATGGGTAGAAGAGAAGGTTTTTGGGCTTGTCGTAGAGTGTCGGGATTTCCAAGATTTTTTATTAAGTTTTATTTTTATTTATTTACAATCCTATTCATCATGATTTATTAAAAACATTACATAAGATAAATTACTTATTAGGGCATAACATGCCTTTTTTAAAACTTCATTTATATACAAGTTCATATACCTCACGGGGGATCACTCAACACTCGGCCGAAGATGTATTTTAGTGGATCACTCGAGAGCGGCATGGAACTTACTCCTACCATAAGCTTGCCCAGCAATCAATCCTCCTCCTTTTTAACTATATATCTTTGTAAATATCAAGAGGACTTTTCGGTGAAGGGTTAGGCTTGGGTTAAAGGTAGGTGGTTGGGTTAGTGGTCAGTAGAAGGGCGAAAGGCGTAAAAAGCGTCGGTTTTCGTAAGACTTTTTGTTTTTGAAATTTTTATTTTGATGAAGCCATTATTCAAACAAAGTTATTTTTGATAAACTTGTTTGTTTATTTATCTTTTGCTTCATCATCATCATCATCATCATTTTTTTTTTTTTTAAAGTCATGAGAAAAACCGAGCTTGTTACTAAAACAAAGGGTTTAAAAATAAAAATGTTTTGGTGGGTTATTCCCTATACAACTATGGTCACAAAATATGTTTGGTCAGATCCTAACGATCGACAAACGGGTCGGGTTCGAAAGTCTAAGTAAGCACTAAACTAAAAGTGATGAGTTAAACATGTTAACATGTTTAACTCAGTTAGAAAACTGATTTGATATCAAAACAAAGTGTTTTGATACCCAAAAATTGTTTCGTCGCAAAATGCACATAATCGAGCATTTTGACCAAAACTATGACTCGTCACTTTTGACCAAAACTGATTTGATATCAAAACAAGGGAATATAACCATCGTGATTACGCTCACGTTGCAGAGTTCAAACGAACTTTGTCTTGACCAATTCATGGTCAAAGCTGAAAGTCAAACACTATTTGACTTTCTTGCTTGTTTTAACTAAACAAGCATGAAAGAACACTTACAAGAGTCTAATGCTTTAAAAGAAGACTAAGAATGCTCAGGTAGGTGGCCCTTCAACAATGTGATTGCCTCCACTTAGAGCAGATGAAGAAGAAAATGAAGATGAGCAAGGGAAAATAGTTGAAACCCCTTGCTATTTATGGGAAATCAAGTGCCCTTGGATGAATGCCATGTGTTTTTGAATTGATCAAGGCATGATCTTGACCCTACACATGTTATACATTGATTTGGGGGCTTGGGGAACACTTAAACCAGCCCATAGTGTGCAAAAACTAAGGTTAAAAACCAATTCAGCAGCTGATTTGAAGGATTCAATGAATCTGCCAGCTCCAGGCCTCGCGGGCCGTGAAAGAGACAGCAACAGCTGTCGCGCCCAGCCTAGTAGTCTGGTCAGAAGTTTTGAAATTTGGCAGAACAGGCCCATGCATACTATAAACTTGATTTTTGATGCATTTAACCCCCGTTAACCCCATTTCAAGGCTCTACAAGGATGTTAAAGCATAGGGGACTTGAAATATGCTTGAAAATATCATGGTTATCAGTTCGTTTGGCCGTACGATCGCGTTATTCGGTTAATTACGATGAAACTCGAACGGACGCGAAAACGATCCAAATTGTGCGACGAATGGTATCTTTGCATTCCTATCACTAAAATACAATATTTTAGTGATTAAAAAAAATTTTGGATGTCTGGATATGGTATGAACGTAAGATATGCGCGTAAATGCAAACTTATGCAATTTTTAACGATTTTAATCCCTGTGATCAAATAAGTGTATTTTCGCATACCAAACCCCTCAAAACTTATTTCTAAGCTATGTTATGGGTATTTAGGATATGTTTAGCTTATGATATTCTTCCGGTATGTACGTTGCCACACGAATCGGCAGACTTTTGCAATTTGTCGCATATAGTCCCTGTGAACGAATAAACTTGTTTTTGGCATACCAAATCCTTCAAAACTTGTTTCTAAGTTATGTAAAGGTTATTTAAGGTATGTTAAGATTATGTTGCTGTTCCAGAGTGTATGTCGCGTTAAACTGATTATGTTTACGCATCAGTTTGCGTATAACTTTCCAGAAAGCGATTTAGAGTTTAAAATCGAACAAAATCATAATGTGCAAAATGTCAAACATAAATAAACAATTATTGGGATCAAAACACATTTTTTTGTTGATAATTGAACTGTTCAGAGTTATACAATGATTACATAAGCACATATGTCACAGTCTCCCTTACTTTAGGAAATTTCATCCCGAAATTTATTTGGAGGAAACTTGTGAGAATAGATGTGGATATTTTTCCTTCATTTGATCTTCACGTTCTCAAGTAAATTCTGGACCACGTTTAGATTCCCAATGAACTTTAACAATTGGTATGTGCTTGCGTTTGAGCTTCTTGACTTCACGGTCCATTACTTCCTCAGGCTTCTCAACAAAGTGCATTGTGTCATCAACACGAATTTCATCAAGTGGTATGTGGAGGTTTTCATCAGCTAAACACTTTTTAAGATTGGACACGTGGAAGGTTGGATGAACATTTCCAAGTTCAGGAGGTAACTCTAGTCTGTAGGCCACTTTTCCGATTCTTTCAACGATCTTGAATGGTCCAACATATCTAGGTGCAAGTTTTCCTTTCTTTCCGAATTTGATTACACCTTTCCAAGGTGATACCTTGAGTAGGACGCGATCACCGACTTGAAATTCCAAGGGCTTGCGTCGTCTATCTTCGTAACTCTTTTGACGGCTTCTATTTGTCTGAAGGTTATCGCGAATCTTTCTGACTTTGTCTGTAGTCTCTAGAATTAGTTCAGGTCCAGTAAGCTGAGCTTCACCTATCTCATTCCAGCAGACCGGTGAACGACATTTTTGACCGTACAAAGCCTCGAAAGGAGCCATGTTGATGCTGGAGTGATAACTATTGTTGTAGGAGAACTCGATCAATGGTAGATACGAATCCCAACTACCACCAAAATCGATCACACAAGCTCTAAGCATATCCTCCAGTGTCTGGATTGTTCTTTCAGATTGACCATCCGTTTGAGGATGATAAGTTGTGCTCAAATTAAGTTGGGTTCCCATGGCAGATTGCATGGTTTTCCAAAAGTGAGACGAGAATCGAGCATCTCTGTCAGATATAATGTTCAAAGAAACGCCATGACGGGATACGATTTCATCTATGTATATCTTGGCAAGTTTGTCAGCAGATAGATCCTCACGGATCGGCAAGAAGTTTGATGACTTTGTAAGATGATTAACGACCACCCAAATGGAATCATGACCTCTTTTAGTGCACGACAGCTTGGTAATGAGATCCATAGCAATGCTTTCCCATTTCCAAACTGGTATCTCTGGTTGCTCTAATAATCCAGAGGGATGTTGATGTTCTACCTTAACCTTGAGACAAGTAAGGCATTTGGACACATATAAGGCAATGTCTTTCTTCATACCCGGCCACCAATACTGGGTTCGAAGATCCTTATACATTTTATCTGCACCAGGATGAATAGAATAACGAGACTTATGAGCTTCATCCATTAATTCCAAGGTGCGAAGATTGTCTTGACTTGGGACCCACAAACGGTCCATGAAACAATATAGCCCATTGTTCTTTAATTCAAGATCAGGCTTAATATGATATGGTAATTCCTTACCCATCAAGTCTTGTGTAACACAAGTATGTTGAGCCTGAGAAATGCGGGTTTGAATATCAGATTGAACCTGAATACAGTGAAGCATGACACGTTCTTTACGACTTAATGCATCAGCCACGATATTCGCCTTACCAGGATGGTAGCGAATTTCACAATCGTAGTCGTTTAGAAGTTCAATGCAACGTCGTTGCCTCATGTTTAGTTCTTTCTGATTGAAAATGTGCTGGAGACTTTTGTGGTCAGTGAACACTGCATATTTCGTACTATACAGGTAGTGTCTCCAGATTTTGAGAGCAAAAACTACTGCACCTAACTCAAGATCATGAGTCATGTAGTTTTTCTCGTGTGTCTTCAACTGTCTCGATGCATAAGCTATGACTTTGTTTCATTGCATGAGAACGCAGCCAAGACCTAAGTTGGATGCATCACAATATACGACAAAATCATCGTTGCCCTCAGGTAAAGATAAAATAGGTGCATCACAGAGTTTCTGTTTCAAGGTCTGGAAAGCTTCTTCTTGTTTGGGTCCCCACTCAAAAGGTTTATTCTTTTGAGTTAAAGCAGTGAGATGAACCGCAATCTTGGAGAAGTTTGAAATAAAATGGTGGTAATAACTCGCGAGACCAAGAAATGAAAGAACTTCGGTAGGAGTAGTAGGTGTATCCCAATCCTTAATCGTACTGATTTTGGCGGGATCTACGTGTGTACCTTGTTCGTTGACAATGTGTCCCAAAAATTAAACTTCCTTAAGCCAAAATTCACACTTGGAAAATTTAGCAAAATGTTGTTCTTTCTTTAGGAGTTACATGGTGAGACGGAGATGTTGTTCATGATGGGCTCGTGTCTTAGAATAGATCAAAATGTCATCAATGAAAACAATGATGAACTTGTCCAAATGAGGCTTACAAACCCTATTCATCAAGTCCATGAAAATAGCTGGAGCATTCGTAAGACCAAAGGACATAAGAGTAAACTCATAGTGACCATATCTTGTGCGAAAGGCTGTTTTGGGAATATCTTCTTCGAGTACACGAAGCTGATGACACCCAGAACGTAGATCAATCTTTGAAAAGCAAGTAGCACCCTGTAACTGATTAAAGAGATCATCAATGCGAGGTAGGGGATATCGATTCTTGATGGTGAGTTTATTGAGCTCACAATAATCGATACACATCCTGAAAGATCCATCTTTCTTCTTTACAAATAAGACAGGAGCACCCCAAGGTGAAAAGCTTGGACGAATAAATCCTTTGTCAGAAAGTTCCTAAAGCTGTTTAGAAAATTCTTGCATTTCAGACGGTGCAAGACGATACGGAGATTTAGCAACAGGATTTGCACCAGGTACAAGATCAATACGAAACTCAACTTGACGTGCTGGAGGTAAACCAGGTAATTCTTCAGGAAATACCTCAGGATAATCCCGAACAACAGGGATGTCTTGAATAGTCTTACATTTCCCTTTCTCCTCTACAACATGTGCTAAGAAGGCCACATAGTTCTTTCGTAAGTATTTTTGAGCTTGAGTACACGTCATGAGTTTAAGACTACTAGCAGGTTTCTCACCATGAACCTCTAAGATCTCACCAGTCGAAAGCGGTATATGAACAATCTTTTCAAAATAAATCACCTCCGCATGGCATTTAGCTAACCAATCCATCCCCACTATAACATCAAAGCTTCCAAGTTGCGTTGGTGTGAGGTCGATAGGAAAGAGATGGTTGTTAAGGTTCAACTGGCAATTTCGAAGAACAGAATCGAGTACAACGGGTTCACCACTAGCTACTTCTACTGTCAAGGGCTTTCCTAGTTTTGTTCTAGTCATGGAAAGCAAAGGCTCAAAAGCTAAGGATACAAAACTTTTATCGGCACCCGAATAAAAAAGAACAGAAGCAGGTTGGTTGTTAACAAAGAACGTACCATTCACCACCTCGTTGTCTGCACGCGCCTCGTTTGCATTCATGTTGAAGACTCGTCCATGAGCCTGAGCCTGATTTGCATTTGCCAACCTCGGGAATTGGTTTCTGTAATGGGTCAGATCCCCACAATTGTAGCAAGAACCAGGCGGGTAGTGAGGTCGTGCAGCTTGTGCTTGTTGTTGAGCAGACAGTTGTGCAGGGTTTTGAGCTGCTTGATTCTGTGTAGGAGCAAAACGACATGTGTTGGCAAGATGACCAGATTTCCCACAGTTGGTACAAATACGGCACTGAACATGTGATTGATGATGACTGTTACACCTGTTGCACAAAGGTGCATTACCGGCATATTGTTTCTTTGCAGGTGGTTGTGCGGGCTGATTAGGAGCAGCTTGGTTTGTCTGTGCTGTAACAGCGAAATTCTTGGAAGCCTTACACTTCCTAGACTTCCTCGAAGATTCAGCTTTCTTACCTTTCTGTTTCTCGTTCTTGTCAGACGGTTTCTTGTCACCCTTTTTGTGGAGTTTACCTTTACTGATCTAAGATTCAGTCAGGGTTACAGCCAACTCGATGGCATGTCGAACAGTGGTAGGGTTGCTACCAGTAACGATATCTTGCACAGGGTCAGGCAGACCATCGACATACCTTTCAATAGCTTTATCCAACGGGGTAACCATTGTGGGACATAGTAAACTCAACTCCTCATATCTGTCGGTATAAGCACGGTGTTCACCACTGTCTTGTTTCAAATCATCGAATTCCCTTTCCAAAGCCCTGAGTTCATGACGACGACAGAATTCCCTCAACATTAGAGCCCTAAGCTCCTCCCAGGTTTGTCCCAAGGCAACATCAGCACCATGATCTCTCATTACTCCATTCCACCATGTAAGAGCCCTCTTTTGAACTACACTAGAAGCAAACTCGACTTTACGATTATCAGGACACTGAACATGGCGAAATGTACTCTCAAGACTCTCAAACCACTGTAGGAGCCCAGTTGCTCCTTCAGAACCACTAAACTTGAGCGGTTTAGCCGAATTAAACTGTTTAAAGTTGCACGGAGCAGGTGCATTATTGTTATTGTTGTTGGCTTGGTTAATTTGAGTGATGAGATTTGGTAGTACAGCAGCCATTTGCTGTGCTATGATAGTTGCCAGTTCAGCGTTAGGTTGTTGTGCGCTTGTCGAGGAGGCATTCTAAAAGAGGAAAACATGAGAGAAAATGAGTGAGATGACATTGGATAAAAATAGAATGTTACAAATATCAACAAAATGTAAGGATGGTGGTCATTTTTTCGTTACTTTAGCTTAACAGTGACTACTCAAAGTAAATGGGTCATAATAATGTATCGCGAAGACATGCTTTAGCTTATAAGTGGACACTCACCCCAAGAGTTCCCAGGTAAGAGTGACTGGTCCGATTATGTGGATTTCTACAAACACTCTTGCCTAGACAGAAAACTCGAGGTACAGGCACCCACCCTTCCAGATTGCACGTGTTCACATTATTTAGACCCAAACTTTGATGATATTTTGAAAACTTGGATGGCACAAGGCCAAAAAGAAATCATCCAAGAATGGATGATTGATTTTCAAAATTGTTTTGGAACTTTGTGTTCTTATTTTGGTAATCAGCTAAAGATAGGTGACATTTATTGTTTTAAGATCTAACACAAGATAACTTGTGTTAGGGTCCTAGAAAGGTTATAGTCTAGGTCAAAGCATCACTAATAACCTAATTCCCTATAACCACGAGCTCTGATACCAACTCTTCTGTCACACCCCAACCGCGTAAAACAACAAACCGCGGCGGAAACGTCGGGGAGTGCTGTAACAGAATCATTGTTTCATAACACATGGAATTAAAGTTTGGTTTTATTAATTATAATATTTTACATTGGCTTAGTTAAAACAGAAAATGGAACATAAATTAAACTTGTCTTGCTTCATTTTAAGTCACTAAGGCCCGAGTCCGCCTAAGTGTATTACGATCATTCTCAAACATTAGCTCCTGAAACACATGCAAAAAAAGTTACGTCAGCATAAAAATGCCTGTGAGATACATAGGTTTTGTTGATGAAGAATTCATGACTTGTAAGTTAAAAGAAGTGTTTAACAAAAGTAGTCATGAATCTTGTAAATGTTTTTCTTTTATAAAATCATATGAAAATCGATATGAAAATCAGATGATATAAAAGAATAATGCATGGTTAAACAAATAACCAAGAAAAATTAGTTTGTATAAAATATGTCATTTGTAAAACAATGTCTTGTAAACAATATGTCATGTCTTTGTCTTAGTCGAAGTGGTTTAGATAACGCTACGATATGTAATATCATAAAAGCACTTGTATATAGGAAGTACCAGTGGCGTATCCACCATACTTTTATCATACTACAGACGCCTCGTTATTTAAATCACTTATCAATAACCACCAAAAATGTCTTGTTTAAACCAATGTCAAAATGTTATATGTAACCAATGTCCAATGTCAAGTGTAAACCATGTCTTGTATAGTCAAATGTTATGTATGACAAGTAAAAAGTATTTACTCAAACCATATGTATAATGTCATGTATAATCCAAATGTCATGTATGGTGAATAAAAAGTATTTACTCAAACCATAGGTATAGTGTCATGTATAATCAAATGTTATGTGAAACCAAATGTCATGTACAAAACAATGTATTTAAATAAACCATAGTTTAAATCATAAGTTATGTTTTGCAAAATCAATGCTTTATGGATACAAACATTTATGTAGTAATGTTTATCGCATACATTCAAGCCTTGAGACTGTCGGACAAACCCTTAACAAGTTAAAGGCTTATAAATTATGTATATCGGATTCTGTCATTCCCTACTTCCAAACAAACCTAGGAAGCCGGGAATGGGATTTGTTAAGTCCTATGGTACCACTACATACTACCGAGCGGCGTGATCAATGTTAATGAATGTATTATTGTCCCGTTAAACATACCAAATGTCATACCAAATGTAAGCATGTCATGTAAAACCCATGTACTAAGTATGCTAAGTAAACATACGAAGTAGAAATGTTCATGAAATCAATGTGCTAGCATGCTCAGTCAACATACATAGCATAAATGTAATGTAAATCAATGTGCCCATATGCAGCAAAAGTATCTTATGAAATCAACGTGCTAGCATGCTCAGTCAACATACATAGCAAAGCATAATTGAAATCATGTACTAGTTGAACATAGCAAGTATATGTCATGAAAAGCATGAAAGTAACAGGTAGGCATAAGTGTTTCACCCTAAAATATTTGAAAGCGGTAAAAGAGGGGACTATGTACTCACTTGAGCTTGCTTAATAGTCTTGGAATTAAGACCAAACAAAGCTCGTAGGATCACGGAATCAATCGGCACCTAATATAGGTAACTATGTTAATAAATCGGACCTAAATCGGGAGATAGGATAGATGAGGTCTTGTAAACCAAATGAGTGTTAGAACTCATATAATATGGTTCAACAAAGCCTGCATTCTAATTCGATACCTATCCTAAGTGCTTATGACCCGTTACGACTCGTTAAGGTAGTTTACGCTAAAACGCGTTCGGATGGTCTAACTAGCCCTATGACAAGTGTTATATGCCCTACTATGTTTAATAATGTTTCATAATCAGTTTAAATGTCAAAATTTAGGTTACATATGCTTAAAATGAAATTATGCTCAAAAAGGGCATTTTGGTCATTTTCCTAAGGCATATAAACTACCTATCATACAACTAAGTGACCATAAGGTATAACCTCGGAAGGTTATTCCCTATACAACTATGGTCACAAAATATGTTTGGTCAGATCCTAACGATTAACCAAACGGGTCGGGTTCGAAAGTCTAAGCGGTTGTTTAGACCGCTTGACTTACGACCCTAAGTAAGCACTAAACTAAAAGTGATGAGTTAAACATGTTAAAACATGTTTAACTAAGTTAGAAACTGATTTGATATCAAAACAAAGTGTTTTGATACGATACCCAAAAGTAGTTTCGTCGCAAAATGCAAATAATCGAACATTTTAACCGAAACTATGAATTGTCACTTTGACTAGTCAACGTGGTAATCAGTAGGTATAATCACAAGGGACTATAACCATCGTGATTACGCTCACGTTGCAAAGTTCAAACGAACTTTGTCTTGACCAATTCTTGGTCAAAGCTGAAAGTCAAACATTGTTTGACTTTCTTACTTGATTTAACTAAACAAGCATGAAAGAACACTTACAAGAGTCCAATGCTTGAAAATAAGACTAAGAATGCTCAGGTAGGTGGCCCTTCAACAATGTGATTGCCTCCACTTAGAGCAGATGAAGAAGAAAATGAAGATGAGCAAGGGAAAATGGTTGAAACCCCTTGCTATTTATAGGAGAACAAGTGCCCTTGGATCAATGCCATGTGTTTTTGAATTGATCAAGGCATGATCTTGACCCTACACATGTTATACACTAATTTGGGGGTTAGGGGAACACTTAAACCGGCCCATAGTGTGCAAAAACTAAGGTTAAAAACCAATTCAGCAGCTGATTTGAAGGATTCATTGAATCTGCCAGCTCCAGGCCTCACGGGCCGTGAAAGGAACAGCAACAGCTGCCGCGCCCAGCCTTGTAGTCCGGTCAGAAGTTTTGAATTTTGGCAGAACAGGCCCCTGCATACTATAAACTTGATTTTTGATGCATTTAACCCCCGTTAACCCCATTTCAAGGCTCTACAAGGATGTTAAAGCATAGGGGACTTGAAATATGCTTGAAAATATCATGGTTGTCGGTTCGTTTGGCCGTACAATCGCATTATTCGGTTAATTACGACGAAACTCGAACGGACGCGAAAACGGTCCAAATTGCGCGACGAATGGTATCTTTTCATTCCTATCACTAAAATACAATATTTTAGTGATTACAAAAATTTTTGGATGTCTGGATATGGTCTGAACGTAAGATATACGCGTAAATGCAAACTTATGCAGTTTTTGATGCTTTTAGTCCCTGTGATCAAATAAGCGTATTTTCGCATACCGAACCCCTCAAAACTTATTTCTAAGCTATGTTAAGGGTATTTAGGATATGTTTAGCTTATGATCTTGTTCCGGTATGTACGTTGCTATACGAATCGACAGACTTTTGCAGTGTGTCGCAAATAGTCCATGTGAACGAATAAACTTGTTTTTGCCATACCAAACCCTTCAAAACGTATTTCTAAGTTATGTAAAGGTTATTTAAGGTATATTAAGATTATGTTTCTGTTCCAGAGTGTATGTCAAGTTAAACTGATTATGTTTACGCATCAGTTTGCGTATAACTTTCCAGAAAGCGATTTAGAGTTTAAAATCGAACAAAATCATAATGTGCAAAATGTCAAACATAAATAAACAATTATTGGGATCAAAACACATTGTTTTATTGATAATTGAACTATTTAGAGTTATACAATGATTACACAAGCACAGATGTCACACGAAGAAAATGCCCTAAAGTGTGAAAACAGTGCAAACGATTCATCGGAGTGACACGTGGCGTAGGCGCTAAATAACACGCGAGGGTATGATCACCAAGTTATATTTTGAAACATTCCTTTTTTGTCAGTGTGTTATTTCCTTTTGAAAAAAAACTCCAAAATTCTAGGGTGTTATTAACTGTTACTTCCTCTCCAAGTTTTGCGAGATTTATGACGTCTGATATGGATTGCGAGTTACAAAGTAACTACGTCCATATTTAAATTATTTTTTCTCTGTTTGATATTCGTTCGAGCAATTCATGTTAAAGAGCTGGTGTTTTTTAACTACCCGGCTTATAATAGTGTTTATTTGTTATTTCATCATTTCAATTGTTAGGACATAGATTTTATTTGTCATGGATCCGGTATCCTGGTGCATGTTAAGGATAAAGTATCATCGATGTGTATTTTGGGACCTTAGAGGATAAAGGATCCTTATGTTAGTTATGTTTTCTAAGAATTTTTCTTGATATTTTATTGTGTTGATGTGCAGGTAAACTGAATGGTGGACTAAGTCTATGCTGAAATCTCGCTGAAGATAGTTGAGGAGCTGCACGTGCTCATTCCACAACGGTCATGTAACGAAGATGTGGGTTTAACGTGAAAATCGCACATTTTGTTATCTTTATTTTTTAAAAGGATCGATCAAGTTATAACACACGAAACAAACAACATTCACAAGACATCACTTCCTGTTGAAATCAGCTAGCATATTGTATCAAACTTGATATGTTTCCAAATTTATATTACACATTGTTGCTTACTAGAAATCAGTGGTAAATAGTTTTCACCACCCGAGGTTTTTATGCCGGCGATCTACTAGTGATCAAGGGCTTTTCCTCGTATATATCCTTGTGTTCCGTTTACATTTCAAGTCTTGCAATCATCGTGTTCAATAAGCACTCTACCTCACAATACATATTTGGTTACATTATCCTTAAACTGATTTTTAACCAAAACATCAATATAAATGTTATTTTTGGCATTTGTTTTTTACTCATTTCTTTGATGTGTTTTTGGTCTTTTAATTGATATAATTTTGGTGTTTTCAAGTTTGCATTTGTTTTGTTTTGTTTTAATTTTTAGTGTTTTAAATATAATTAAACATTGAATTCTGTTAGGTTTTTCATTCGAGCAAATCATGTGTAATGATCTGGTGTTTTTTAATTATCTATTGTTACAATGGCGTTTATATTTGTTATTTGTTATCGATGTTAGTTTTGGCGTTTGTCTTTTAAATCATCCATTAATATATTTAGTGGTGTTTTCAACAAATATAATTTGAACGGCTTTTCATTTTGTTTTTTATACATATGAAACTTTGAATTTATTCATGGCATGTATTATTTAATGTTGAGGCATTTGAAAAAAATTGTCGTTTTCTCTGTTTACTTTTGACATATCACATATCATTTTGTCATGGCGTTTTTGTTTTGTTTAGGTGAGCATGTTACAGCCAAAGAAAGGATTTTTTCAAAAACTGGGTGTACTTTGCACATTCCGACATTATAGAAGATCTAAAGCCTAAGATAGGAATGGTTTCTGAAAGCCTTGATTATTGTTATTCTTTGTATGTTAAGAAGGCGACGACTGGTGGTTTTGTTGTGAGGAAAGAGACTAAAAAATAAACGCCAAGGGAGAAAAACATATAAAGTATAATATGTGTACGAAATCTGGTATATATAAGAAGAAGAAAGTTGATACTTTGGACCTAAAGCAGAAGGAAAGGAGTGTTGTCACACCCCCAAAATCCAGACGCGGAGTATCACCGCTTGGAGGCGTGACTGACCAGGATCAAGCCACCAATCATATTGAACAAGTAAATAAGTAAACGCAATTCAACAAACCAATATGAAAGGTGTTCAAAACCAAAGCATAGTTAAGTGTTTAGCGGAAGCATAATTTGTAAAAACCCATAACAAGTATTAAATATGAAATAAGGTAAAGTCTATAGCATGGCAAACATCGCCATGTCCCACAACGACCGTTCCTCCCTGTGCAAGCTCCATGGGTACCTAATGACCTGCAAGGCATGTAGCAACGGATCAACAACAAAGTTGAACGAGTTCACAGTTGGTTGTTTGGTTAACTTATTCATTTCATAAATCGTATGTATTCGTTTTGTAAACCATGTATCGCGTTAATCCTTGCTGCCAGTCCAGACATGCGTGCGATGATTAGTGGGGGCTTCCCATGTGTTACAAGACCACGCGTATCGACTGCTACGAAAATATAATATGTGCCCTAAGTCAATGTCTATCAGCATTGACCCTTTGCCCATAGTCCATTAGTACACGCCCGTCCGACTGGCACGGTGTGAGGTTTGTTAAACCTAATAGCGCTATTAACTAATGACCCGCTCGCCCTAGGCCTCGGCGATTAAGTCGATAATTGAGGGACTTCCTTTGATAGAGGTGATGGTCTTAAGATCGTGTACGTAGGCTTTACGTACGTGCCCTTCAATCCGAGGACAGTAGTAAGTATATCTGTACGTAGGTTTTACGTACGTGCCCTTCAACCGAGGACAGTAATAATTTGTTTAATAGTAATAGTTGTACGAGTATGTTTTCATCCCATTCCCAACCCCTGGGAATCCCATGCATTGGCTAGTGTGAACTCACCTTGGTTTGCTCGGCAGATTACACAGAAAGGTTAAGTCTAGCAGCTAGTGGTCAACCACGTCCTAACATGGCTACCAATACAAGTCAGGTTTTGGTTTCAAGTAGTGGTCAACCACGTCCTAACATGCAACATCACCTTTAACAGTTATAACATATTCAAGCTTGGGCTCGCACAAGTTTAGCGGTCTTGTGCGAGTCATCCGTTGGAGCCCACAAATACCCGACCCAAAAATCAGAAAGCCCAAATACTTATACATGCAATACACGGCCCAACATGTAAACAAATAATCCAACTCGTACGATTCATTCATCTTGTGCGGCTCGTTTTGGGCTTCGAGGCCCAACAGTTAAACACATTACATCATGTGCGATCCAGCAAGCCTTGTGCGACTGGAGGTATAATGTGCGACTGACAAGATTTGTGCGACTAGGTTCCTTGTGCGAATGGACCCCTTGTGCGACCAGTTTACAACATCCGATATTTATGTTAAACAGTTACAATCATTCAATTGTTTCTTTATTTACAATTATCACTTAACAGTTTCCATCCTAACAATTGTTCGATCAAACCAAGTAATCATCAACAATTCATATGAATCAAAACATAAATATCAATCATAATCATTTACTAGTTCAATCATCAACACAATCGGATTCAGCAGTTAACTTCTTTGGACATCTTTGGACTCTACGCCTAGGTTAAATCATAAACAGCATTTAACATTTATTCAGATAAATCAAATCATACAACATAGTTAAACGGTTCAAAAATCATTCATCATTAACATATATGATTAGTGGTCTAGACTCATTAGATCTATACACAAAATCATCATTAAAATACCCATTCATGGCCGACAATTTTATATTGTTGTCATGTTGCTATTTGACCAAAACATATAGTGGCTGCAGGTTTGATTTATTGACACATGAAATTCTAATGCACAGTTCACACATATCAAATATAATTGGACCGATTTATGTATAGTGGCTGACAATTCTATCCATTGCTACTCACATGCATACAATTTCCAAAGCATTCACAAATCATCACATGTCAACAGTTACTCCATGATGCTAACAATAGTCAAAAGTGTTTTTAAAACATATAACATCGAATAACAATTAACACTAACCGAACAAGAATGATCAAACCGGTGAAAATCTGACTTCGAATGAGGATAGAGCAGCCGTCGGGTTCCAAGAAAAACGAGAGGGAGAGAGAGCACTAGGGTTTGTAGGTTTGTTTGTTTTGGTAAAGTGTGAGATGGGTGCTAGCGCCCCATGTGTTATTCGACTAAGGGGGATGGGCCGAACCCACACTTGGGCTGCCCTAAGAGTCCGAGTGCAAGTTGTGTAGCCCGAATGGCTTGTGCGGTCGAGTGTGTGTTGTGCGTTTATATCATACATACATTCACAAGCACGTATTAACATAACATTCACATAGACATTCACTTTCATAAAAATCACATATCGTACACATACGTTACATCAAAGTACAGAGATCGGTTTGGAAATACGAGTTGTCACATTATCCTCAAGTTGAAAGAAATTACGTCCCGAAATTTAGCACGTACTCACTGAGGAAGCTAGTTAAGTTGCATGGTTTTCCTGGTTTTCCTGGGGTGTCACATCCTCCCCCAGTTGATCTGGAATTTCGTCCCGAAATTCCGTAGCTTCAGCCTCAGTAGTGGTTGTACTGTTTGCAAATAGTTGGGGATATTTTTGTTTCATCTGATCTTCGCGTTCCCAGGTGAACTCTGGGCCGCGACGTGAGTTCCAACGAACTCGAACGAGAGGTATTCTAGTACGCTTGAGGACCTTAACATCCCGGTCCGTGATTTCAACTGGTTCCTCGACGAATCGTAACCGCTCGTCGATAGTGAGCTCCTTTAAAGGAACTACGTGGGTCTCATCTGACAGGCACTTCTTCAGATTTGACACGTGGAAAACATTGTGAACTGCACTGAGTTCTGCTGGTAAGTTCAGTCTGTAAGCCACCTTGCCTATTTTCTCAATGACTTCGAAAGGTCCAACGTATCGTGGGTTAAGTTTACCCCGTTTCCCAAAACGAACCACACCCTTCCAGGGTGAAACTTTGAGTAGTACACGCTCCCCAACCTGGAGCTCTAGTGGTTTTCTGCCCTTATCGGCGTAGACTTTCTGACGGTCACGAGCTGCCGCCATTCGTTGTCGTATCTGGGCAATTTTCTCTGTTGTGTCAACCACATGTTCTGGACCAGTAATCTGACTATCCCCCACCTCTGCCCAACAAAGAGGTGACCGGCATTTACGCCCGTACAATGCCTCAAACGGAGCAGCTTTAATGCTGGTGTGGTAGCTATTGTTGTACGAAAATTCCACATGTGGCAGATGCTTTTCCCAGCCGTTGCCAAAGTCAATTACACATGCCCTAAGCATGTCTTCGAGGGTCTGGATGGTACATTCCGACTGCCCATCCGTTTGCGGGTGATAGGCTGTGCTCATATCTAATCTTGAGCCAAAAGACTTGTGCATTGCTTGCCACAGTTCTGATGTAAAACGTGCATCTCGATCCGAGATAATAGAGGTGGGCACCCCGTGCCTCGAGACAACTTCCTTGAGATATACCTCTGCTAGGGTGGAGAACTTATCCGTTTCTTTGATAGCCAGGAAGTGAGCAGACTTTGTGAGTCGATCCACGATCACCCAAATAGTATCATTACCACGTTGAGATCTGGGCAGGCCAGTAACAAAATCCATGGAAATTTGCTCCCATTTCCATTGTGGTATCTCTGGTTGTTGAAGTGGGCCTGAAGGTTTCTGGTATTCCGCCTTGACTCTCGCACAAGTCAAGCACTTGCTAACGTAAGTTGCTATGTGGGCCTTCATGCTAGGCCACCAATATGTGGTTTTGATATCGTGGTACATTTTATCCGAACCAGGGTGCACTGAGTAGCGAGACTTGTGTGCTTCATCCATCACAAGCTCTCGTAGGTTGCCATAAAGTGGGACCCAAATGCGTCCTGTTACGTAGTAGGCACCGTCTTCCCACTGTTCCAAGCATTGCCTCGAGCCGCGTAGGGCTTCAGCCCTGACGTTTTCTGGTTTCAATGCTTCTACCTGAGCATTTCGTATTTGGGAAGGAAGACTAGACTGTATGGTGAGTTGTAAAGCTCGTACGCGCTTGGGTGCAGTGTCCTTCCGACTGAGGGCGTCAGCCACAACATTGGCTTTGCCCGGGTGGTACTTGATCGAGCATTCGTAGTCATTCAGCAGTTCGACCCATCATCGTTGTCGCATGTTGAGTTCCTTCTGTTTAAAGATATGCTCGAGGCTCCTGTGATCAGTGTAGATAGCGCATTTGGTACCATACAGGTAATGTCTCCATATCTTAAGTGCAAAAACAACAGCTCCCAGCTCTAAATCGTGTGTGGTGTAGTTCTTTTCGTGGACTTTGAGTTGGTGTGAGGCGTAGGCTATAACTTTATCCCGCTGCATCAATACACAACCAAGACCATGAATAGATGCGTCGCAATAAACTACGAAGTCGTCTGTGCCCTCTGGCAATGAAAGGATAGGTGCACTGCAAAGTCTATCCTTTAAGTGCTGAAACGCTAACTCCTGTGCGTTTCCCCAGCGATAAACAACTCCCTTCTGCGTTAGTGAGGTGAGAGGTTGTGCAATCTTGGAAAAATCCTTGATAAACCTCCTGTAGTAACCTGCCAATCCCAAGAATTGGCGAATTTCCGTTGGTGTACGGGGTGCAGGCCAGCTCTTGATTGACTCTACCTTGGATGGGTCAACGTGAATCCCATCCTTGTTCACTACATGGCCTAAGAAATGGACTTCACGAAGCCAGAAGTCGCATTTCGAAAAGTTAGCGTACAGCTGTTCTGTCCGAAGGAGTTCCAAAATGAGTCGTAGATGCTGCTCGTGTTCCTCCTGACTCTTCGAATAAATGAGAATGTCGTCGATGAAGACAATAACGAACTTGTCTAAGTAAGGCTTGCACACTCGATTCATCAAGTCCATGAAGACCGCAGGTGCGTTTGTTAGCCCAAAAGGCATGACCAAAAACTCATAGTGGCCATATCGAGTTCTAAAGGCTGTTTTGGAGACGTCCCCTTCTCGGACTCTCAGCTGGTGATATCCCGATCTCAAATCCATCTTTGAATAGTAGCTCGACCCTTGTAGTTGGTCGAATAGGTCATCAATGCGTGGAAGAGGGTAGCGATTCTTCACAGTCACCTTGTTCAGTTCACGATAGTCGATGCACATCCTGAACGTACCGTCTTTCTTCTTCACAAATAGCACTGGAGCTCCCCAGGGCGAAGAGCTAGGACGAATAAAACCCTTATCTAAGAGTTCTTGTAGTTGCGTAGATAACTCTTTCAACTCTGATGGAGCTAAGCGATACGGTGCACGAGCTATGGGCGCTGCTCCAGGAGCTAGCTCGATCTGGAACTCGACCTGGCGATGGGGCGGAAGGCCAGGTAGTTCCTCAGGAAATACCTCAAGATAATCACGTACAATCGGAAAGTCTTCTATCTTTTTCTCTTTCTTCGAGGTGTCGGTAACGAGAGCCAGAAAAGCAGTGTGGCCCTTACGCAAACACTTTTGGGCCTTAAGGGAAGAAATGATGCTAACAACAGCACCACTCTTGTCGCCACGAATCATGAGAGGTTCATCACCTGGGCGAGGAATACGAACAATCTTCTCGTTGCAAATAATCTCTGCTTGGTGTTGGGATAACTAGTCCATCCCAATGACAACGTCGACACTACCCAGAGTGATAGGAAGAAGGTCAATCGAGAAAGTGTAGTCAGCAAGTACTAGGTTACAACCCTTGACTACGTGTGTGACCTCTATACCTTTACCATTAGCTAACTCTACATCGTGCTTGGGGTTTAAAGGTGTTGGGGTACGTTTATGCAGTTGACTAACTTTTTGGGACACATAACTAGTATCAGCACCCGAATCAAATAAGACAGTAACGTAAAAGACGTCGAGAAGGAACTTACCCGTCACAACATTGGGGTCATTCCTAGCTTCTCCATTGCCAATAACGAACGCACGGCCCCTTGCACCATTGCCATTATTACCCCCGTTGTTCCCATTTCCCTGGTTGTTGTTGTTATTGTTGTTGTTGTTCTGGTTCCGGTTCAGTTGGGGACAATCTCTCTTAAAATGGCCTTCAGCTCCACACTGAAAGCATCCCTTGTTGTCTCGTTGTTGCTGCTGCTGGTCTTGTGGAGCTGGTGGATGTTGTCGCCGGTTCTGGTTTGCAGGTCGTAAGCTTCTATAATCCTTAGCTTCGTGACCCAACTTAAGACACCTCTGACAACGAACCTTGTTGCACTGACCGCTATGATGTTTGTTGCATCTGTTGCACTTTGGAAGGTTCCCGCGATAACCACTCTGCCCTTGGCTACCAGAGGATTGCTGACCAGGGCTCTTATAATCTTCAGTTCTTCTCTGCTGCGACTGGGACTGAACAGAAGTCGAACCTCTGCTTGAAGCTCCATCCCATTTACGTTTGTTGTCACTAGGAGTTTCAGAGGTAGCTGTAGCACTAATACGTTTTGGTAACCTGTTTTGCTCCACCGCCTGATCAGTGAGACGGTGAGCCAACTGAACAACCTGCTGATAGGTGGCGAGGTTTGCTGAAGTCACATGACTTTGGATCTCCGGCACTAGACCCTTAAGATATAGTTCGATACGCTTAATTGGAGGGTCCACCATAGTAGGACACAGTAATGCAAGCTCATTCGATCTCTTTGTAAACGCCTCAATTTCTGACCCCGTCATCTTGAGGTTGAAGAACTCAACTTCCAGCTTATGAATGTCATCGCGACTGCAGTATTCTTCCTTGATCATCTCTTTGAAATTGTTCCATGGGGTGGCGTTAGCAGCAACCAACCCCAGCATTTGGACCTGAGCGTTCCACCATGTGAGGGCTAAACCCTCAAGAGTGTCGGTAGCATACTTCACCCTGCGTGCCTCAGGGCATTCACACATTTCAAACACAGATTCTAGTTTCTCAAACCAGTGGAGGAGACCTACTGCTCCTTCGGTGCCGCTAAAAGTAGTGGGTCGGCAGTCCATAAAAGTTTTGAAGGTGCACACAGATGGCTGAGCATGCTGACCTGTTGTGGGTATAAGAAAGGACAAAGTTTAACACAAGGGTAGGTTCACGAGAGTAGGACTTAAAGATCCTAGAATGAGTTTTAAACAGCAGGGTATACCTCCTGCTTGTGCAGCTGCAAGTGCCGCAGCAACCTGTTCGTTAATCAGAGCCGTCAACTGGGCTTGTGTCATGTTAATGCGTCCAGACATGATCTTCATATCAAGGGAAACATGAGTGAGAAGGGTTCGCGAAAATGCGATGACAGGAGAGAGTAAGCACATACGTGTTCAAGCAACAGTAGCTATACTAACTAAGCATATCATGAGCAAAGTTCTATGTAATCTATCATGTAGGTAATATAACATAAACCATATCACCTAGAATGTCGAGTCTTGCACGTGGAGAGAAGCGTCGTTGTGGATCGTAGAGCACTGTACAGGTTATAGTCTGGTTTTAACAAAAACGTTTTCCTTTATTAAAACCAAGTTCTCTATAACCAATGGCTCTGATACCAATCTGTCACACCCCCAAAATCCACACGCGGAGTATCACCGCTTGGAGGCGTGACTGACTAGGATCAAGCCACCAATCATATTGAACAAGTAAATAAGTAAACGCAATTCAACAAACCAATATGAAAGGTGTTCAAAACCAAAGCATAGTTAAGTGTTTAGCGGAAGCATAATTTGTAAAAACCCATAACAAGTATTAAATATGAAATAAGGTAAAGTCTATAGCATGGAAAACATCGTCATGTCCCACAACGACCGTTCCTCCCTGTGCAAGCTCTATGGGTACCTAATGACCTGCAAGGCATGTAGCAACGAATCAACAACAAAGTTGAGCGAGTTCACAGTTGGTTGTTTGGTTAACTTATTCATTTCATAAATCGTATGTATTCGTTTTGTAAACCATGTATCGCGTTAATCCTTGCTGCCAGTCCAGGCATGCGTGCGATGATTAGTGGGGGCTTCCCATGTGTTACAAGACCACGCGTATCGACTGCTACGAAAATATAATATGTGCCCTAAGTCAATGTCTATCAGCATTGACCCTTTTCCCATAGTCCATTAGTACACGCCCGTCCGACTGGCACGGTGTGGGGTTTGTTAAACCTAATAGCGCTATTAACTAATGACCCGCTCGCCCTAGGCCTCGGCGATTAAGTCGATAATTGAGGGACTTCCTTTGATAGAGGTGATGGTCTTAAGATCGTGTACGTAGGCTTTACGTACGTGCCCTTCAATCCGAGGACAGTAGTAAGTATATCTGTACGTAGGTTTTACGTACGTGCCCTTCAACCGAGGACAGTAATAATTTGTTTAATAGTAATAGTTGTACGAGTATGTTTTCATCCCATTCCCAACCCCTGGGAATCCCATGCCTTGGCTAGTGTGAACTCACCTTGGTTTGCTCGGCAGATTACACAGAAAGGTCAAGTCTAGCAGCTAGTGGTCAACCACGTCCTAACATGGTTACCAATACAAGTCAGGTCTTGGTTTCAAGTAGTGCATACAAGCATCACATAGATAGCACATAAGAAACACATACGGATCATGGTAACATGCAACATCACCTTTAACAGTTATAACATATTCAAGCTTGGGCTCGCACAAGTTTAGCGGTCTTGTGCGAGTCATCCGTTGGAGCCCACAAATACCCGACCCAAAAATCAGAAAGCCCAAATACTTATACATGCAATACACGGCCCAACATGTAAACAAATAATCCAACTCGTACGATTCATTCATCTTGTGCGGCTCGTTTTGGGCTTCGAGGCCCAACAGTTAAACACATTACATCATGTGCGATCCAGCAAGCCTTGTGCGACTGGAGGTATAATGTGCGACTGACAAGATTTGTGCGACTAGGTTCCTTGTGCGAATGGACCCCTTGTGCGACCAGTTTACAACATCCGATATTTATGTTAAACAGTTACCATCATTCAATTGTTTCTTTATTTACAATTATCACTTAACAGTTTCCATCCTAACAATTGTTCGATCAAACCAAGTAATCATCAACAATTCATATGAATCAAAACATAAATATCAATCATAATCATTTACTAGTTCAATCATCAACACAATCGGATTCAGCAGTTAACTTCTTTGGACATCTTTGGACTCTACGCCTAGGTTAAATCATAAACAACATTTAACATTTATTCAGATAAATCAAATCATACAACATAGTTAAACGGTTCAAAAATCATTCATCATTAACATATATGATTAGTGGTCTAGACTCACTAGATCTATACACAAAATCATCATTAAAATACCCATTCGTTGGAAGTGCAGGGACGCAAGAAAGAGAAAGAGAGCGGGATAGAATTTCTTAAGATTTTGGGCTTTAGTTATTTTATTATAGTTTGAAATATTGTTGGGTTTGGTTAATGGGCTAAGACTTAGTGGGCTATCTAGTTAGGAATTATAAGTGGGTAAAGGTATGGGTATTTGGGTTTAGTTGGTTAGGTATTAAAAGTTATATAATTTAGGTAGTATATTTAAAAAAAATAAGAGTTTACTAAAAAAATTAAAATATAAATTGATAACACTTTTTACCTAAGGGGTGCGGACGAAAAATTTCAAAGGGTGCGGTCGAAAATTCCAAGGGGTACGGACGAAAAATTACAAGGGGTGCGGACGGGATTTTCGACGGAATTTAGCCCTAATTTTTTTTCCCCCGGTGGTGCGCCCGCCCACCTTGGGGTGGGCTTGGGTCCGCCCCTGGTTAGCATATCATTGTCAATCCATGTTCACGCACACGTATTTACAACTTTTCTCATGCATATATATATATATATGGAGAGGATCATGAGAAAACTAGATATAAATGAGAAAACCAAAAAACTAACCAAAAAAGCACTAAAAAGGAGGGGGGAGACTTTTAATGAAGGAGGGGGGGACTTTTAATGAAGGAGGGGTAAACTTGGAAAAAAAATATATAACTTTTCAAACATTTCCCATTTCTCCATACGTTATCATTTTAAAACAAAAATGACACCATAAGATCACAAATTTTTGTATCTTTCATTCAAGTATATTAGAGCATATTTTTTATGACATAAAAAAAGATTTATGGTGTCGTCTTGTTTTCAATACTATTATTATAGTAGTGCACATGTGCAATATAACATGTACTACAATTGCATTACATGCTTAAACTTAGCTTTTTGAGTCTAGTTTAGCTTTTAGGGTTAGTTTTTTTTGGAGGATTAGGATTAGGTTTTTGGGTGTGGGGGGGAGGGGGTTTAGGGTTTTGGGGGTGGGGGTGGGGGTGGGGGTGGGGGGTTTAGTTTTTTTTTTTTTCGGGTTTACAATTGCATTACATGCTTAAAATTAGCTTTTTAAGTCTAGTTTAGCTTTTAGGGTTAGTTTTTTTTGAGGTTTGGGATTAGGATTAGGTTTTAGGGTATGGGGGGAGGGGGGTTTAGGTTTTTGGGGGGTGGGGGGGTTTAGTTTTTTTTCGGGTTTATGTTTAGGGTTTAGTTTTAGGTTTTCGGGAGGGAGGGTGGGGGTGGGGGGGTTTAGGTTTTTGGGGGGTGGGGGGGTAGGCTTTTGGTGGGAGGGTGAATTTAGGTTTTTGGGGTGGTGGGGGTGGGGGGTTTAGGTTTTTGGGGGGTGTCGGTGAGGGGTGGGTTAAGCTTTATGTATTAGTGCACATGTGCAGTACAACAAAAAATAAAAAAAAAAAATTCGAAAATTTTTTTCTAGGCATAAAAACTAGCGATTTTTTTATTAAAAATTGTAAAAAAAAATTGGTATTTTTTAGGTTTTTTTTTAGGTTTTTTTAGTTAGTTTTTTGGTTTTCTCATTTAAACTAGTTTTCTCATGATCCATCCCCTATATATATATACTAACTTGTATATGCCTTCATACACATACTTGGTTCACACACGCCCATCTAGGGTTTCTCATACGTGCATCACATACATTCGGTTCGCATACTACACCTACATATATTCGGCTCATACATCAAGCATTCATGTGATTCACATATGGATTCTCATGCATGCACATATGGTTCATACACATAATAAACCTATACACATCAGCATACATATATGTATATACATACGACACACATACAACATGCTGCTCTACTCATACAACATACGCGTGATCATCTACACACATATACATACAGTTTTTACATACCAACATCCACACTTATCGTCACATACACACATACATATACATACGGTCTCCCTATTAACACCCATATACACGGTTCAAATACACATACCTATACGGTTTTGGTGCAACATCTATACATACGTCGATCATATCATACATATACATCACTGATCTCACAACATTTATTCGAGTTTACACATACATACGTGTTATCATGTATACACATATATACTCGGTTCATGTACTCTTCCATGCACGCGGCTTCATACAAATATATATATATATATATATATATATATATATAGGATAAGGATCATGTGAGAAGTAGTAGGCTAAATGAGAAACTTGAGAAGCATTCTGGACCACACATTTTCCCTAAGCAAAAAAAAAAAAAGGTAAAAAAATGCAAAAAAAATTTTTTTTTTTTTTTTTTTTTTGGGAAAAATTGCAGCTTTTTCTTTAAGAAATAATTTTTTTTTATTTTTTTTATTTATACACATGTGTATATTGTTAATCTTTTAACTATACATATATGTATATTGTCAATTATACATATATGTATATACATGTTTAAAATTGAAAAATAAGTGTTATTTAGGGTTTAGCATTAGTATTTAGGGTTTAGCTTTATGGTTTAGGGTTTAGCTTTAGGGTTTAACATTAGGGTTTAGCATTAGGGTTTAGCTTTTGGGTTTAGCATTAGGGTTTAGCTTTTGGGTTTAGCTTAACTTTTGGGTTTAGCTTTATCTTTAGGGTTTGTATTAGGGTTTAGCATTAAAGGTTTAGCTTTAGTGTTTAGTTTTAGCTTTTGGGTTTAGCATTAGGGTTTAGCTTTAGGGTTTAGAATTAGGGTTTAGCTTTAGGGTTTAGCTTTAGGGTTTAGAGTTTAGGGTTTAGCATTAAGGTTTAGCTTTAGTGTTTATGGTTTAAGATTAATAATATACACATTTTTTCAATTTTAAACATGTATATACATATATGTATAATTGACAATATACATATATGTATAGTTAAAAGATTAACAATATACACATGTGTATAAATCCAAATTTAAAAAAAAAATTATCCTTAAAGAAAAAGCTGCGATTTTTCAAAAAAAAAAATTTGCATTTTTTTCACTTTTTTTTTTTGCATTTTTTGCTTAGGGAAAATGTGTGGTCCAGATTGCTTCTCAAGTTTCTCAAATAGGGTGGACTTCTGTTAGGATCCCTACCCTATATATATACACGTAACACATATGGAATATAATAAACACACATACCAAAGGAAGATAGGCAGAGGGACATGGTGGTAATGGTTCTTCGGTGCCTAGGATTTGCGAGAGGAAGAGATTGTTGAGAGAATAATAAGAGGTGAATGAAGGTGGGGTGAGTTAGGGTTTAGGATTTTATAAACTGTTCCTGTATTTCGAAACCCTTTTGGGTTAACGGGCTTCTTTCGGGTTTATGCTTTCTCTTTTCGAGTGTACAAGGTTTTTTTTAGTTTATAAGCCTTTCCGAGTTTAGAAGCCTTCCGAATTAGGAGCCTCTCCGAGTTTAGGAGCCTTTCTGAGTTTATAAGGTTTTTCTGAGTTTCGGAGCCTTGTTTTTGTTATTTATTTTTTTATTTTTGTTAATTTCACAAATAGTCCCCCATGTTTCGAAACCCTTGAAACTTGTGTAGAAAGTTAATAAATTAACTTTAAGTGTATGTACGAAACCAGTCCCACTAGTTTGTGTTGGTTCCGTGTGTTATAGCCTACACGTGTTAATACGAATGCATGTACGAATGTGCTAGAAATCCTGAAGATTTAACTTATAAAATTAACGGTGTTATCCTAAATATATGGGTTGTCACAACTGTAGTGTCTGCTGATGTACAACAGCCTATTACGAATGGCAGGGCAGAGCAACATCAACCTACAGATTCTGTTGATGAGTCTGAGAGTGTTGACTATCCTAGTTCGGTAGATGAAGGGTCTAACTTATCTGAGGGAATTGAACATGAAAGTCAAACTGATAGAAAATCTTCTAGGACAACAAATATTCCAAAAAGGTTTAATGACTATATTATAGAAGGAAAAGTCAAATGTGGGTATAAAAAAGTTGTAAAGTATGCCAATCGTCCCTATGAAAGTGTGTGTTTTGCTATTAACATTAACAAAATTGTTGAGCCTACTTTTTTTTAAGGAAGCTATGTGTTATGATAGCTGGATAATTGCCATGAATGATGAGCTTACTGCATTACATAGAAATAATACTTGGGAAGTAGTTGGGTTACCTAAAGGTAGAGTTTCTATAGGGTGTAAGTGGATTTTCAAAGTTAAGTATAAATGGAAATAGAAAGGTATAAGGTAAGATTGGTTGCCAAAGGTTTTAATCAGAGAGAAGGGTTGGATTTTGATGCGACATTTTCTCCTGTAGTGAAAATGTTAACTGTTAGATGTATGATAAGTGTAGCTGTTCAAAATAGTTGGAATCTTTATCAGTTAGATGTTAATAATGTCTTCTTGTATGGTGAATTACATGAAGAAGTATATATGGTTATGCCTGAAGGTTTAAATAATCATGGTTCTAATCTGGTCTGTTGTAAACTAAATAAGTCATTATAGGGACTGAAACAAGCACCCAGAATATAGAACAAGAAACTTGTGGATGTGTCTGTTAAATTTGGGTTTAGTCAATCTAAGTGTGATCATTCTTTATGTTGGGATTGAACCCTACCAGAGGAACAGATAATTAAAGCCAAAACTGGGTCAGAGCAGTGGATCCAGAATAAGCAGATGTTACACACAAGTCTCTCCCCTTGAAAGTCGTTTCAACATCTGCTGACCTCCTATCTACTGATCGTACAAGCCACTGACCGTCAAATCTGCTGCTCTTGTAAAGACTGATAGAAGACTAAAAGCTCTGCTGCTCAATCTACTGTCTTGAGTCAAGTACTGCTGATCCGGACAAGTACTGCTGGGTTCACAGCAGTGGAAGGATGCAGCAACTGTTTAAGTGTCTTTTATAATGAAATGTAATAGCAGTAGTTAGTATAGCAGTGTTTGTATAGATCAGAGGTTACAGTTTGTTAGGAGGTTAGATGTCACTTTCATGGTGACGTCAGCTTAGATGCTCAGTGGTTTGTTAGTGCCTATAAATAGAACAGTGCTCTGTACTGTTCTATTAGCTCTTTGCAAACTTGTTTTCCTGCACGAACAAACGCTGAGCTCTGGCTGAGGGATAGTTTGTATTCAAGCATTATCTTGTAATCTTTGTTGAAATTAAATTCAATCATTCGGTTTCTTGCTGAAAATGTCTTGATCAAAGCAATACTCTCGTTTGATTGTATACAAAGTTTGTTTCCATATTAATTCCGCTGCACAACTCATCCATTTCCATTTTAATTCAAATAGAAAATACAATCAAAACCAAACTCAGATCCAACAATTGGTATCAGAGCTTGGACAGTCAAATTTGATTTAACAATCATTTTGACATAAATAGTTCAGCTCAAAATCGTTGATATCGATAGTTTGTTCGTTTGTGTTGAAAAACAGAGCAAGGTTTAATCACCATTAAAGTTGATTAATCAGTGTCTGTAAAACAACCAGGATGACGTCACAATCTCAAGATGATAAGAATAACATTGGCTCTCTTTTTAAACCACCCATGCTTAAAAGAAATGAATACAACATCTGGGAGCGAAGGATGGGTCACATCCTTGCTCAACAGAACACTGGATGTTGGAGGTCTGTTGTTTTTGGTCCCCATGTTCCTACAGTGCCAAGTGCCAAGGATCCAAAGAAGTTCGTACCAAAACCTTATGAAAACTATACTGAAACTGATTTTCAAAAATTCGAACTGGATGCCAAAGCATTTAGCATCATAGCATCTGCATTACCAAATGAGATCTATGCTGGACTGTTATATTGTAACAGCGCCAAAGAGCTATGGGATGCTTTGAAGGAACAGTTTGGGGGTACCGAAGAAGTTATTGAAAACAATAGGGAAATTCTGAATCAGCAGTATGAAACCTTCTGTCACATTAAGGGTGAATCATTGACCCAACAATTTGAACGGTTCAGTTGTCTCATCAGTGAGTTAAGGCTTGTTAAGGTTGAATTTCCAAAATCAACCCAAAATAGCAGGTTTCTTAGGTCGCTACCTGATAAATGGGACACAATTGCATTTGTGACTAGAAACTCTGTTGAGTTCAAAGATCTGACCCTGACCCAACTTCATGGTAGACTCTTGACTTATGAAAGGGAGTTGAACCAGAAAAGGAAGTTGCAAGAGTCTGGAAAAGCCACTGATGATTACTCATTCGGTAGCACAGCTCTTCTGGGTCAGGAAGAATCTGGTGGCAGTAGTAAGGAACCGGGTTATGATCATTTCATTGATATAACAGCTGGTGGTAACTTTACCAACCCTGACTCTCACTCTGCAAACTACGCTTTCACTGCAAACACTGAAAACCAGATGTCAGATAATCTGTGCTTTGAACTCAATGATTTACAACATTTTGATCCCACTGACTTAGAGGAAATGGACATCCTGCACCAATTGGCTTTGCTTAGTGTTAGAACTAGCAAATTCTACAAAAGAACAGGGCGAAAATTCCCAGGTTTACATGGGAATCTAAGGGTTGGGTTGGATAAATCGAAAATCAAGTGTTACAAGTGTAATAGGTTGGGACATTTCGCTAGGGAATGTAGGAGTCAATCTACTGGTCCTATAATCACTCATCCTAGCTCAAATCCTAGACCTCAAAATCAAGGCATTGTGCACTATGCCTAATATACCCCTACAGCTCATGTTAATGCTGCACATTATGTTGCTACCCCTGTGCCAGTGCACTATGTCCAAACTACTGTTCCCCAAATTCAGTACGTGCAAACCCCTGTCCCCCAGGCACAGGTGCAAACTGCTGCACCTCAAACTGCTGCTCCAGCAGTTGTACAACTAGATCAGCAAAGTTTTTTCACTCAAGGCTTTGTTGACTGGAGCAGCATGCCTGATGAGCTTAGTGATGAAAATTTTGCACTCTATGCTTCTAATGAACCTTCTAATGATGAATTTTGTTTGATGGCATTAGAGTCAATACCAGAGGGGATTGAAACTGAAGGTGAACAGCTAAGTGATGAAACAGTGGATGAAGTGACTGAAGCAGTTGTTAATGCAGTTGCTGGTGAATTACTGCTGGGAGAAAATTCAGAACCCTGATTGAACCATTGACAGACCCATGGTCCAAAGAGGACAAAGAAGAAGAGAAAATTGAGAAAGCAGGTGAGAAAGAAGAAAGAGCTGATGATGAAGAAAATCATCAATGTGATTGTGCAATGATGGCTACTGCCAAGGTATCACCTCAAGTTCTTGAAAAACTGTGTTCTGACAATTGCATTATTGCTTTTGCTAACATCAAAGAGGTAAATGAAAACCTTCGGAATAAAATTTTAACTGATGAAGTCAAATTTGAAAAGTCTTTAAAAGAACTTAAAAACAAATTGACTGAAAAGGAAAAAGAGATCAGCAGTCTGAAAGAAGATCAAAGCATAACCAAAACTCAACTCCAAACTATGGTAGAAAAATACCAAGTTTGCAAAAAGGAGTTGGAGTCCACCCAAATCACCTGTGAAAGATGGGTGAAATCATGCAAAGGGTATGAGGTTATGATTGAAAAACAGATAAAAATCAATGTGAAATTTGGGGTTGGTTATAGAAAACATGATGATGAAAACACTGCTTTTGGAAAATCTGTTCAAACCACTGATGTAACCACTAAGTTCATACCCACAAACAAGAATGGCCAAGAAGTGAAAATCACTGACAAACTTGGTAACAAAATCACACTTGACAGACCAATGGGATCCTCTACTTTTGAGGAACTTGAAGATTATCAGTTTAAACCAAAATGGTCTGATGAGTGTGATATTCTTGAAAATTTCAAGCCAATGGATTTTACATCAACTGATGGTGTTAAAGCTCCAAAAGCTAAAATCATTCCTCTCAAGGACATCCCAACAGAGGTTAAAACCTCTGCTGCAAAGGAGTCCGAAAAGAGAAAGAAGAAAGAAAAAATTGATAACTTGTTTTGTGAATTCTGTGAGAAAAGGAATCATCTAACAAAAGACTGTTTCCACTTAAAAGCTTATGATTTGAACAGAACAAGTGTCATTGTTTCAGCTGAAAGCTGCATTATGTGTGGTAAAACAAACCACAAAACTCAAGCATGTGTGTATCTCAAAAACTTTGATGTGAAAAAGAATGAGTACATTGCTAAAACATCCTTGAGTTCATCAGCATCATCTGTCAAATTCACCAAGAAACAACCACTGTTTGTGCCAGTTCAAACAACTGTCACAAAACAGCTGAACCAAACATCTGTCAAAAAAGATGTTCAGGTTACTGATGCACCCCCTGCCAATCAGTTCAGAAAAGGCAAGGAAAAACAGTCCTACCAAAGGATTCCACACGTTTATGAGACCTTCAAAAGGCCCTCTAAACCTAAAGTGAATAGGCATCCCTTTGGTTACCAACAGGTGATTGGTCAAGACCCCCAGCAGTGGTTAGCAAGAAACAGTACTAAAATTGTCCAAACCCCTGACCTAACCACTGTCCATCAATCTGAATCCATCCCAGACACTGTTGAGACCCCATCCAAAGCCCTGTTGGCTTTGGAGACCCTAATGAACTAATCCTTTTACTTAATGTGCAGGGAGCTTCCGCATGCTTTGATAGTCTTTGGTATGTAGATAGTGGAGGCTCCAGGCACATGACAGGATGTAAAGCCCTCCTCAAAGACTTTAAAATCCATGGAGGGGGTGATATATCCTTTGGGAATAATAGTAAAGGGAAAGTTCTGGGGTCTGGTACAGTGCAGTCTGGAAATGTAAAATTTGAAAATGTCAATCTGATAGACAATCTAAAATTCAACCTTCTGAGTGTATCACAAATGAGTGACAAAGGGTTTGGGTCATTCTTCACAAAAGATTGTTGTAGGATTGTTGGACCAGAAATGGTCAAGAAGATTGAAGCAATAATCAAAACTGGTCAAACTAAACTTATTGCTCAAAGAAGTGGCAATGTTTATGTTGTTGATATGTCAAAAGAGTGTCCCAGAGCTGATGCCTGTCTGTTCTCAGCTGCCTCTAACTAAGAGACAGAACTTTGGCACAGAAGGTTGGGGCACACAAATCTTAAGACAATCACTGAAATTTCAAAAAATGGTTTGGTGAGAGGCCTACCACAAAAATTGTTTTCATGTCCTGAACATTGCATTTCCTGTTTAAAAGGAAAACAACATAAAAGTTCGTATAAGTCCATTGAAGAGTCCAAAAAAACCAGTGTTTGCAAATGCTACACATGGATTTGTTTGGCCCAGTTCAAGTCATGAGTCTCAAGAAGAAAAGATATTGTTTGGTTATTGTTGATGACTTTTCTAGGTTTACATGGACTTTCTTTTTACACTCAAAAGATGAGACTGCATGCATTTTGCAAGACTTTGTGACACAGGTTGAAAAGCAATTTGACCTTCCAGTGAAAAGCTTCAGGAGTGACAATGGCACAGAATTTAAAAATAAGGAGTTGGATGCCTTCTGTGTGAAGAAAGGGATTGTAAGGCATTACAGCATCCCTAGAACACCAGAGCAAAATGGGGTTGTTGAAAGAAAGAACAGAACTTTGATTGAGGCTGCCAGAACTATGCTTGCAGATTCAGGTTTGCCATTAACTTTCTGGGCAGAGGCAGTAAATACTGCTTGCTATGTCCAGAACAGAGTTTTAATAAACCCCAGGCACAAAAAGACTGCTTATGAAATTCTGTATAAAATCAAACCATTGATCTCTTACTTCAAGGTGTTTGGCTGCCCATGCTTTATTTTGAACCTAAAAGATTCCATTTCAAAATTTGCAGCCAAAATTGATTGTGGTTATCATCTGGGATACTCAACCACTGCCAAAGCCTATAAAGTGTTCAATACACGGACTAAGGCAGTGGAGGAGACTTTGAATGTAAAGTTCAATGAACTTTCTTCAATGAAAATCTCAGCAAATCCTGCAGATCTGTTTGATCTTGAAAAAATCACTTTTGAAAATACTGCTGTCAAGACTAACAGTGCAGGTCCATCCGAGGATACAACACCAGACTATGGGTATGAAATCATCATCCCTCAAAGGTCTGCCACAAAGGGAAAAGCATCAGCTGTTCAAAACAGTTGTCAAAGCTCAATCACTGCTACCTCAACAGTTGTTGACCAAAGTAGCCCATCAACCACTGCTTCCACATCCTCAAACACTGCTGACAAAAGTCCCCAAACTGTGGATAAAAGTCAGCAGGTGTCCACTTCATTACCTCCTATTCCACCACCTTTTGAAGCCACTGCTGGATCATCAAAGTCCCCAGCAGTGGTTAGCTCAGATGATACACGTTTGCAGCCTTCACCAACAAATGCCATCATCCCATACCAAGGATATTTAATCTACTTGAGATCTCATCCACCTGATCAAATCATTGGCAACATCAATGAAGGGGTGCTCACAAGAAGCCAAACCCAAAACATTTGTCTTTTTGCTGGTTTTCTATCACTCCATCAGCCAGTCAAGTACCAAGAGGCACTGAAAGACAACAGCTGGGTAGAAGCCATGCAAGAGGAGCTCCAACAGTTCAAAAGACAACAAGTATGGGAGCTTGTACCACTGCCAGAAGAGGTTAGTCCCATTGGCACAAAGTGGGTCTTCAAGAACAAAACTGATGAAAGGGGCATTGTTGTCAAGAATAAAGCCAGGCTTGTGGTTCAAGGTTACAGACAGGAATAGGGGATTGATTATGATGAAACATTCGCCCCTGTTGCAAGATTGGAAGCCATTAGACTGTTCCTGGCCTTTCTGTCAACCACAACATGAAGGTGTTTCAAATGGATATCAAAAGTGCTTTCCTCTATGGTACAATTCAAGAAGAGGTGTATGTTTGTCAACCTCCAGGTTTTGAGGATCCATTTTATCCTGATCATGTCTACAGGCTAAACAAAGCCTTGTATGGCCTGAAACAAGCACCAAGGGCCTGGTATGAAACTCTTTCCAACTTTCTACTCTCAAATGGTTTCAAAAGAGGTACCATTGATAAAACACTGTTTCTAAAATGGAGAGGGAAGGATTTAATGATTGTCCAGATTTATGTGGATGACATTATTTTTGGAAGCACATGTAACAAAATGTGTAAAGAGTTCAGAGAACTCATGATAGCTGAGTTTGAAATGAGTGCAATGGGTGAGCTGCAATGCTTTCTTGGTCTCCAAGTTCAGCAAATGCAAAATGGAACTTTCATTCATCAAAGCAAATATGCTAAAGAACTTTTGACAAAATTTGATATGAATGATTGTAAACCATGCTGCACACCCATGGCAACAAATAAGCTTATCATGTCTGATGAGAAGGATGAGCTAATTGACCAAACTCTATATAGAAGCATGATTGGGTCTTTATTGTACCTAACTGCATCTAGACCAGACATCATGTTTGCAACATGTGTTTGTGCAAGAAGTCAATCAGCTCCCAGAAAATCAAATCTCATTGCTGTAAAAAGGATATTCAGATACATAAAAGGTGCTCCCACACTTGGTATCTGGTATCCAGCTAATGGGAATATCAAGCTTTCAGGTTTTTCAGACAGTGACTTTGCTGGATGTAACACTATAAGGAAGTCCACATCAGGAGGGTGCCAGTTTCTAGGTGATTGCTTAGTTTCTTGGCAAAGCAAAAAGCAAGCAGTTGTTTCAACATCCACTGCTGAAGCTGAATACTTTGCTGCTGCAAGCTGTACAGCCCAACTCCTGTGGCTTCAAAATCAGTTGCTGGATTTTGGTATCACTGCCTTAAAGACTCCACTCATGTTGGATAGCCAGGCAGCAGAAAATATCATCAAAAATCCGGTTTCCCATTCAACCACCAAACACATCGACATCAGACATCACTTTGTGAGGGATTGCTATGAAAAAGGTTTGATTTCTCTGCATCATGTCCCAACTAAAGACCAGCTGGCAGATGTGCTCACAAAAGCACTTGATACAGCCACTTTTGAAAGCTTGGTCTCTAGGATTGGCATGCTAAACATGGAATAACAAGCAAAATCTTGTTTTTCTATGAATAAAAGCATTAAAATGTTTTCAGAAAATCCAAAACCCATCCTTAAAAATAGCTAAAAATGAAGTTTTCATTAAAATCCTTAAAAGTCTGCCATAACCATTGTTTGTTCAAATGTCTGCTCTACTTCAAAGTCTGTCCACTGCTCAAAGCCATCCTCTGCTCTCTCATTTCCTTGATAACCTCTGTTGTTCAAAAGTAGAGTCTTATCCACTGATATGCTATCCACTGATAGTGAAGTATCATCCACTGCTTCCATTTTACCGTTTAAACCACTGCCTTCATCAGTAACTTTCATAAAAGTACTGTCCTTCATTTCTTCAGAGATTGGCATGTGGGCAGTACATAGTGGTCAGTACTTTTGTAACCGCTGCCACGTCAGCCTTCACTTTTTCTTCTATAAAACCCCCACTTCATACCAAAAACAGGGTTTTACTGTCGAATTGAATTCTCAAAAATTCTCTTCTCAAAGCAGTTTTCATCTCATTTCTCCACAAATTTCTTCGATCATCATCTTCAAAATGACAAAATCGAAGCCATCCACAAAACCCACTTCAAAATCTTCGTCGAAAGCGGTCTCTCAACAGGCCACTACCATTGAAATCCCACACAAACCATCTCACAATCTTCTGGGTCTTCTCACAAAACCCAGCACCATAGAGGCTTTTGACTCCATCATCAACACCATGGCTAAATCAAAGTACAAAACTTTGTTAACAGCCAATGCACAAATTTATTTGGCAACCCAAAGAGAGTTTTGGAATAATGCAACCCTTGAAACACAAGGAGAAACTGTCACTGCCATCAACTCTTCTCTAAAGGGTAAAAATGTCCAAATCACATCACAGTCAATTTCAGAGGTCTTTCAACTCGAGGATCAGCAAGGTAAAATTTCTTTCCCTAAAAACGAGTTGAAAATTGACTTCATTGAGAGAGGGTATGCAGACACAATGATGAAGAAAGCTACCTTACAAAAAGGTTTCTTTCCTTCTGCAACAAGATTTTTATTCCATACCCTCCTAATGTGTGTTTCAAATAAAACCACGTCTTTTAATGAAATACCATTAAAGATTCAAAATCTGGGATATGCTATTCTTCAAGAAGAAAATTTTAATTATTCTCGGGAAATCTTTAATGATTTGGTTAATAATGTTGAAACAAAATCATTCCTACTGTTTCCAAGGTCTTTAAGTTACTACTTTGAAAAGAAATTCAGTAAGGATGATCTTTCTACAATAAACCAAGGTGACTCCATTGAAATAAATTGCTTAACTGCTGAAACTTTTACAAGGATGTCAACACCTTGCAAAACACAAGCAGAGATGCCTGAGCAGATTTTAGCAGGTACAACTGCTCCTCAGGTATCTGCTGCTGAGCCCACTGCTCAAGGTGATCAAAGCAGCAGAACAACTGTTTTGAAACCCACACCTAAAATCACCAAAAAGCCAACAAAAAGAAAAACACAACCCCCCCCCCCAACCCATCAAAACGGAAACTCTGGAAGATGAGATACCAGAGCTACTGCCTGTGACAGCACAAAAGTCACAAGAAACCACTGCTGCTACTTCCTCACAGCAGTTGGTATAAATATCTCAACCCATAGCCGAAACCCCTCCTGCTTCTTCACAAAAAGATCAGGTTGTACACATTGGGACACCACATCATGATGCTCTGGAAACACTCGTTTCCATCATCCACAGCTCAATTCCCGGAGCAAATCCTCTTTCTTCACCAAACATCACATCCACAATTCTCACACCAACTAAACTGCTGTTGGATGCAATTGATTTGAACCAGGCACTCACCAGTCCTTCTCAATCACCTATTAATGAGAATATACCTCAACAACTGACTGGGCCTGATGTATCAATCCTTGCTAACCCACCAACACAACCTGAGGAGGTTACACCCCTTGAGTTAAAAGTAACTCTTGGTGGTAATCCAAGTGAAGCAGCCACTACAACTGTTGAACCCACTGGTTTACAGTTGGACAGTGGTTACATTAATAAGACTTTCTTGGAGGCAATTCCTTACATAGCACCTCTGCCAACCACCAGTGGATTTATTTATCCTACTGGCAACATCAAAAGGTTGTCAAGTGTTGAAGGAAGAAGACCCCAGTACCAAGAAAAAGGGGCATCAGTGGTTAGTGTTTGGAGTACACTCCCTACCTCAACCACTGATAAAACCACTGATAGTGGGAAATCAGATGATCCCATTAAATTGGGTGATGATTTAAAATATCAGGATTTGACGGAACGAATTGAAAAGTTGGATACATCTGTTGCAGATCTTAAAAATATGCTACAAAAGGTGTTGAAAACACAAAAGATGCAATCCACTGTTGTTCCATCTCAAGCACCTGCTCCACCACAAGCTTTTGCTACAAATGAGCTCTGGAACCTTTTCCAACCTTTTCTCCAACAGCAAAAAGATATGGTTGATCAGCAACATGAACTTCATGTCCAAAAGCTGAGAAACATTATGGAGTCTAGGTACAAGAACACTCAAGCAGATATTAAGGCAATCAAGGCCCATTTATTGGAAACCACTGGCACTGCTCATCCAACAGTACTTTTCATTGATCAACTCCCAGAAGATAATGCCAAAAGGGGGGAGAAAGTTCAGGAGTGGAAGAAAAAAGGAATAGATGATGGTCTGTACATTGAACCTGAGAAGGATGCTATGACCAGAAAAATTCCATTGCCAGATGATAGTAAAAAGGTTGATGCTACTCAAGAAGCACTTGATGAAGGAGTAGCAAGTGTTAAAAGAGATAGAATGGCAAAGGATATCTCAAGATGGAATGAGGAGAAAAGAGATTTCATGGAACTGTATGAGCAAGGTTGTTCTGGATCAAAGGATACTAAAAATCCGAAGACAAAAAGGAAACCTAAGTCCATCCCATCCAGATTTCCAAAGCCTCCAAAACCACCATCCAAAAGCCATCAGCATCAAACCTCCACCCAAACAGCTGTTGTAACTCCTGTTGTATCAACTACTGTTGGTACCTTAGTTGTTTCAACATCTGTTCTCGCTTCAACACACACCACAACTACTACTTTACCACCACCACTGTCACCACCAAAAACAATCTCATCACCACTTTCACCTGCTGACAAAAAGCAGAAGACAACATGTGTTATAACATCTGTTGTAAAGACACCAGTTGTTTCAACAGCTGTTAGTCTAACACAAACCACTGCCATACAATCTACCACCACTGATCCACCCAAAACATCATATGTCTCTTCTAAAACAAAAAGGTGAAGGATTTACATATCAGATGATGATTCACCTTCACCACCACCAACATCTTCAAAATCCCTGTCACTTGTCACTATTCCAAAACCCATACCTATCTCTTCAGCTCAAATTATAAAATCACTACCTCCTGCTGGTGTTTCATTTCCTCTAGAACTCATTGCAGTTAGGGAAGAAATCAAATCCTTTTATTATGAGGATGACCCAGCTAAAAGGAGTTTGCCATCAGTTGAAGGATATCCCAGGCCTCACAATATTGAAGAATACTTGAAACTCAAGGCCAAGCAAGCAGAGGATATTGCTATCAAAAATAAACAAGGGAAATCTGATAGAGAATTTCAACAAAACTATCAATTTCTACTCACACAGGTCAGAGCAATGGAGCAATTTGCCAAAAATGTATGTCAGCAAATCTCTGAAAGGGCAGATGAGTCCTTGAGAAAAGACTACATTGAGAATATCATGACCTACAAGAAATACAAGGGGGAGAAATACATGTACAAAGACTGGACCATTTCTGAGCTTGAAACAGAACAGCCAGGATTCAAGAAATGATCAAAAATAAGGTCAAGCAGACTCCCCCTGAAAAATTCAAACAATTTGAAGCTGAGAAGGCATTAAGGTTGAAGAGAATGAAAGAGGAGCTGATAGCAGCTGATTATGGGTCAAAGAATTCTGTGTCAAAGTGGGGAGAAGATAGGGTCAGGGCTACCTACAAGAAGTTAGAGGAACTTAGAAAGAAAGATCCAAAAGTTCCACAAAAGCCTGACTATTCTAAAGCAGAGGTTTCAAAAAGACCACCAAAGCTGCAAGCTAAAAGAAACACTGCTCCAGCTGGTGCTGCCATCTACAAAAGAAGGAGCAAAAACCAGTCGAGTACTGAAACAATTCAAGATCTAAAAGCTGGAGATGCTATTGTAAAAGCAGGCATGAAATTAATGATAAAAGAAGATCTTGAATTGGAACAATCTGCAAGTGTTGCTCAGCCAGTCATGAATAGGCCAGCCTTACCAAATACCTCTGCAAATAAACATCTCCCAAGAAACCCACCAGACTCAAAAATACTAAAGTGGGAAACTGACAAACAGACTTGCGTATTGACTTTGCTTAGGTTTGGTGGAGAAGTGAAGAAAATATCAAGGGAACAAGCTCTTGGCCTGAGTCTTGAAGATGTGCAGGATCTCCTTGATCTTCCACTTAGCAGGGATGATGATGATACAGATGCCCTAGACTTTGAACTGCAGTTTAAAGGTCAGATAAGGGAACTGCTGATGAGGCAATAAAGAATTCCACAATAATGAAGAGTTTTGGCATTATCTGTTCCAGGGGGAGATTGTTGGGATTGAACCCTACCAGAGGAACAGATAATTAAAGCCAAAACTGGGTCAGAGCAGTGGATCCAGAATAAGCAGATGTTACATACAAGTCTCTCCCCTTAAAAGTGGTTTCAACATCTGCTGACCTCCTATCTACTGATCGTACAAGCCACTGACCGTCAAATCTGATGCTCTTGTAAAGACTGATAGAAGACTAAAAGCTCTGCTGCTCAATCTACTGTCTTGAGTCAAGTACTGCTGATCCGGACAAGTACTGCTGGGTTCACAGCAGTGGAAGGATGCAGCAGCTGTTTAAGTGTCTTTTATGTAATGAAATGTAATAGCAGTATTTAGTATAGCAGTGTTTGTATAGATCAGAGGTTAGAGTTTGTTAGGAGGTTAGATGTCACTTTCATGGTGACGTCAGCTTAGATGCTCAGTGGTTTGTTAGTGCCTATAAATAGAACAGTGCTCTGTACTGTTCTATTAGCTCTTTGCAAACTTGTTTTCCTGCACGAACAAACGCTGAGCTCTGGCTGAGGGGGAGTTTGTATTCAAGCATTATCTTGTAATCGTTGTTGAAATTAAATTCAATCATTCAGTTTCTTGTTGAAAATGTCTTAATCAAAGCAATACTCTCGTTTGATTGTATACAAAGTTTGTTTCCATATTAATTCTGTTGCACAACTCATCCATTTCCATTTTAATTCAAATAGAAAATACAATCAAAGCCAAACTCAGATCCAACACTTTATTTGTTAAAGTTTGTGATAAAAGTATTGTAGTGTTACTTGTATATATTGATGCTATTGTGTTGATTGGGAATGATGAAAATGAAATTGCTAGTATTAAAAAATTGGTTCAGTATAAGTTTATGATCAAAGACTTAGGAAAATTAAAATATTTTATGGGAATTGAAGTGATAAATAATGAACATGGAAAGTATTGTATGGACTTGCTTAACAAATATGGGATGAATGGGTGTAAACCTGTTAACTGTCTAATAGAACAGAATTATGTGATAACAAAAGTGTGTAAAGATAAAGAATTTGTACCACCTAATGTTACTAAGTATCAAAAGTTAATAGGGAAATTGATCTATTTGTCCCATACAATGCCATATATTTCGTGTAGTGTTCGTTATCTAAGTCAGTATATGTATAAACCTTCAAAAGGTCATATGCAATTGGATTTGAGATTATTGAGATATTTAAAAAAGGCTCATGGTTTGGGAGTGTTTATAAAAAAGAGTGATCAGTTTTAGCTTAAAGCTTATGTTGATTCTGATAGGGCTAAGAATCATACCGGTAGAAGATCAATTACTAGTTATTGTGTTTTTTTAGGAGACTCTCTTGTCTCTTGGAAAAGCAAAACATAGAATGTTGTTGCAAGATCATCTACAGAAGCAGAGTACAGATCGATGTGTGATGTAGCTTATGAGATAATGTGGTTGGTTAATGTTTTACAAGAGTTTCAAGTTTTTTGTAAAACTTCCTGTGTTGTTATGGTGTGATAATACAGCAGTCTTGTCTATCGCTGTTAATCCATTTTTCCATGATAAGACAAAACACTTTGAGGTGGATCTTTTTTTTTCTTAAGATAGAAAATTGCAGCAGGTGTTATATTGGCTGTTGGTATACAATCTTCTGATCAAATTGCAGATGTGTTTACAAAAGGACTTTTGCCTGGCCATCATGATCAAATGTGTAAGTTATTGGGTCGTGTCAACTTGTTTCAAATATAAAACGTACAGGGGTGTTAAAATATATATGATATCAGTTTTATATTTGATTTTATATTAAAATTATTATGTTTGTAATATAACGTTTGTTTAATTTTATTGTGAGGTTAATACGAGTTCTGGACTATGACTTGACTATGCCCGTGGGCTAATAAGGCAGTTGATATGTTCGTGAGCTTATGAAGTGTTCATGGGCCAGAGTGTGGAGTTGAAAAGTCAAGTTCAGTTCGGGTGAAGTCTTCTTCTCAAGGCCTGGTTATAAAAGAGTTGTATCAAGTCACAGTGTTTGATTGTTCGTTCATCAGAATGTTGAGAAATACCAGATATTTTCTAGGGTTTGATTGCTTAGATCTCACAAGTTATTCATGAGTTTCTTGTTAAGATGTGGATCATCTTGATGATGATCAACTTGTAGAATTTGATTCATAATCTGTAAATATTGTCTCTATTCAAAGTTATTAAAGGGTGAGAAACTTTTGATTTGGGTCTTTCGTGATTAAAACCTTTAATTCTGACAAGGACAACAGTAGATGCCACAGGAAAACCGAGTTGTAATCACCATGGCATCTGGTCAAGTCTTTACAATCTTCGCATTCGAGAAAAGTGGCATCGATAGAAGGTAAAGCGGGGTATCATGAGTGGCTTCCACCATGGCTTTTCGCTACAACATCTCTAAACATTGTGGGACGGGCCGAGTGGCATCCACTGTGGTGCCTAGTTACTAGTTATCCAAATGTCATGGGAAGGTTCGAGTGGCGTCTTTCGTGGTGCATGTCTAAGTCTCCTCGGATTTCATCCTTGAGGATAAGGATCTTTTAAGCGGGCGGGATTTATATGTACCCATGTCTCCATAACAAAAGCCATGCACACGTTCACATCCATTACCTTGTTCCATGTTTTGCATATTATGAGTTATTGAGAACAATATTTTGTTTTGAACTTGTTTGAATTTCTCTTATTTGGTTGTTTGAAGTTTGTTTGAAGTTTGGTTGAAGTTTGTTTATGTTTGACATAAGTAGTTATTTTTCTTACAATACTTAGGGGGAAACTGTTAGGAAACTTTTTATATAAGTATTAAAGAAAAACACATTCAGCTTGATCTATAGAAGAAGACAAAATCCTAAAGATCAAAACAGCAAGAAGAAACGATATAGGACACTTGAAAAGAACAACACATCTTCATCAAAGAATCAGAAGCTAATCAAGAACAAGAGAAGATTATTAGAAAAGACCAATCTGATGGATCTGATGATATTTCTGATGAAATATCATCAGTTTCTGGTAAATCTGATCATCGGACTTTCTGATGATTTGTTCATCAGAATTTATGATGAAGTGGTTATCAGAAATTCTGATAAAGACCACTTGTCTGAATAGGTTCTATCCTGCCACAATTATCGAAGCAACTTGACATTATTGGATTCAATGAATATGTTAAAAAGCTACTTTTTGCAGGACAAGTGCATGAAACAAATGTTTATTCATGCCCCAATGCTTTCTATAAACAAAGTTTTTAAGTCCAACTGGGACCAACAATTGGTATCAGAGCATATTGAATAAATTATTTTCAAACTATCAATTGCTTATTCCTTTTTATAAATATGGCAAACTTTCAAACATGGAATAATGCTTTCAATATTGGTTCTATGTTTAAACCTCCGACCTTGGTCAGAGAAGAATACCCCCAATGGAAAATCAGGATGATCAACTTCCTTAACGGACATGATCGAGCTCTGTTTCAATCCATTGTAAGGGGACCACATATACCAACTATTGAAATACCAGCTATTCCAGAAACTGATCGATCACCAGGCATCCCTGCCTCCTTGGCTCCCAAAGGTGAAAATCACTGGAGCCAAGAAGACAAGGACCTGGTGGGTGCAGATGAAAGGGCCAAATCACTTTTGATTATGGCACTTCTTAATGACATATTCTCTCAAGTTGATGCATGTGCATCGGCTAAAGAGGTATGGGATCAGTTAGAAAATCTTTGTGAAGGAGGAGAAAGGATGAAGAGGAACAAGAGAACAAATTGTGTTTCTTCTTATGAGAGATTTAAAATTTACCAAATGAAAAACTTTGTGAAACCTATAATAGATTTGCAAAACTTTTAAATGAGCTAAACAAATTTGGAATTATAAAATCAAATGATGAAAGGAATGTAAAATTCCTAGATGCTCTACCTAGAGAATGGAGAAGTCTAACCATGACTTTATCCTCTACTTTAGAACTAGGAAATATGATTCTTCATGACTTATATAGTATTCTTGTCCACAGAGAAGAAGAAATATATGAAGAATCAAACCAAAGAGGGGGATCATTAGCTCTAATCTCAAACTCACAAAGAACACCCACCTGTGATCCACAAACCTCAAACTGCCAAAATATTAAAAATTCTGATACATCATCAGATTTTTCTGCATTTGCTGAGGCAATTGCATTGCTCACCAAAAATTTTGAGCAGAGGTTAAGGGGAGGTAGCCACATGTATTAGAAAAGTGACAAAGGGAGGATGGAAGGAAAATCAAATGATAAAGGAAAATCAGAAGTTGTTTGTTATAAGTGTAAGCAAAAGGGTCACTATGCATCAGAGTGCAAGAATAAAAGACTTAAAGATGTTGCTTATTATGAAAAGAAGCTGGAAGAAGCCAAAAAGTAACAACAAGTCAGTTTGATAGCTGGGACAGATACATGGCTGTCAGATGACTCTTCTGATGAAGAAGAAGAGGAGATGGCAAATTTCTGTCACATGACATTTTCTGGTGAAGAACCTAAAATATCAGAACAAAAGGTAAATTTAGATAATCTTGATCTTAAACATAAATTAAACAAACTTATGTCAGATTTTCTAAACCTGCAAGAAAAACAGAAATCATAAAATAAAAAATCTGATGAGTTGCAAAGAACCTTAAATAAAGTTATAATTGAAAACCAGCTACTAATTGAAGAAAGCTTTAATAACAGAGCAAAGATTGAATTTTATGAAACAGAAAGGAAAGATTTGTATAAAAAAATTCATGACAAAGAAATAAATGTAAAAGTTTTTCAGCAGGCAAAAGAATTCATTAACTTTATTGAAACAACACCCAAGAACAAAGGTGAAGGTTTGTGGTATGTAAAAACAAATGTTAAGAAACCTACCATCTTTGTAAAGGCAATACATCAAATTTCTGATAAATTGACATCAGAATCTGATACAGAATCATGCAGATAAATGAGTTATGATAACTCTTTTGAAATTATAAAAATCAACTCGAAAGGAAAAAGAAGTGAATCCAAACAAAAGTTTTCAAAAACACCAGAAGTGATTCACTCAAAATTTAAAAAAATATCCAAAACTTTCATCACAAGAGGAAAAATCGGAAAATTCTGATAAAGAAACTTGTATATGTGTTAACATTCTGAAGCTAGTTCAACACCATCTCCAAACAAAAATTGAAAAGCCTGTTCATGGCTCAACATGCAACAAATATTCTCATGAAAGTTCATCAAAAGAAGACAATCTGATTAAAAATTCATCAGAAAAAGTACCCAAGCAAGTCTGGGTACCAAAAACCCTCTAACTTTACCATTTCAGGACCATCATGTGTAGCAGATCTGGTACTGCGATTCCGGTAGCTCCAAGCACATGACTGGAGATAGGAGCTTGTGAGTAACTTTGTTTCAAAACTGGGTAAATTAGTCAACTTTGGAAATGGAGTAAAGGAGAGGATATTGGGGTATAGTTGTATAAAGTATGGATCACTGACCATCGAAAAAGTAGCCTATGTAGAAGGCTTAAAGTACAATTTACTAAGTTGTGGTCAATTCTGTGACAAAGTTTTCAGGTTACCTTCTTACCAGAAAAATGTTTGCTAATTGGTCTGGATGACAACAAGATTTACTTAAGTGGAAAAGGAATAAGACAGTCTATCTACTATTTTGATGTTAAAGAGGAAAATGAACATCCTCAATTATGCTTATTTTCAAAAAATAACAAAGGTAGTAGTTGGTTGTGGCATAAAAGGTTAGCCCACTTAAATTTTAAAAATTTAAGCAAATTAGCAAACAAAGGACTGGTAAAAGGATTATCTTTCATATCCTCAAAGAATGATAAAATATGTGAAGCTTGTGGAATGGGAAAATCTAAAAGAAGCTCACACAAAACAATTTCTGAATCATCAATAACACAAAATTTAGAACTTTTCCATATGGATCTTTGTGAATCCATAAGCACTGAAAACTTTTCTGGAAAGAAGTACATACTTGTCATTGTAGATGATTTTTCCAGATACACATGGGTAGAATTTTTGAGAAAGAAAAGTGAGACTCCAGATCTTATCATAAATTTTATCAGAAAAATTGAAAATCTTTTAAAATTATCAGTTAGAAGGATCAGAACAGATAATGAAACAGAATTTAAGAACTCAAAAATTGAGAGCTTCCTTGTAAACAAAGGAATATCTCATGACTTTTCTGCTCCAAGATCACCACAACAAAATGGAGTGGTAGAAAGGAGAAACAGAACCTTGGAAGAAGCAGCCAGAACAATGTTTGCTCATGCAAAACTGCCCACTCATTTTTTGGCAGAAGCAATAGCAAATGCTTGTTTTACTCAGAACAAATCCATAATTAACAAGAAACTTCATAAAACACCCTACAACATCATAAATGGAAGAATACCAAATGTAAAATTTTTGCACACATTTGGTTGTAGGTGTTTTGTTTTCAATGATTTTAAAAGTCTTGAAAAATTTGACAGAAAAGCAGAGAAAGGAATTTTTCTTGGTTATTCAATGTCCTCAAAAGCATATAGGATTTTTATCTTAAACACAAGGACAATCAAAGAAATTTTATATGTATCTTTTGATGACTCATCAGAAATAGAAGTTTCTGATGAATACATGAAAGAAGTAAATCTTTCTGATAAACAAGAAAATGTTGAACATCTTTTTGAAACACTAACAGAAGAAGTTCTAGGACATGATCAAAATCTCACAGAAAAATCAACAAAACAATCATGTACTAACCCTGCAGGACAAATGGAAAATGTATTAGAAACTATGAATTAGAACAATGCAAATGCATCTGATAATCCAAATTCTGATACATTCCATACAAATGAGGCAAATGTTCAGTGGGGAAACTTCAAATCCATCAGAACCAACAACTTTTCACAATAAGATAAGATGGATAAAAGGACATGTTCAATCAGACATCATTGGGAATCTAGAAGATGGTGTGAGAACAAGATCTGCTACAGCACATGAATGTGCATTTGCTGGGTTCTTAAGCAAGATAGAACCTAAGTCTGTTAAAGAAGCTCTAAATGACTTAGACTGGATTAAAGCGATGCAAGAAGAGCTTGACCAATTTGAAAAGAGTCAGGTATGGAATCTGGTGCCAAAGCCAAATGACAATCTGTCATAGGCTCAAAATGGGTATTTAGAAACGAATCAGATGAACATGGCACAATCACAAGGAATAAGGCAAGGCTAGTGGTAAAAGGTTATTGTCAACAAGAAGGAATAGATTATGATGAAACCTTTGCACCAGTGTCCAGGTTAGAAGCAGTGAGAATCTTTCTTGCTTATGCTGCATCCAAAGACTTCAAGGTATATCAAATGGATGTGAAATCTGCATTCCTAAATGGTAAGATTGAGGAAGAAGTGTATGTGCATCAACTAGAAGGCTTTTTTGATCCCAAATTTCAAAATCATGTTTATAAATTGAACAAAGCCTTGTATGGTTTGAAACAAGCTCCTAGAGCATGGTATGAAACTCTTTCAAACTTCTTACTCAATTCTGGCTTCACAAAAGGTACTATTGATACAACTCTCTTTCTTAAAACACATAAGGGTCACACTTTGTTAGTCCAAATTTATGTTGATGACATTATATTTGGATCAACAAATGAAAAATTTTGCAAAAAGTTTCAAAAATTAATGACCAGCCACTTTGAAATGAGCATGATGGGTGAGTTAACTTTCTTCTTAGGTTTACAAGTCAAACAAAGAAATGATGGAATATTTCTGAGTCAATCTAAGTATGTAAAAACAATTTTGAACAAATGCTCACTTGAAAATTGCTCAATTTCAAAAACTCCCATGGCAACAGGGAACAAACTTGATTCTTATAAAGAAGGAAAATGTGTGGATATTAAAACTTATAGAGGGATGATAGGATCCTTATTGTACTTAACTGCAAGCAGACTAGATATTATGTTTGCTACATGTTTTCTGGCAAGATACCAATGTAATCCTAAAGAGTCCCATTTAAAAGCAGTCGAAAGGGTTTTCAAATATCTAAAGGGTACATCAGAACTTGGTCTCTGGTATCCTAAAGATATAAATCTTGAACTAATAGCATACACAGATGCAGATTATGCAGGATGCAAGATTGACAGAAAAAGCACACCTGGTGCATGTCAAATATTGGGAGAAAAGTTGGTGTGTTGGGCAAGTAAGAAACAAAACTGTGTTGCAACATCAACAACTGAATCTGAATATGTAGCTGCATCAAGTTGTTGTTCACAAGTGCTATGGATGCAAACTAAGCTAAAGGGTTATGGAGTAAATCTGACAAAAATACCAATACTATGTGACTCAAAGAGTGCAATTGCAATAACAGAAAATCATGTTCACCACTCAAGAACCAAACACATAGATCTCAGATATCACTTCATAAAGGATTATGTTGAAAAAGGTAACATAGAAATGTACTTTGTTCCAACAGAAAAACAAATTTCTGACATTTTCACAAAACCTCTTATGAAAAGAGGCATAATTTTCTGGTTAGCAAACTTGGCATGGTTAACATAAAAGATGAAGAAATTTCAGAAAATGATAAGTCACAAAATGAAAATCAAAGAGATGAATCCAAAGGAGATAATCAGAGTGTAAACAAAAATTCTGATGATTCCAAGATGAAACAACAGATTTCTGATAAAAATAATCAGCAATCTGGTGAAACATTAGAAAATCTGATGAATTATCAGAAAATCTGATAATTTACCAGAAAATCTGAGGGATCATCAGACAAATTGATAAAACATCAGAAAGTCTGATAACTTATCAGAAAATCTGATGAATCATCAGAAAGTTTGATAACTTATTAGAAAATTTGATGGATTTCATATTTTTAATTCACATCTAATACTTGTATAAACATACAACTGTAAATAATTAGTTTTTGTATTTTTTTTTTGTTTTGTTCAACTTAAATTTGTTTAAAATACGTATAAATAAAAAAAATCAAAAAAGGGGGAAAGGCCACTTGCATTTGCATTAACCATTCAAAGCCACCATGGGGAAAATCAACCGTCACAGGCAAAATTTTTTGAACAAAATTCATTCCTCTTCTACTTCCAATGCATGCTTTGTCCTCACTCTTAAGAGGCATTGTGAGATACATGGGCATAAAAATGATTAGGGGCTATAAAAAGTAGCCGCCTAGTCATTAAATGCAGCATCAATTCATCTCACAAAACGGGGGGTTTAAACTCTGCTACACACTTCTGATGCAAGATATAATGCATTCAATGAAGAGTAAGAATAAAAAGATAAGGAAATCTTGAGTTGTTAATACCATTTATGGCAAAACTATCACTTTCACCTATATAAATTAACAAACTCCTGAAGACTTTTCTTCATCACCACTACCACTTCAAACTTTTTTCAGAAAATCTCAAAATCTTCTTTCAAAACCCTAATGGCAGCTGAAATGAAAAGCGAGCACTTTCCTCTTACTCTCTACCCTACTCATAACTTGAGAGTAAGGTCCAAGCTAGACGACCCTGCATGGGAGGGTTGCAAAGTGGTGTACAACATGCTGAGGAAAAGTCCTTTGGGCTATGCCATATCAGCATACATCTGGATCCACCCCCCGCTTCTTCAAGAATTCTGGTGGGGAGCAGAGACTATCTTCCGAGGGACAAAGATGTGGATAAGAAGTACGGTGTTGGATAGGGTGATCATCTTAAGCGAGGAAACTCTTAGAGTTGCCCTCCAGCTTAATGATGACATCGATGCCACCTTCCTCACAAGAGAAACACCGGATCAAACCTTGAAGGAGATGGGTTATCATACATCCAACCGTTCGAGACAGATCAGTAGATCGGGTTTTATTCCAGCATACCAGTATCTGGTAACATAACTCGATGTATGCTTTTCAAGAAAGAATGGACACTTCAATGAGCTGTCTTACAGGTTGATGGAAGTGATGCATGCAGTTGTACAAGAAAAACCCTACAACTTCTCCAAATATCTCATGAGAGATTTGGAGGCAAACATGCATACTCATCAACCCTACCTGATCTATCCCCGTTTTGTGATGAAGGTGATCACAAGCCAACTGGGCTTTGGAGGAGTAACAAACTGGTACCCAGGGGCCCAGGTTGTTTTACAAGAAGACTTGAACATTCCCTCCTTGGTGTCAACAAACCAACACACTGGACGTACAACTTATCTGTAGATGTATGCCACTCTTATCTATGAAGATTAGTTTTTATTTTATTTTTTTTTCTTCTTTCTGTAAGTTTTCCTTTCTTTTAATGATATATATTTGTTTTGTTTAAAAGAAAAACTCTATGAAAGATCTAGGGGGAAGAAAATGGCATATCTGATAAAATATCTGATAGAATCATGAAGGATTTGATGAAATTTCTGAATATCTGGTAAAACATCAGAAAATCTGATGAATCTGACAACTTATCAGAAATCTCATGAATCACCAAAAAATCTGATAACTCATCAGAAAATCTGTTGAACAACCAAAAATCTGATAACTTAACAAGGAAATCTGAAGAAATATCAGATACAATAGCTTAAAACCATATTTGAAACAATGTCAAGTGAACCTTTGACAGAATAGGAAAAGAAATAATTGGATGCATAAAAGTTTTTGACAAAGGTAAAAATTCAGATTCTGGATAGTCAATAAAAAAAATGATGAAATAATGTGAAAATTTTTTGAAAAATAAAAGCGGCTATCTTTGTTTTAAAATTTTCACAACAACACTCCTTGAAGATCTGAACAAATACTTGATGCTCAGAAATGCTATGTAAGTAATATCTTCAAAACTCTACTCATTCCCTCTTATCTTAAAAAAAATAAAAAATAAAAAAACCTCAAAAGGGAATAACATTTCTGATAAGAATACAACACATTCTGATGAAGCATAAAGAAAAATCCAAGACTCAAAGGTGAGTCAAACTTTTCTGATACACGTCAGCAGAAAGACTTTTGGGGAGAAGTATGTCAGTTTCAAAAGGGATTCTATTGGACCCTCTTATGACAAAAGGGGTCCACAAGAAGAAAATGTGCAACTTGACCGTTAGTATTCACCAATTAAATTTTTGACCTCTCCAATTTTTTTATTAAAAGAAAAATATCAAAAAATTCAGAGATATATCAAAAGGTTTTATTGACAATTGTTTTGTCATCGGATTAAAACATCATTAAGCTGTCATTAAAAATCTTAAATACTAACCACCCACGATTGATACTCCACGATCTCTATCTTGGAGACCTTATAAATACATCCTTAAACGGCAGAGTAAACCACCTTCAACTTCCAACCTCAAATCAAGAACCCTAGAAACCTTTTCGAAGCAAAATTCAGAACACCATGGCCGCAATCAAGACTGTCAATTTCAACAATCCACCAGTTGAACACTCCGTTCAATTTATCAGCGAAGCAGAATTCCTACCTTTAAAAAGCAACAATGAAGTGATGAATATCAGTATTGAAGATTATGACATGAAGTGCCAAATCCTAATTGAATTTCTGAAAAGGTGCCTAATAGCTCAAGCTTTAACCAAGACCAGAGAAGTACCGGAAAAGATCATACAGCAACTAGTCAAGACCCTCAAATGAACAGATACGAACGAGCTGATTGCACACATGTGGGGAGACATCTTCATTGTAATTACACCAGAGAGGATAAGGGAATGCCTGGAATTACCTATGATCCAGCAACAACAAAAGATGGCATATTTGCACAGCTTGAAGCTGTGATAGGCTACATGGTAAAAATCTCAAAAATTGCTGATTTTAAAAGGAACAAATTACCTGCCTTTTGGCAAGTAATGATGGAGATCTTAAACAAGTGCATATCATCGAAGATTGGGGGGACAGATCAGATCAACAAGAATGTTCTAACAATCCTGTTTTGTCTCATCATTGGGATGAACGTTGATTTTGGAACATAAATTTTCAATCTAATAAGAAGATCAATATTGAAAAATATTGGGAGAATAGATTCTCATCTACCTTTTCCCAGATTTTTGTCAATATTAATTTCTGATGCTTTTGCTGAGAGGAATATGGAAATTCCTGCATCAGAAAACATGTGGAGAACAGAAGTGATGAAACCATGGTTTACAGTAGGCTTCTGAAAATCAGATTATGATGTACGTACCTTAGCAGAAAGTATGATGAATCTGATACCATAGGATTCACCCTACAGGGCAGAATTTTTGAAAATGTTAAACAGAGAACCAGAAGATGCAGCAGTGTATGATAGTGTATCCCCAATGGAGCATGATGCCAAAGAATCAATTGTACCACAAACAGAGGAGGAAGCTCAATCAGAACCTGAAGAAGGTGATGAACACATTCAACTGAGCCCAATAGCTTAGCAGCATCATGCAGAAACATCCTATATGAGAGAAACAGGTGCACAGCATTCTAAACTTAATGTTGTTGAAAACTCTGATAGAGATTCTAATGATGCAATTGAGGGTAATGATGTTGTAGAACCAATAGTACATGTTTCTGATTATAAAGGTATGAGTATGTCCACAGACCTATTCTCTTAATCAGATAATGAGGAGGAGAATGAGGTGGCAACAGGTGGAGATCAGTTTTCTGATCAAGGAAACCTGGAAGAGAAAAATAAGAGTTTCTAAACAACTCATGGAGAACCTGAAAAAGTTAAAGAAAATGAGGAAAACCCGGATTTGAATAAGTTTCAATTTCCTGGTAAAGATGTATGGAATTGGAGTTACTTCCAACCTGGCAACTTTGAAACAACAGCAAATATGTCTTCTGCTGGTGTTAGAGGTGGAGCATCTGTTGTTCCTCCTGTTACCCAACCAACCATGTCAACAGAACAGCTTCATAAAAGGCTTGAAAACATCACAAATGTTTACACTGGAAAGACAGCCACTAAAGAGAAGCTTGATCTGCTAATGGAAGAGATCAGAAGTCAAAGATCTGATATAAAGGCTTTATCTGAAACTGTCAGAAAACAAACAGAAGACAACACTGCAATCCTAAACAGACTTCAACAGTCATCAGAAAGAAAAGAAACAACATCAGATCTTGAAAAAGCTGTCAAAGAGATTCAAGAGATTAAGACAAAGATAGCAGAAACTGTAAGTGCAAGAGAAAACATAAGTGCTGGGAAAATTCTGGAAGAAATTCAAGTCTTAAGAGCAAATAACAACAGTATGGCAGAAGCTCTTGAGAAGATGGTAGTGGAATGGTCAACACAGAAAGACCAGAACAAGCTGTAGTTTCAGAAGATGCATGAACAAGAAAAAATGAATACTCAAACTCTATCCAATGTTCAATTATTAGTGAAGAGGTTGCAGCTGAATGTTGCCATACTGACAAATATATATGTGCATGAGCTGAAAACTCCAATTCCATAAGATATGCCATCAAGAGGTCCAGAAGCCTCCCATAAAACACAACCCAAACAAGCAGAAACATCAACCCCATACAAGCCAAAGCAACCCATGGGTCCCCCACCAAATGTGCCAAGATCAGAAAGAGTAAAGATGCTGACACTAACACCAATTTCAACTGAAACCTCTTCCATCTCAAAAGGCCAACAAAGTGTAGCCTTTTCTGATGAAACAAATTTCAGTAAGCAATTGGCTGATGCTGGGAAAAGAAAATGGCAAGGGGAAGTAACATCTTCAAAAAGGCCAAGAACAGTGCTTAGAGAAGGTCCTGATGGAAAGCTAAAGGAATACACAGTTCTGGATGCTGATTAGGACACTATGATGTTCCTTAAAGAACACCTGAAGAACTACTACTGGAATAATGAGGAGGACAAACTGGAAAGTCATCTCTCTCCTATGAGCACAAGAGTTATTGAAGTAAGACAAATGAGAAACAGGTCTATTATGCATGATCCCCTTACAAATCCAGTAGTTGAAATTGGAAAAATAAGCACTCAAAGTCATCAAGGTGAAGTCATGGGAACTTATGAGCAGAACAAGTATACACTGATCAAAAAAGATGGCAGCACAACAACTGTTCTGGATGCAAATTTGGCTAATGAGCTTCATCCCCTAGACATCATAAAGATGAAACAAATTATTGATCAAGAAAAGGGAAACACAAGGTACAACTGAAGGGCCATTTACAGCATCTCAGAAGCAGGAAGAAAAGTTTATCAAAGAGCTGCACTGGCAGACTTTGACTTGTGCATCACATTTGAATATAGCAGAAAAGTGCACATACCTCCTCTAAACAACACCATTCCAGCTGAAATCATGTCCAAAGCAAGAACTGGATATATCTTTAAAACACCTGAAATATCAGTGGTGTTCAAAGATTCTAATAATGAAAGAGCCTTGTTTAGAATTGATGAAATTTACAGGTATTCAAATCAGACCTTGAATTAGGGGTGTGCACGGTTTGGTTCGGTTCGGTTTGGTTTTTGGGTAAAACCAAAATCGTAACCGAAAGTTCGGTTTTTGGTTATTAAAAACCGTTCGGTTATTTCGGTTTTAGCAACGGTTTTTCGGTTTTTTTGGTTTTTAAAACAAATTATGTAAGATTCAAAACTTAAAACTATAATTCATAGTTTAAGAATCTTTCTTAAATGTTTACATTTAAGTTAATATATTTAGTCTTTTAAATTAATATTATTCACATAAACCTAACCTTCTAATCTATTTTAATATTTCTCCAAAGTTTTTGTTAAGCCGTTTTCTTTTATAATACTTCGAAAACCATTTAATTTTTATATTAAACTTTGTAAGTTCTTGTAAACAATGGATAATTTTAATGATAAATAAACATGGTAATGTTCTTATTCTAAATATTTAACAAACAAGAATAAAATTAATAATTATTAGTAACATGGGTAAACACTTAAACAACTTAAACATAAAAATATATAGATTTGGTATACTATTAAAACATTTCGGTTCGGTTATTTTTGGTTATTGAAAATGATTATCCAAAAACCGAACCGTCGGTTTTTGTTTCAGTTCAGTTTTTTCGGCCCGGATTTTTCGGTTATTTCGGTTACGGTTTGGTTATTTCGGTTTTCTGCTCACCCCTACCTTGAATTACATCAAAGATTGCATGAACCAGAAACAAGCTAAGCTCAAAGAGAAAGGAAAAGAGAATGAACAACTGAGGAAGAAGATTGAAGATATTATTGATGAATGGAAGGATGCTAGAGGATGGTACAAAGACCTGTACAGAGCAACACACAAGATAATTGATCACAAGAAGAAGTTGAAGAAGGGTGATGTTTTCAAAAGTGGTGTGAAGATAAACTGATGAAACTTATTTTATTTTTATGATCTGTTTGTGAACAATATTATTTTGTTGAACTTGTTTGAATTTCTCGTATTTGGTTGTTTGAAGTTTGTTTAAAGTTTAGTTGAAGTTTGTTTATATTTGACATAAGTAGTTATTTTTCTTACAATACTTAGAGGGGAAATGTTAGGAAACTTTTTATGTAAGTATTGAAGAAAAACACATTCAGCCTGATCTATAGAAGAAGATAAAGTCCTAAAGATCAAGACAGCAAGAAGAAACGAGATAGGACACTTGAAAAAGAACAACACATCGTCATCAAAGAATCAGAAGTTGATCAAGAACAAGAGAAGATTATCAGAAAAGACCAATATGATGGATCTGATCATCCGTTTCTGGTAAATCTGATCATCGGACTTTCTGATGATTTGTTCATCAGAATTTCTGATGAAGTGGTTATCAGAAATTCTGATAAAGACCACTTGTCTGAACAAGTTCTATCCTGTCACAATTATCGAAGCAACTTGACATTATTGGATTCAATAAATATGTTAAAAAGCTACTTTTTGCCGGACAAGTACATGAATAAACAAATTTTTATTCATGCCCCAATGCTTTCTATAAATAGAAAGCTCTTCAACAAAGGACGATGAGTTAAGCCTAGCATTCAATACATACTACAAAACTCTATTGTCCTTTCACCTCAGAATTACACAAGTATTCGTTTGTAATAGCTAATAACCTCACAATCACCTTGTAAACCATTTTGTTTCAAAGTGATATAAACTTGAAAATTCTGTAGTTCTTGTTTCTTGAAAGTCTGATTTCCATTTCCGCACACTATTTTCATATCTGTTGAAATCACTTGCCATATTACGAGAAAATAAAGTTTTTAAGTACAACTGGGACCAACAAATTGGAATGGCAACACATGTATAATTGTATACGCTAAAGTAGATTGGGCCTACTAGATTTACTATGATCCTACGACCCGTGATTTTCTTTCTCTATTGAGTAGGATGAGGAGTTAACCCTAGTTTAAATTTTTCTACAATCTTGGTTTCTTTTTCTTCCTTTGTCTTAGTTTGGCTTAAAGAACCTTGATCAGATGATCCTTGATCCTGCTTAAATGACTTAGCAACTACTTTAACTTTCCTCTATATCTCATGTAATGTTTCTCTAATCTCTTCTCACACATTTTGATCACAGATGATTTCTCCATCCCACACTCTACCAGAGTATATATCATAGCCTTTAGAACATCTTTTCTTGTCTTCTATTGTCATCGGCTCATTTTCTTTGCTCGTGCTTTTTTTATTTTTTATTTTTTTGCCAATTCTTCATTGGTGAGTTGAGCTTCCATTACGCTTTTCCTTTTATCAACAGGAGCTTTTAGCTTGGTAGAAACTTCTTGCTAGTAGCAAGTTAGCAACTGCTTCAGTTGTAGTAGTTGTTATTGTTGCCGATGATTGAGCTTGAGCTTTTGTTAACGTTCTTTATTTTGGCAACATCATTAACTTCATTTGAGCTATCTAGCATCCTCTTCCCCTCTTTTGGTATTAGCATGTTGTAAAACATGTGAAGAGGGTGTGCCTTACTATTCATGGACTCCAATTATTAATTTGGTCCATTTTTTGTTCATTCTTAAGCTCAAGATGGTTAGATCTTATATCGTCTTAAGGTGCTCATTTGTAAAGTAGAATGAGAGACATGGTTCTTAATAATGCCTTGAAAATGTTTTATTTGTTTAGAGATGGCAGGGGAAATCATATATGGGATGGGATGGGATGGGATGGGATGGGATGGGATGGGATGTCAAGGTTAGATTGAGAAGTTGATGGTGCAAGAGATGTCAGTAGAAAAGATGTTGATCAACAACAGTGGCGGATCCAGCCGGAGAAATCACTGGGTTCCTTTTTCCAAATCATACAAGGTTTACACTACAAAAAAAAACGTTTTTTTTCCAAATCATACAAGATTTACACTACAAAAAAACGTTTTTTTCCGAAAAGACTGGGTTCCTGGGAACCCGGTCTTTCTATACTAGATCCGCCCCTGATCAACAACCCAATGGTCGAACCATGTTTTTACTTTGATAATATAACCCAATTTATTCTGTAAAGAATAAAGTGTTACAAGTAGGCTAATCATCTATCTATCTTCAACTTAATATGACCAACTTCACTATCCTTGGGGTGTAAATTTAGATATAACATGTCTTCTTAACCTAATTCTCCAACTAAACAATGTTGTAGTTGAGTTCCATAATGACAAAGATTTTCAGCCCTTTAGATGCAATTAATTTACATTTCAATTCTTAAATAAGCGTAATTATTGGAAAAAAAAAAAAAAAAGTTTCAAAGCATAACATTTGTTGATGTTTCCATTAGAAAAGGAAGTGGCTAGTTTGATAATGCTCTATACGTGACTAATTCTTATAAATCACTATTATTATATATCTTTCATGGATCCGTATATTGTGACTTAATATGTAGTTTTCATTGAAGTATTGAAACATGTAGGGACCAATTTCATATCTTGAAATGATTAGAGATGTAAGTAAAGGGTTTGTACTTTGTATTCCAATGGTAGTAAAGCATTTGTTAAGATGTAGTGCTTTCCAAATTTGACATTTGAAAAAAGTTATATAGATGTAATTATGTAAGTATATTTTTTAAAATGGTTTTGTTTTATACTATAACTAGTTTTTGTCCTGTCTGCATTGCGGGACATAAGATGAATATTTCTCTCTCATAACATGTACGTCTGTGTTTCGGTTACTTGTACATACTTATCATAACACGATCTCAAAAAAAAAATTCCATCGAGTCAACCAATTAAAACAAAATACTATCATACTTTTGCTATAAAAAAACTAAAAGGATAGAAAAACTATAATTTTAAACTTTGAGCAAAATTGTAATTTTTCAGGACAAATGAGCTGTGCCAAACAGCCGCCTGACACGAATAAAAATAAAACCGAGTCAACCAATTAAAACAAAATACTATCATAGTTTTGTAAAAAATCTAAAACAATAGCATGAGTGTAATTTTTCACTCGTGGCAAAATCGTAATTTTACAAGAAAAAAAAAACGAAAACGATGGCTAAATTTGAAGTGTCGTCGAACTCTTTCTCAAGAAAATTACTTATTATGAAGGTATGAAGAAGATCTTCTTGTCCTACTTGGGCCCAAGCCCAACCCACATTTGTAGACTTCTGAAAAGGAATTTAGTACCACTTTTAACACAGTCACAGAACACAAACAAAAGAAACAATGGGGGATCTGAAGAAGAAGATGCTCGGAAAAAGGAGGCTCCGGCGAGAGAGTCAGGGAGTTTTTTAAGGGTTGTTGCCTCTCTCATGCCACGTCATCGTCAGATCCGATGTTGAGCCGATGACTTTATCCCCAATTTCATTGAAAATCAACAACCCTTCAAAGAAAAAGCATAAACCACAAATATATATTAGCATACCTTGCTGCTGTGTTTCTATCTTTATCTATGAAAGCGAGTCATTTTTGTGGGATGCTGTTATGCATCTACACCACATATATGTATGTGTTTGTGTTTGTGTTTGTGTGTGTGTTTGGTTTTGGTTTTGGTTTGTTTCCTTATGCACAAAATTTCGATGGTGAAAGATGAAACTGAGAAGGCGATGATGATATTAATTTCTGTATGTGTGGATTGTTATCCGAGCATCGTAATCAGTCATGGGGTTAAAGTCGGCCCGTATCTTGGCGGGGCAACCCGGATGGTATGTGAGAGGAACAACAAGGGCTTTTTATTTAGTCTTTTTGTTTGCTCTTACGGTGCAACCGGTGTTGTAGCCATGGCGGTGACCGTCCCTCTTGTCTGCCTCATCTTCAAACTACAGATCTGAGCCTCATTCATTCTCTTTGTTTGTTTAAATCATTGGAAATTTTTGTATTTTATTTAAACTGTATGCACTTTCGTCAAGTAAAAAAGTTCAAATCAATTGTCTATTTGTTAATTTTGATAAGGTTTTTGTACGATGATTATAAAATTGAGGATGTAAAATATAGGCCACGAGGTGCTGTTTGTTTTTGCTTATATTGGCTGAAAAGAGCTTATGTCTGCGGGCGGGCAGACATAAGCTCTTGAAGACGGTTTGTTTAAAAAAAAAAAAAAAATCTTAAAATAGCTTTTGTTTGCTTAAAAAAAAAGCTATGAATCATTGCTTCAAGATCTTCACACACCATCTTCACACACCACCAACCCTTCTTCTTCTTCCTGCCACCACCACCTCCGCCACCACCTCCACCACCACCATCGTCAAAACTCACCACCAATTTAGGGCTGTGAGAGATTGGGCGAGAGAGAGAGAGAGATCTGTGAGAGAGAGAGAGATCGTAGAGAGAGAGAGAGATCTGTGAGAGAGAGAGAGCTGAGAGAGAGAGAGAGCTGTGAGGGAGAGAAGAATCCTCGGCGATGGCGGTGGTGGTTCCGTGACGGCGGTTCCGGCGGTGTGATGAAGAATCGCGGCGACCAAAACAAGGAGGAGCGGTGGTGGTTCCAGAACAGGTGGTTCCGTGACGGTGGTGCACCGTTTTCAGTCAATAAGAGGGCGGCGGTGATGGCGGAGGTGGTGTGGTGGTGGTGGCAGAGGAGGTGCGGTGGTGGTGGTGGTTGTAGAGAGAGAGAGAGTTTCTAGAGAGAGAGAGCTTGTGTGTTGTGTGTGTGTGTGAAGTTGTTTTTGAAGGAAAAAAACAAACCCTCTTCTCCTTGCAGACTGCAGACATTTGGGTCACATCTTCTCTTGCAGATGCCTGCAGATGTGGTTCGCAGACTACAGACATTTTACATCTGAAAAAACAAACAGCACCTAAATGAACTGAACGTTGAACGTTCGTAAACTTGTTTGGCGGGAAGTTTGTTTATGTTCGTTTATTTAATAAACGAACGAACATGAACACACCTTGTGTTCATTTATTTATGTTCGTGAAAGTTCGTTTAAATTTTTAGTAAATACATAAATATTTATATTTATATAAAGAATAAATTGCGGTTTTGGTCATTGTGGTTTAGTGGTTACGAATGTTTTTATTTTATTGTGATTTTGGTCTAACACATTAACTCTATCCAACTTATAGTTAATTGTTGGTCACAAGAGAGGCATATTTTAAGTAGAAGGTTGTTTTAAAATTTAGGATAAATTGCACTTTTCGTCCTTTATGTTTGTACCTAGTTGCAATGGATGACCTTTACCTTTAATAATTACAGCCACAGTCCTTTATTTTGAAAACATGTTACACGCTAGGTCCTTTAACACTAACCAAGTTAAAATTTTCTGTTAGATCTAGTCAGTTAAGGGTAATTTAGTCATTTTACTAACTTAATTAGTATTTAATATAGTTTTATTAAAAAAAACAAGTCAACAAACAATATTCCCTCTCCAAAGTCAACACCCTCTTTCTAACCTAACCAAAACTTCACCTGCCACTCCAGTCATAATTCGGTCACCACTGCCACCACCATCGCAACGCCTCACTGCCACCACCGCTCTGGCCACCGACTAAACCCTCACCGCCCATCTCTCTTCCTCCCAAATACCACCACCTATCACCATTAACAACCGACAAAGGTTCTGCAACAATCGATTCGAATCATACAATTCTGCAATGGTGAATCTGTGCGGTTAAGTTTACCTGAATCGATTCTGCCACCGACTAAACCCTCACCGCCCATCTCTCTTCCTCCCAAATACCACCACCTATCACCATTAACAACCGACAAAGGTTCTGCAACAATCGATTCGAATCATACAATTCTGCAATGGTGAATCTGTGCGGTTAAGTTTACCTGAATCGGGAGTCAAATAAAGCTTTTGAGCATTGGGGGTCTGGATTTTTGTAGATCTGATCCAAATGGTGGGGTTATTGGCGATGGTGGAGACGAATGACGTAAGAGGTGTTGGTGGGGTTATTGGTTGTAGATCTGGCCAACAGTGCTCATATAAGTGGTGGTGGTTTTTCAGTTTAGAAAGAGGGGGATTAAAAGGAGAGATGTGGAGGTTACCCACAGGGGGTGGTGGTTATCGGCAGGCGGAGGTGGTTATCGGCAGGCGGAGGTGGTTACCTGCAGGGGGTGGTGGCTACTGGCAGCGGCGGTGGTGAGGTTACAGGCGGCGGTGGTGGTGGTTTTAGTAGAGAGAGAGAGTTTAAAGAAGTGGTTGTGATTTTAGTTTAGAGAGAGAGGAAGAGAGTTGAAGGAGACAGAAAAGTCTGTAGTTTTATTATCAAGATTCTTTTTGTTTTTATATATTGATATATATATATATTTTAAATATATAGATAATAACATTAAAAACGTGAAATGACCATAATACCCTCATGTGACTAGATTTAACTCAAAATTTTAACATGGTTAGCACTAAAGGACGAAAGGTGTAACATGTTTTCAAAATAAAGGACTGTGGCTGTAATTATTAAAGGTAAAGGTCATCCATTGCAACTAGGTACAAACATAAAGGACGAAAAGTGTAATTATATATAGATCTAATTTGTAACATAACTATGCATTAGCTGTTGTACATTTGGCTATTTAGGTTTATTGTGCAACTCTTAGCTGTACCCTGTGGTGTTTGAGTTGTAAGCTTCCAGAGGAAGCTTTATATTCTAGAAGAGGGTTTAGTCTCACCTCACCCACACGAGAGAGAGCCATCCCTCCGGCATCAGAGCTCTATCGGCGTCACCGCCACCGCTGCCATATCTCCGGCATCAACGACACTTAGTAGGTGATGAAGGTTCGGTAGATGATTAACGGCAGTCACGATAGAGGGTTTTAAGGAAGAGTAGGTCGTTGGCTTAGGATGGTTGAATTGTCACATCAGACGACAATCTGAAAGTGATTGCCCACTTTGTTCTTCATTTTCTGTGATTGCCACGGGTACATACGGTTCGTGTCTACGCGGATGGCGTCTTCGATCTGATAGACCTATTAGATGGTAGATGAGGTAAGTTTTGGTACCAATTTGGCTTTAATTATGTAAATTTGTCATTTGAGGTTCTCCAATATTTGAACTTATGACTGATTTACTTGAGGATGCCGCATATGGATTTTTCTGAATCAAACTTGGATTGTTGTTGTCATATAGTGATGAAATTACAACTACGTATCTCTTTGATTTGGATTTTTTTTTTTTTATGTTTTTAATGAGAATTGTGTTGCTTTTCGCTTACTTTTTTTGTTCACATGATGCGTCCGTCTTGCTGCTGGCTTTGATCCTTTTACATTCAATTGAGGTAATAATGTCACCCTCCTGTTAGTCAAATCTTTGTAAATTCTGCTTGAATGTGGCCTACTATTCTAAGTTAATTTTTCAGCGATTTACGTTTATATTAACTATATATATGAACTCAAAACTTCAGATGTAATATGCATTATAATATTTCCTTATTAATTTTTACTAATTAACAGAAGTTTTGGTAACTTGATCTTCATTTATAGGTGTATAATTGCTAAGTTAGCCTTTTTTGTCGAAGACAATTGGATAAAAGTTTGAACTACCTGATGAATACTTTGATTCATGAAGAGGGATCTTATGACAAGCACAAGGCTATATTTTTGTTATTTTGAGTTGCTCTTGTATACAAAGAGAGCTCTACTTTAGGAGACCTGTAACTTTTAAAATCTTACATAATTGAATACGTTTGTTTAAGTGGTGTAAGAGATGTGATCTTGATGTTCAGTTTTGATCTTGATGTAGCTTTGTGAGTTTTCTTGATCTGGTTGTTTTCTTTGCATTATGTGGTTTATTGTTGGGTTAGTCTGTGCTTTTGTTGTTAGCGCCGCTTGTATTGTTGTCGTTTCACCGCCGACGATGATCGTGGCCTGCCTATTGGCGACACTGAGCCGTCAAGACGATGACGATCTATTAGATCTGAGTCTATTGGTTTAGTTATTTCTCTTTTTATTGATGCTGGTGGTTGTTCTTCGTGACAAGATGAAGGCAGTGATGATTATTTTTTTGTTGTCCAAGTAAATCGTTCAAAGTTGAGATTTGCCGCATCTTGGCGTGGCATTTTCCATTGGAAATTGAACGGATTTTTTGGTTTCTGCCGAGAAGGATGCAGCCATGTCGGTTTAGTTCCTCTTTGTTCTGATACATTTACTGATCTGAGCCTAATTTTTTAAACATTTTTTTTGAAAATTTTTATAGATCTACTATTGGCTTACGTGTTTAGTTTTGAAGTTGGTAAAGTAACGACAAACATGGTTTGTTTTCTTACAAATCTTCATCCACCAGACCATAATCTGAACTTCACTTTCCTTTATTTCATAGCTATGTTGTCTGATATATTTTTCTAATATGTTGTTTTTTTAAAACACTTATGGAAGCAAGCCTTTCGTGTTCAGACAGAGGTATGTGCTACAGTCTGTGTTAGTTTTGTGACATTGTGCATCAGGTTTCAAATTTATTTAGGTGGTGTTTGTTTTTTGCTAGAAGCACTTCAGAACCTCTTATGTCTGCGCCGCGCAGACCACGCGCAGACATAAGGGTCTGCACCTTGTTTGTTTTCTCGCAGACCTTTCATTAAAAAAGGTCTGCGAGACCTCTTCTTCATACAGACATGAATCAATGTCTTCTAAGGCCTGCACAACCTCTTCTCCTCCACATTTTGAAAACACAGAGAACCCTTCTCCTCCTCCACCCTTCTCCTCCTCCACAGACCGCCGCCACCTCCGACGTCTCCCACACATCTCCAGCCGCACCCCCACCACCTCGAGAACTCCACCGTCTCCCGCACATCTCCAGGTATGAATTTAGGGTTTTTTTAGAGAGAGAGGGGGCGGCAGGAGAGAGAGAGAGAGAGAGAGGGGGGAAAGAAGAGAGAGGGATCGGCGGTGGTGGTGGGTTTTGATGGCGGTGGTGGTGGGTTTGATGGCGGTGGTGAAACGAAGAGAGAGGGGGGGGGGCGACAAGGGAGAGAGATCGGCGGTGGTGGTGGGTTTTGATGGCGGTGTTGGTGGCGGTGGTGGTAGCCGACGTGGTGGTGGCGGATGGTTGTGGTTGTGGTTGTGGTAGATGAAGGCAGAGAGAGAGAGAGACAAGAGAGAGGAGAAGGTCTGCAGTGTGTGTTGTGTGTGTGTTGAAGAGGTTTTTGTGTAAAAAAACAAACCCTCTTCTCCTTGCAGACTGCAGACATTTGGTCCACCTCTTCTCCTGCAGATGCCTGCAGATGTGGTCCGCAGACTAAATACCTTTTACCTCTTTAAAAACAAACACCACCTTAGTGATTCGACCAGCTTCATTCAGAATGCAATTACTTTTTACTCTTAGTTCTTAACTAGGTGTCTTTTGATAAAATGTCTTAACTTTGTATCATTAGATTACATTGATAACAAGAATCCATAATCTTGATGCTGTTATATTATAATGATGAAAAAAACAAGAATTTAATGGGTACCAGTTCGCTCTCTTTAATTCTTATAAGCATTTGATTCAAATGACAACTGTTATAGATTTTTTGTGGGTTAATTCTTTTAAGCATTTGATTCAAATGACAACTGTTATAATTTTTTTGTGGGTATCAATCAATTGTTCTAATTATTTAAGCATTGAATTAACATGATATAAGCATTCACTGAATTAGATGGTTTTAGATTTATATTAGGGGTGTGAATTTCTGACACCACCCGAAAACACGACACGAACCTAACACGAAATTCGTGGGTTTAAGTTTAGTTTAAACGGGTTCGGGTCAGTTTCAGGTTGAACCCGCGAACCCGTTTAGCTAAACGGGTCGGGTCCGGGTCAACCTGGTCAGGTTGGCGGGTTAACCCGTTTAACCCCTTTATATTATCAGTTTCAGGTTGAACCCGCGAACCCGTTTAGCTAAACGGGTCGGGTCCGGGTCAACCTGGTCAGGTTGGCGGGTTAACCCGTTTAACCCCTTTATATTATATAATATTTTTTTACAGTATGTTTTCGGGTTGAACAGGTCGTGTTCAGGTCAACCCATGAATATTCGGGTCAGGTTTAGGTTCATTGGTATGACACAATTTTCGGGCTCGGGTTCGTGTTCGTATAAAATTTTCGGGTTCGGGTCGGGTTGAACCCGTCAACACGACCCGTTTAGCACCCCTAATTTAAATGATGAAAAATCAAGAATCTTGGATTATAGGCCACTTATTGGTTCTTGAATTATTCTGTTGTTGACTCTTCGTTGTATGTTAAGCTAAATGTCGACAAAAATAGACATGTTGATTTAATTTTATTTGGGATATTGTATACACACACTAGGGGTGTGGCGTGCAGGGGCGGACCTACGTTACGAGGAACGGGGTCCCCGGACCCCAATCTTTTTTTAAAAAGTAGTAGAAACGGTATATAAAATTGTCTATGGACCCCATAAAATAATTTAGTTGGACCCCATAACAATGAAAGTGAGCCTAGTGCAGTGGTAAAACCCCTTGTTTGCACACAAAATGTCATGGGTTCGATACCTGTTTCTTCTTTTTTTGTGTTTTTATTATTTTTTTATTTTTTGGACCTCATTGTCCAAAAATCCTGGGTCCGCCACTGGTGGCGTGGCCAACCATGATATAACATTGTAGTTATAGTTACTACGAACTATGATCAGGAGGTTAATTATAACCGGAGTTTGCTGATCGACTACACAGTAACGTGTAGTCAATTTCGTTGCCAGCGGCGCAACGCGCGCGTGACACTTTTCTAGTTTTTCCTAAAATTTAACAATTTTAATAAAATTACTCTTATAAAGAAAATGTTAATGCGGGTGCCTTGCAATTTTAAAACAACTAGTCGAAAAAACAATTACACGAATCGGATGGTTCTTTCACTTGATTTTTTTGTTTTTTTTTTTTATGTTTAGTTTTACCGACTATAGGATAAGTTTTTCATGCTCTATAAAAAACATTTTCTTAACTATTTGTTTATCTCTTAATAAGTCTCTTAATAATTCAGAACTCCTACTAATTCAGCACTTAATGGTTCAGACATCTTACTGGTAGCTAGTAGCTGTAATTTTTTAGATATATTTAGTGTTTCAGAACTCTTACTAATTCAGCACTTAATGGTTCAGACCTCTTACTGGTAGCTAGTAGCTGTAATTTTTTAGATATATTTAGTGTTTGGCAGATTAGCTGGTGTTTTTAATAAAATGTATAAAATGACCAAATTGGACATGACTAAAGAATTAAAAAGTTTGTGCATTAGAAAGTTCATTATCTTTAGAGGTTAAAATAGTCAATTTTTCCCTAAAAGCTTGTAGTTCCTTCTAAACGCTACTAATAGGAGCGTTCAACCAAAAGATTCAAGCTTCAAGCTCATTCAACCAAACTAGGTTTTTTATTAAGTAGGAGTTTTTTTTTAAAGTTTAAATTCAAGCTCATTCAACCAAACTAGGTTTTTTATTAAGTAGGAGTTTTTTTTTAAAGTTTAAATCTAAAAGCTCCATATCATCCTATGAGGGTCAAACTAGTTAAACCACATGAGCCAAAACAATAATTAACTCTTTATAAGTGTTAATCGTTAGGCGCTAGTCGGGCGGTGAGGTATCGACTAGCGATTAATCGGATTGAAATTTTTATATGTAATTTTTAGTTATATATATACACACACATTTTTTATATGTAGTTTTTTAAAGAAGAAATATTTTAAACCCTTATTGACTCATTATTTTCGGTAAGTGGAAGGAATTTATAAGATTTAGTCGAAATTTGGCCGAGATCTAAGACAAAATTTTGCTAGAATAGAACCATCATTGGCCGTCTAGTGATTAATCCGTCATTAATCGGTGAATTTCGATCAGTAATAGTCGGGATTAACAGTGAAACAAACATTTTTTTAGGTCATTCCAAATTTTTTTTTTCTTTTGTTAAATGAAACACTGATTAAAATCCGTTTTCATTTCTCTATTTCCAACACAAATAGTAGAATTGACATGAAACTCTTCCACATTTGTAAATATCTGTCACTTTCAAGGACAGAAATGGAAATTGGCACCACTATGGGGCTGTTTGGCTAAGCTTATTTTAGTGACTTATTTACTTATTTACTTTTTAAAAAGTTAAAAGGTGTTTGGGTTAGCTTATTATGTAAGAGGAATAAGTAAATAAGTCATTCCATTATGACTTATTTGCTTTTCAAATAAGCAAATAAGTAAATAAGTCAAAAAAAAATAAGCTAAAACAAACAAACAAAAAATTGCAGCTCTTTAAGAAAAAAAAATTGCATCTATACCCTCAGTTTACAGAAGAAGACCAGTAAATAAAAAATGGGGATATGAAGAAGAAGAAGAAGATGCTCGGATAAATGAGGCTCCGGCAAGAGAGACGGGGTGTTTTTAAAGGGTAGTTGCCCCTCTCTTGAGACATCATCTTCGAATCGGATCTGATCTGATGATGTTGAGCCCATGATTCAAGCAATCCCCAATTTTCCCTGAAAATCAACAACCCTTTACAGAAAGAATGCCAATAAGCAGAATCACCTACCGTTTGAGAGCTACCAAATCAGGATCCAAAGGGTTTGTAGCCATAAAGGTGTGTAGCAAAGTTGGTAGAGCGTTTGATATAGAATATAGTATAGATATACCTTATATTATATGTTACTGTTTGTTTGTGTATACAATTATTTCGATGGTGAAAGATGAAAATGAGAAGGCGATGATGATAATGATTTCTGTATATCCGAGCATCGTAATCAGTCATGGGGTTGGTTAACTTCGACCCGTATCTTGGCGGGGCAACCCGGATGGTATGTCGGAGGGCTTTTTATTTGCTCTTACGGTGCAACCGGTGTTGCAGCCATGGCGGTGATCGTCCCTCTTGTCTGATCTTCATGTTACAGATCTGAGCCACTTTCTCTTTGCTTAAATCATCGAAATATTTTTTTATTTTTAGTCAAATATGTGATAAGTTAAACAGTTGGTAAAGTAAGTTGAACAACAGGTTAAAACCAGTGTGTTTACTAGGTGTAAACTTTAAATCAAGATAATTTTACTAGACCAATATATGCCTTTTGTTATTCAACTAGGGGTTTTCCTCGCGCTCGTTGCGCCGCGCTTCATGTTTTTTGTCAATGATTTAACAATAAAACTACATAATTTCGTAAAGACTACCTTTCTCTCCTCTTTTGCGAACTCTTTATTTGCTCCTTGTAATGGTTCTCAATATGCTTCCTAGCAACACTAACCTTTCGCTTTGTCATATTTGACACTTCTTCCGAAATTGAGTCATTTTCAGTGCCATTCATTGAGTCCTTCTTTACAACCAATCGATTAATCTTCTGCCTGCGTGTTGCGGTGGGATACTGCCTGGTCTTAACCAAAATCTATACCCTGAGTTGTATCAAAGTCGTTAACTAAATATATACCCTGAGGCTAAAAACTTTGTTTTGAAACTGCTAGCTTTTCAGGGGATTGTGGGTAAATTTAACTTGGTGAAAATCTCTTATTTAATCTAGACCAACTTTTGGTGACAGAAGTCAAATACAAATACATACTGAACTTTTTCTTATAGGAAATAGCAATCATAATATTTGAACTTTTCAACAATACAAACAAAGACCATGTTGGTATGTGCTCGTTTAAAAAACTTTACTCGTTTAATTGCTATGCCATCAAGGACATCAGAAAATCAATTTTAAAAGGAGCAAAGGTACCCGGTTCTAGTTAAGATAAAAACATTTGGCCCCATTGATATTAATAATAGGGAAGTCCCTAAAGTACATTTGACTCATATCTATAGTAGAGATTGCAAAACCATTCATCGCTTCATCGAAAAGAACAACGTTGACATCTGAGGTGCCTTCAGTGATGGCTGCATTAATGCAATACCTGTTGCAGATTTGAAATTTATTACAAGCGAGTATCAGGCTAAGATAAAATCATTGTGTATGGGCATTGCGTTTCAATTTGAGCGTATGTTATAATAGTATGAATTCTGATCAGGACTTGTGTTTGTTTGGTGGTATACAAAAATTTCCAAATATTTGGTTTTCAATTTTATACAATATACTTGCTGCACAATTCTAGACAAAAAGGTCCATGATCAGCGAATTTTGCTAACAAAAGAACCAAAGTTAGATTGTGAAACGATCTTTTTTTTAATCTTCTTTACATCAGTAAACAAAAGTCATCGGCCACGTAAACCAAACTACAAGTATGGCGTATCACATAATCAAGTGATGAGAGACGTTATAAGCAAAACTAAATTAACCTGACGTGCTTTAAATTAACTCGCTAATACATTCAAACTCATATAATTTCAGACCACATGCTAGTTGTTTAGTTTATTGTAGTAGTAAATAACAAAATTAGCATGTTAAATTAGGCTAACATATTTCAAGTTAATTTGGTAATACCTTCAACTTAAATGATTCCAGGTCACGTACAAGTTGCTCAGTTCGTGTCCCCTCACATGCAATAAGCCTGCAAGTAGTCTTCTCAAAGGTTTATTATAAATTGGCACTACTTGTGTAGACATGTATTCTTAGTTATCAAGAGCAAACAGTTGAAGTTTCGTGCACCAAGAAACAAAAACACATACACAAAAACAATAGGGCATAGTAAGACACGCTTATGATAAAATTTGGTATGAGACATTAGCAAAAAATACTATGGCTAATAACTCTGGTTCAAGTGCACTACAGAAACTTGCGAACACAGTGGCATATGCCCAATTCAAGTCAAACTGAAGGACCTTTTTAAGCAAACTATAGCAATGTAGGATCATCTATATTCATTTTTTTTAAAGAAAAGCACACACAGACAACATTTCAAGTCATTAGTAACTCTGTTGACAGATCAGAAATATTTTATTACCCATCACATGATGTAGTGTAGTAGAGACCAAAACGTTATGATCTAAGTTAATTCTCGTTTTACTCAGGTTTCGGGTGGGTTAGGGCCGAGTTCGGTAATCGAATTTGGATAAGTCAAGGTGTTGATTACCCAGTCTTCGAGCTGGCGCTAACAAAAGTACAAATGAAGGTGTAGAGAACCTGTTGCGCTTGTTCTGTTTATCATCCGCACACCAAGCAACGAACATCTCAGATGAGACTATTCTCATCTTCACCGATTTAAAATTCCCAAAAAACATAAAGTCTCAAACGGCCAGAAATTTGAAAATCGTAAAGTGAGTTAAGAAACTGTCATCCTCAAAGTTGTGAACAAATCGACAACTAAACTAAGTCGTCTACAATAGCCAATATGATTGGCTACCAGAAACAAAGAGGATGCCATAAAACCCAACAACAAACCTGAACTTTGGCCGCCATATTTGACACGATAACTACTTTAAAAATTGAACAAAAGTGTTTTGGTCTTACGGGGGCAAACCAATCCATACAAAAATTACCCTTTTTGACCCAGGAAACCACCCATATTTCTGGCTCTAGTTGACATATAGACAATGTAATATCCATAGTATTCCATACCTTTCCCTTCCTGTAGTCCAGCTAATACGTAGAGGTGAAAACCACCAGAAAATTTGCCTTTTGCACATGCTCCACTCATGTTTAGTATGAACTTTACATGAGTTACAACGATTAATGATTATACAATAATAAAGTAATTTAAGCATTTAAATTACCTATAACAACTATTGCCTTCACATCGTCCCTTTGTAAGGCTTGATCAAAACTTTCTTTTAAGCTATTTAGTACTGGGGATAAAAGGGCCAGATAGTTTAAATATAATCAGAAAATACAATTGCCTAGTGCTTCAAATTTAAAATCTATAGACCTAATTGGATGATCCATGAGTTTCGTAGTAAAGATATGATGAAAAGAAAAACACAAAAAGAGAAAAACAACCATGATTCAAGTAAACAAATCATTACGGCCTAAAACAGTTGAGTTCCCCAATCACCATTCGTGTCATAATCGATAAGAAAAAACCTAAATGATAGACATAGAAAAAATTAAAAGCCAAAAAAATACACCCATCTTAAATTCCGAATCAAGTAATCAAAACTACATTACCTGATCACTATCATGTTGAAGGCAAAGAAGAATCACACCGAAGTCCGGCGTAAAAACCCCACAACAATCGACTGATAATTACCGGAGAAGAAGCATAGCCGGTGGAACTCTAGGTTAAACCTCGGGGCATATAACCGGGGATAGGCGACGGAGAGACACCCACATCGTCGCCAGTGAGGCCACCGACCTAGCTTTCTCAGTCTCTTGTGTTGGAACTTTGCCCACCCGATAGCGATTCTGATAAAGGAAACACCGCGATACCATGTTTCATGGCGGAACCCTAACCGCCGCCGCCGCTAACCACTGAGCCTTATTGCAGCCATCTCCGTCATCCTCATCGCTTTGTAACCAAAATCGCTACCATCGCCATCTCCCTCATCCCACATCTTTCCCCTTCTGTGTAAGTGAGAAACTGATGGTGACTGAGGAGTGAGGATGAAATGCGTGTATGAAGATGCGATGTGTAAATACCAAAATAACCCTTTCTACTGTTCATAAGGTTCGTTTATTAATATATAGGATAATAATATTCTAATTTTAATTTAATAATAAACTAATGAACCTACTGTTCATTCAGTTTAAAATTTATCATATATAAATTGGTTTCTTTAATCACTTTGTAAAAGATTCATGAGCCCGCAAACATCTTATGAAACAGTTCGTAAATTCATAGAAAATTCACAATTCGTACCCAAATTCCGCGAGGGAACTTTTTATACTTTTTATATTATAAAAAATGGTTGTAGGAGGTTGGAAGTAGTTGTGAGTAGAGAAAGAGAAATGTCTATAATTTTTTAATATATTTTAAAAGTGGTTGTGATTAGGGGTGCAAACGAGCCGAGTGGCTCGCGAGCTACTCGAAATCGGCTCGAGACAAAGCTCGAAACGAGCCGAGTCTTATCGAACCCAAGCCTAGCTTGAGCCTAAGATAAAGCTCGTTTGTTTATCGAGCCCGAGCTCGAGCCTCACATGTGAAGCTCGTTAGACTCGTTGAGCCTTATCGAGCCTTACTATAAACGAGTCGAGTCAAACCGAGCTTATTTAAACTTGTTTACAAATTGAGCTCAAACCTAAAAATAAGCTTATTTAGTAAATGAGCCCAACCCAAGCTCGCGAGCCTAAAAAGTCTATTATTTATATTATTTTTATTAATAGATAATAAACGAGCCGAGCTCAAGCTTGAGAAATTACCAACAAGCCGAGCTCGAGCTTTGAAAATAAAGCTCGAATCGAGCCGAGCTCGAGCTCAGGCTCGGCTCGTTTGCACCTCTAGTTATGAGTGGAGGAGAGAGAAAATGTAATGATAAAAGTATAAAATGTTGTGAAACAACGACCTACTAACAACTAACATACAGATAAGAACAAGGATTATATGTATTGTAGAGAGAAATATAGAATATGGAATTCATATTCATTTAGATATAAACATGCAATACAAAGAACCTCTATATACAGTGTTCTTACATTAATACAAAGGACATGAAGAGACGGGGTTAGAATGTGGATAGTCACCATAATATAGTTTATTTATAACACTCTCCTTTAACTATCCACGTGATAAAAGAAAACAATGTATTATACACTTGGTGATACTACCTCATTAAAAACATTGCTAGGAAAAACCAGTGGGACAAAATGTTGATTATATCTATAAACATGGGTCAAAATATAGAACCTAATCATGTTCTTTCAATCATAACGTAAATATAGATACCAAGTTAGAGACAGTTACTTGTTGGAATGGTCATCTTTGAAGATGAATATAAGGCCATGATTCCCGTTATACTACCTTGGGTTGATGAATCACCTTAGAGAGAATTTTTGTATTGGTGTTCTTCTCAACTTGTTCATCTCTTATGATCAATATATATTTAACATCACAATGAATGATGATCATGAATAGTGATCGGTTATGAAAACTCTTTAAATTCTCTATTAAAGGTACCTAAAGGGAAATCATAATTGCCCCTTAAACTAATCAATAATTACAATTACTACCATCAAGTAATTGTCGGTGACTAGTTATGTCATATTGGTAATGTTACCAAATGATCCGTAAGCCCACATCAACGGGTTATTTCTGACATTATCCCACTTGGCCGAGTGATCATTTGTGATGAGTATAAGTAAGTTTGGTCAAGTTAAAACATTAATCAATGTTTCAAATTGAAACTGCAACAGAAAAATATAGTCATTGAGTTATTGTCAACTCAAGACCCCCATTAATCATGTTACAACCACAAATCAAAACATACGTAAATTTAAGACCAAAATGACTGAGTTAAGCCCATTAATTAATTTGTCTAATTATTGTCTAGACGTCATTAGGTGCACATATACGTATTTATAGACAAACAAATTTAAATAATTGAGGAAATTTAATAATTAATCATTCCTAAGTGTGATATGCTATTATGTAAGGCCTTTAGTAAAAATCCGTCTTTATTATGAACTCTTAAAAGACTTTGGGTGGTAGACCTTTGTTATCGGATCCGTAAGCATATCATGAATGTAAAGGTACTTGATACAAATGTTTAGTTTCCTCTACTTGTTCATAAACTAACAATAATTTTGTATCGAAGTTTAATCCAACGCCTCTCGAACTGTTACTGTTCAAGGAAACAAAGTGGCTGACTTTTCACAATAAGTCTTCAATTTAGTATTTATATGGAGTTAACAAGTTTATGAGTCCGCTGATAAATTTTTCAACAACATTTATTGACAACTGTGTTGTTAATTAACAACATACTATGTCATTATAACTTATGTTGTTTTATCAGTTTCTTATGACTCCTCTATGAGACAATTATATCTGCTGACATAAGGATATACCTCCGAAATTGACATTTCGTTTCCTTTGAACCAAAGTAAGAGCAACAGGGGCGGACCCACCACCAAGCCAAGGTGGGCGGGCGCACCCCCGAGAAAAAAAAAATTAGTGTAAATTTCCGACGAAAATCCCGTCCGCACCCCTTGGAATTTTTCGTCCGCACACCATAGGTAAAAAATATTATGGATTTATATTATACATTTTTTTAGTAAAGTTTGTTTTTTTTATAAAAATACTACCTATTTTAATACATTATATACACTTAGTTCATTATTACCCAAACCAAATTCTGCCCTCTTGCCCATTAGCCCAGCAGCCCACTAACGACATTTGTAGCCCATGTCCATTACCCAAATAACTTAAACACAAATACTAAACTAAAGCCCATTTATCAATCCCACCCCTTCAATTCCCATCATCCCGCCCAGCGATCACTCCTGCGTTCTTTCCCTCCTGCCCAGCGAAGCGACATCATCAGCAGCAACAACACAGGTCGATCACAGCCGGAAAGTGACCGGAATCCGCCCCAAAACTGACCGGCGATCTTCAAAGGTAAGTTTTATTGTTTTTTTTTATGAATTTACTTGATATTAAGGTAGAAAGGGGTAGTAAAATTCTTAAATAGGTTTGAAAAATCTTGTGTTTAGTCGTTGCTTTACTGCTTTAGATGATTGTTATGTTATTTAGATGATTTTTAGGGGTGATTACACTCACAATTCTAGGGGACTAGGGTTTGATTGCTTGAATGGTTGAAAGTTAAAATTAAACAAAAAGGCTATGGAACGATGAACTTATGATCATGGATCAATTTTATTGTGATAGGATTATAGGAACCATGAGTAGAGACTTTATGGCGCGATTTCTCAAGCGGAAAGTGGATACATCTTCCGAACTAATTGATTTGGATACTCTTCCTTCGGATCCGTATGATCGCAAGCCGATAGAAGAATATAACGTGAATCAACGGGATGAGATTAGAAGGGCATATATACTAAGAGGACCGTATCAACCAAGAGGTATCGAATTCCCACAAACAACGTTTCAAGGTGACGAGTTAAGAAAATTTAAGGAAGAATGGTATGACAAACATGAGTAGACAAGCGGACGGACTTCTAGAGGAAGTTCTTGGATGGTTAGTAGAAACGGGTCAATGAATATTCACGTAACTTTAATTTTGTGAAAAAAGATAAACATTTCGCCAACTTGGATGGTTTGTCAAGTCTTGTAAGGTTAATGGTTTCAACAAATATTCACGTAACTTTTACATTGGTATATCGGTTATTGAAGCTTGTTCTCGTATTACCCGTCGCAACCGCAACCGTTGAAAGATGTTTTTCGGCAATGAAGAATGTGAAGACCGACTTGCGTAATCGGATTGGGATGAGAATTTAAGTGATAGTTGTGTATGTTATATAGAGAAAGACTTGCTTAAGAAAGTAGCTTTAGATGATGTTTTGGATAGATTTCAAAAAATGAAAACCCGTAGGGCGACGTTTTAATTATGTTTGTACAAAGTTTGACGTGTTTGCCAAATATATAAATTTAGTTTGATTTTCTTTTGACTTACATGACCCGACCCGACCCGACCCGATACAACCGATTTTTTTACTTATATACATAGGGGCCTAAAATTTTTAAAAATCTTCCGCACCCCCATGGAAAAATTCCTGGGTCCGCCACTGAAGAGCAATCAACCGGTTTGAGTTCTCACTTCTTCTTATAGTCTTTCTCGTTTCTAAAAGATATTGTAAAATGCTTCACAATAATCTAGAGTGGTCTAATGTTCATCAATGTGAGCAATATCTAAACGAATATAGACTTGAACTCATAAGGCTTCTAATTAATGAATCATAAGGAAGTAATCTCATTTATCATTTTATCCTTTTAAGGAGAGCAATATTGTTTGTTACATATGTAAGGACCCGCTTTAGAGTAAAGCTTATGGCACGAAACTAATGTCCCGTTGGGTCTATCTCGGTATATTTTGATATCTCTCACGTAAGTGGTATCTCCGAGATTCATTATATTAAAATATGTGTGAGAATTGCATTAGTTTCTCCCACTCATCTTGAGGTAGGTAAACATAAACGCACTTAACTCTTGATGAAAATAATTGCATGAAGATTTCGTCACATTTTGATGTTTGCTTCAACCCATACATGGAAGTTATTGACATACAAAGTAAGTGTTCTTGACCTTCAGTTTAGAACTTTTAGGTTGTTTTATGAACATGTAAGTCTTTGTTTAAGGAAAGTTGTTTTAATGTTCATATAATGTAGCTCTAAAAGATTATAAGCCACTAGAACAACAATGATCCTCAAAGAAACATTTTGTAAGAAAGGTAAGATGATTATTTGATAAATAATTCTCTTCTGAGCATAACCTTTAACAATCAATCATACTTTTAGCATCTTAACGTTTGCATTCAGATTTTGTTTAGTGATGAACACCCTTGGGTAATTCAACCAAATCCCAAACGTTATTCTAACAAATAAAATCAAATTTGCTAATAACAATTCATATTCCATTTGGAAAATTGATTGATGCTAATGGCTTAATTAGAGGAGGTAGGACCAGTATACTTTCCAATATCCATTTCAACTTCAGTCAAGGAGGATACATAATCATTAAAGTTAAACCTAGATGACCTTCGTAGTTGATTATTGGGTTTTATTATGAGTTTCAGTTTTATGGATTAGCTCTTGATTAAGTTGCTATCACTTCAAGATTCTAAGTGTGTAAGAGTTTGTGGAGTATGGTGTACAAGAGGTGTGATCGGAGTAAATTTAATAAGTCTCTTCCCCCACCTCTTGTACTTCTTGCAAGTTATGATAAGGACTTTTACTACTCCCACTAATTTTAGAAATCATTAAAAATTTAGCATGCTTGTGGTTAACATTAGAAGGACAATAGATTCTAATAGAGAAACAAGTTAATGATGTAACTCATTGTAGTTTATCTGTTTGAGGATTATAATTTTGGCAAGAAATCTAAGTGTGCCCTCGTTTAAGCAACAATGAAACTTTTGTTAAAGTAGCAATATATTCTTAAAGAGAATAGTTGTGAAGGTGCAGTGTCTTATACAGGAGGTACAAATTGAGGTAACAACTTTCACTCCCCTACCTCTTGCAACTCTCGCAAATTAAGATTAAGACACTTAATGCTCCCACTCACCTTTTAGATCTCTATGAATGCTACAAGATAAGTTTTAATGATGTACGCGTAGTGGGAACATGTCATATATGTTAGACTTGATTTCCTTAATGTCCATATGTTATAAAAATTTGAGGGACATATTTAGAAGGAATCATAGTATATATGAATTATAATTTCTGATTGAACTTGATTTATTACCTTGATCCATAAGGGACATATTAGACACAAGTAAATATTATGATAAATGAATAATGCATGAATATTCCATTTTAGGATAAGTTCCAATGAAATATAATTTCTTATTGAACTTGATTTATTCCCTTAGCCATTTAATTATTAAGGCTTATAACACATGCTCATAAGTCACTAAGAATGAGATTTGATAGTATTTCATCCTTCGTCAACCTAGTCATGATTTCTCATGAAAATTGGTCTCAATGGATGAAATTTGTATGTCTAATTTTTCTTTTGTTAAATTTTCATTTTTATGATAACAAAATGTTGTGAAAAAGTGTAGCATCATCCAGTTCTATCTTATAAGGTTTTTATCCAGATTGAGATGACAAATAATATGAGAGTTTAAGGTAAAAGTGACTTTGTTTTAACCATGCAAACCTCACAGCTGTCATAATGTAGCTTTTATATTGATACTAAATTCTGAATAATCTACATAATATATAAGGTATCATAAAGCCCAATTATAAAATAGTTTATTATGGTTCTTATAGTCTTAAAATAAAATTTTGCCACTAACTCTCATATTAATTATCTGTTGATTTCTGGTAAATAAACGTATAGAACTAGACTCAACCCATCATGTGTTAATTGGAATATTATCATTAGCAGAATTAAATATCAAAAATATCTAACTACTTATCTTAGATAGCTGTCCCATTGAATTATGGATAGTCTCGATGCTCATGCCTATTTAATGACATAAATTTGCAATGAGACTTTCCTTTGAAGAAACTTATAGCTGGAAGTAGTACTTGTACACTATCTCTGAATCTTAAAAGTATCCTCCTTTTAGATTTAGTGGCGGTGAGATGAACAACATCTAATTTTTCCAGTTTCATGCATTCCTTTTCCTGTACATATGTTGCTAATCAACATACTCATTTTCCTTTGATACTTCTGAGTTGTATAGTTGATTCTTAAGGCAACTTATAGTATCATTGGAAAAGTTATTATGTAATGCACCGGAAAAATGTATTGATGTTCATGTGTAAACCCTTAAATTATGGGAGATGGTATTGTACATTATGATGTATTCACATGTGCCAGTAAACTTCATGGTTAGAATCTAGAGTAAAGGCATGCGTCTTAGGAGTTATTTTGATTTTTCCAAAGAGAACAATAAATAGTCTTAGGAAATTCAGAATCTGGAATAGCTCTCATGATAGCAATAATTAAATGGGTTCTTGATTATCATAAGAGATATAATGTTTGACTTATCCCACTAGTTTGCTCTAATTTTCTACTGTAATACTTTTATCAGAAAAGAGCAGTAGAATTGTCATATCTTAAGAGATAATTAACAATCCAATAAGAGCAAATTTTATAGAAACTCTTAAGTAAGCAAAACATCTTAAGTTTTTGAAATTAGAGTGAATGAAATAGATGAGATACAAACTTTAGAAGAAACTTGGAGTAATTTACATTATGGAGTAATCAAGTAAGGCAGACACAAATTATTATATTGAAGATATAGTCTACTATAACACCAAAATAATAGACTAACTAAAGGTTCTACCTGAATTTTGGCTTCGCTTTGGCTTTGACCAAAATTAAGACATTATGAACGTACATAAATAACAAATTGTCTTGATGTTCTACATAAATTTGGATTCGTTTTGGCTTTGAGCAAAATTTATGTATTATGAACATACATAATAGATTGACTTATTGTTCTACATGAACTTTGGCTTCGCTTTGGTTTTGACCAAAAATTCATGTATTATGAACATACGTAAATAAATGCCAACTTAATGTTCTACCTGAATTTTGGCTTCGTTTTGGCTTTGACCAAAATTCACGCATTATGAACGATATAAAAATAATAAACCTCGGCTTAATTTTCTACCTAAATTTTGGCTTCGCTTTGGCTTTGACCAAAATTCAGCATTATGAACGAGATAAATAATAGACTGTCTTTAGTGTTCTACATGAACTCTGGCTTCGCTTTGGCTTTGACCAGTGTTCTACATGAACTCTGGCTTCGCTTTGGCTTCTATTAGTTATTGCCACTATTAATTTTAATCATAAACAGAGATTACCGCATGAGTTTATGAGTTTGATTGATAATATCAAAATTAATATTCACTAATATTATCACACATATTATTTGTATCCGCATGCGACAACTAAGATTTACTACCAAAGTAAATTAGTTAATGTAATTCATATATACCTATCTAAATCTTTGTCACCAACAAAAAAAAAATAAGCCAAAAGGAGTTTAGTGACATCTTGTCATATCATCAACATAACATGTGGTAACTAATAATCTTTCGTGTGGTTTCACGAATTATATTGATATGTGCTCCATTAAAAAACAATATTAATGGAAGAATGAACCTTCCAAATTCCAACTTTTCAAACAAATTACTCAATTTGATTTTTTTGTTGCAAAAACCATTTGCATAAAAGTAGTAATTAAAATTTAACCAACAAAAGTTGATATATGGTTTAAGTACTGGATTGCATGATATGAAGATAATAATATATGAAATTAGGAAACAATGATTTCTATATACATTAACTTGCAATGAGATTTAATCCACCAACACCAAAAGAAAATAATTGATGGTGACATTTTATTATACAAAATCACAAATTGGTTTACAATAAGCGATTCGTGAAGATTGAATTGATATAATCAACATCATGCTCTGATACCACATGTTGATTATATCTATAAACATGGGTCAAAATATAGAACCTAATCATGTTCATTCAATTATAACGTAAATATAGATACCAAGTTAGAGACACTTACTTGTGGGAATGGTCATCTTTGAAGACGAAGATAAGGCCATGATTCCCGTTATAGTACCTTGGGTTGATTATTTAACCTTAGAGAGAATTTTTGTATTGGTGTTCTTCTCAGGTTGTTCATCTCTTATGATCAATATATATTTAACATCACAATGAATGATGATCATGAATAGTGATCGGTTATGAAAACTCTTTACATTCTCTATTAAAGGTACCTAAAGGGAAATCATAATTGCCCCTTAAACTAATCAATAATTACAATTACTACCATCGAGTAATTGTCGGGGACTAGTTATGTCATATTGGTAATGTTATCAAATGATCCGTAAGGCCACATCAACGGGTTATTTCTAACACAAAACCTCAGCTAAGGGAAAAAGAGTGCAGCGCGTATTTTCTCCCCCTGATACTTTTGGATCAGGTATGTTGCCTCATTAAAAACCTTACTAAGAGAACCCATTGGGATAAAATTTAGTTAAGGGAAAAAGAGTACAACTTGAATAAGTATCCCCCTCATTTTAACATGATCCTTTAAGTGACGTGTGTCCATCTTCCTTGAAAGTCGAACAAAGCTTTTGTAGCCAATGATTTGTCGCTTGATCCCTTAATGTGCAATCCTTTATGTTGAGCAATGTTGTGTTTTGTTACATTCCTGCATCTACAAGGCTAACCAAACTTGTTTTGATGGGTTAGTAAAATATAATCAAATATTGTTTATACTTGAAATATTTCTTTGAACTCATTTCAATGTCTCTTCGCTTGACAAATGTTATATCATGACAATAAGCTCAAGTGAAAGATATTATAACCATACATAGCTAGCAAAACATATTAATTCACTTATGCATTTAGCGATGGTACTTCTAGAATAAGAATCTCTATTTTGGTAGGAGATGATAATAGGCATTTCTTATAACAAATGACTTAGCAACCTTTAACATACTTTAAGGTTCAACTATGTCCATACTAAAATATCCAAACATCGTCTTCTAGATGAACATGAGGGATTAGTAAAATATAATTACATATATACTCAAACTGCAGTTCGAGTAATAATTAGACCATGCCAAGGTCATTCAAAATTCTCCCTCTAAAAGCTCGACAATTTCTCTCGATGATGCCTAGACATCATTACTGTAATTTGCGATTATAGTGAACTTTTAAAAGTAGAATGTTCATAGAACATGGCTAATTTAATCAAACTGATATCCCTCTTTATCCTAATATCTTGAGTTGTACAACACTCGTCTCGACTATTTAGTCCATACGTATTTTTTTCAACTTCATATAATACGTTATTGAGGTTTTGACATCATTAATGCTTCTAGCATTATCAATCCATGAGTGAATTCTTTCCATCTTATCCAAATATACATGTGCTTTCACTCTTTAGAAGTTGTGCTACATAAATTTGCCCATTTATATCATATGCAAAAATGTCATGAACACTTGCTTTTATCTCCAAAATCCATATTATACCATGCGTGTACACTATTTATTGAGATATTTCAATCACCGGGTACAAGTTTTCTATGTATGTTTCTTGGTGCACAAGTATCACATTGTTAAGATGCATCAATTAACCTTTTAAGCACTCAATTGCTTTAGAAACTCATTTGGAGTTCCAATTATATCCAACATGTAAAATAATCATAACCTATTCAAATCCGAATTTGAATAAATGATCACATTGTTCTCATGAACTTACTTTACATGACTTACATAATTTAATTCTTCAGGACTTTCATGTAAACTCTCAGTATCAAATGATACATAGCATTCATAAGACGAATATCAATTCTCCTTTTATATTACCAGACTAATAAGATATTGGAAAGTCAATGCATCCACCACAGGAAAATACGTCTCCTCATAATCAATCATAGGTCTTTTACGAAAATTCTTGTGTCACCAATTTTTCCTTATATCATTCAATTTGATTTTCACATAATTCAAATAAAAGACACATTTGTATCCAACATATTTTACAATTTCAGTTGTATGGACTATTGGTCCAGAAACTTTCAATTTCATTAGAGAACTAAACTCTGCCTTATTTGCGTCTTGCTATTTTGGCCAATCATTTCTTAATATTCATTCATAGGCAGATCTTAAATCTTGATCCTCATCATTTAATCATTTTAAGCGCTACATTATATACAAAAGTATAACGAAGTCGATTTTTTTTTATTCCATACATATCTTAGACATGATACAACTTATCGAGATCTCTTTATTTTCAGGTACCTAAGGTTCTTCTTGAACCATCATGTCTATTGTCTCTTCAGGAGATCTTATTACTATAATCTCGACTTCACCATCTTAATTACTTGCTCCAGTTTTTGAGGAATTTTATTATTGGAATCAACTAGTCTACTACGCTTTAGGCGTGCAATAAACTCATTACAAAAATATGTGGTTGTCCTCTTGGGACACAAATATAACTGGAGCATAAGCAGTTGATTATGTGACTTAGTCACTCTATTTAGGTCAGTGAACTTGTCTGGTAATTTGTTCTTTAATATTAGTTTATAGTCTGAGGATCAAGATGACATGATAATTCATTTCACTTTTCACTTTCCAACTACTTGATATCTCCCCCTAATGTTGGGAACATTCATTCATTAAAGTGAAAACCAATGAGCCATAAACAAATTTCTCACTAATGGCTTTAAGTATTCAATCATAGATGATTATTTATACCCAACATATTCTTAAACTTTTTAGAAGTTCCATCTTTGTGCGGTGTGGTGGATGAGTTTCAATATATGTCGCACAACCAAAATTTTTGATGAGACATCTTTGGTTCCTGACCAAAAACCAACTGTATGGGGGAGAACTATAACTTATTGGCTTGATGTGTACTAAATATAAAATTACATGTACCTAAATGAACTTTTGATCCTCTCATGATCATTGGCTTTGTAACCTATAGTAGACGTTTAGTGATCATCTCAATAATAACACTTATTCCAATGATCGTTAATAACTTGGAAATCAAATTCACTATTATCAAATAAATATACTAATCTGAATTAATATGCTTGCTATCACATTAGCTAAGCCACAATCACACAAGATTCAGGTTGTGGATTTGATAATCGTTTAGACGATGCATCGATTTTAAAACACTAAATGGTATCATGTTTGTATATTTATTTCCATTATCATTTCTAGAATATTTGGGGATTCACACTCTACTTTTGTTGTTCAATACTTAACTTCACTTGAGAGCAAACATGACATGTATAATTATCAAGACAAATCTTCTGGTTCTTCAATACTTTTCACGTCATCATTAATGACTTGGTGTGGTCTAACCGGTCATGCCAACTAACTAAATAATTATGATCCATAAACCTTTGGATTATGATCGCATATATATTACTTGCACGTATGTAATACAAAATGTAAGATACAAGAGAATGTATTATAACTTCAAAGTTTAAACCATCATGTTATATGGTCATTCCTTAGTTTGCCACTTTTGGTGGTCGATCTCATTATGATTATTGTTACAATTCTAAAAGTCGATCTCATTATAATTCCTAATGGTTGATCCCATTATCAACATGACCATCATTGTATTTTTCTCAATGATCACAATGATCAATATATATTCATTTCATGGATCAAAGTAAAACCAAACAATTTTCATGGTTTCCATTATTTACTCGGACATATAAATCTAAATTCATTTAGAACCTTTTGTGCCTTTTTAATGATATTGCTGTCACACCCTGGCTTTGCGGAAGCGTGGTTAATTTGGTGTGACTTCTTAATACCATAGCTTAACCATAACAAAGCTATATGAAATAAAACCATGCAAGATCATCCATTTAATTAAGTTTTAAAAAAAACCAAATACAACAACATTGTCTTAACAATCACAAACATCAACATGACATAAACACAGTTTAAGGATTGTGACTTGTCCAGGAAAGAGTCACATTCCCCAAACCCGGATGGCCTCGTAACTAGTGCAGCGGAAAAACGTGTCATACCGCGCCAGATCCTTTAATTCCCTGAAATACATGTAAGTTGAAAAATCAACAATAATGTTGAGCGAGTTCATGTGTTTAGTATGTGCGCGCGAATAAACCTTTATAATCATTGTAAGTATGAATGTTTTGTAAACTCTGGTATGAAAGCAAATAAGGAACATATCAGTTAATGTGTAACCACATGGTCCAACCTGCGGGCGCATGGGTGGTGTTACGACAAGATCACCACATGGTCCAACCTGCGGGCGCATGGGTGGTGTTAAGACAAGATCACCACATGGTCCAACCTGCGGGCGCATGGGTGGTGTTAAGACAAGGTCACCACATGGTCCAACCTTAGGGCGCATGGGTGGGGTTTGTTATGCTCAAATAGGCCTATCACTTGTATCCCTCGATCGTACTACGAGGACTAATGTTCTTAAGGTTTCACCTACCCAATCACATAACCTAACAGTTCCTTCCTTAGCTGACCATACCATGTAAGAAACATTCGTAATCATAGTAACATGTATTTCACCCCCGAAGTTATAAAACTGAAAACAGTTAAGAGAAAAGGGGGACATGAACTCACAGTGGTGCGTCTCCACCAAGTATGCCTCCAAATCAAGCAGCTATGTGACGACCTACACGTACTAATTCTATTAGACGGACGGCCGTGCCTTAGCTTTATGGTTTAAGTTTTTGGGAAATAGTTAGGCAACTATTTCGTGTTTACATTCTGTATATACTTGGTAGTCGTTTTCCTTCCCAAGGATGGGGAATTTAATACATGTGTGTTCGTATAATTTCAAAATATATTATTAAGTCTCACTTAAAATATATTTTATTTCTATCTCCAAAATATAATATTCTTCTCAAAAATATTATACTTTAATACATGTGATTTTCCCAAAATAATACTTAGTAATATTATTTTTACCCTAAAAATAATATTTACGTAGTTCACAAAATAATCATAAACACTTATACCAGTGATGTTGTGAAAAATATATACTAAATATATATATGTATCACGTTTTATTTTTGTGAAATCCCACCTCCGGTATTTTGTAAATATAGCCGTGGCGAAACTTATATTTTTGAAAACACGTCGAAAAGTATTTCTAACACTTATAGTGTAAATAATTCTAAGTGTTAGGTTTTTGGAAAATTTCGCCAGAGTTTCCCCTGTAACTGGAGGTGGCCACGCTTTTAAGCGTATCATTTTCTTTTACAAATCAAACCAACCATTTTTATCATTCAATCAAAACAATGTTCAAACCACAACTAGTCAAAAAAATATATACAAATCGCATAAATTTCATGAACTTGTGATTTATCCAAACTATGAAGTAAATCCCATTACTTTTAGTGGATCTTTATATAAAACAATCCGATTTTGTAAAAACCTCGTTTTTAAAGAAATTCCATCTTTACAACTTCTTGTAAAATTTGACAAAACTAGTTCTTTGTCGAAACTTAGTGTTACACAAGTATTTACACACTTGTGTGTTCTAAAAACCATTCGTGTTAGTGTAAGATCCGTCTTTAAAAGTATGTTTTCTCTTGACACGTGGTCCTTTGAAAATACCGCTTGTAGATACGTAGATCTACTAGTTTTAAACACTATTTCACAAACAAAATCGCTTTTACACAAGTTCATGATTTATGCGTGGTAGAGTTCATCCTTTAACCCTTGTTACTTCCAAAACAACCTTATGTCATGATCCAAGATCATGACCAATCCGGGTTAAATGACGATCCGAGCTACCACAACATAGATCAGGTCCAAATAACCACACAAATCAAACACTACAAGTTTTACACAACATATGAGCTTTTAACCACCATTTTTAGTGTTTTAGTAGACTTTTAAGCTTCATCTTGTATGTTCACGAGTTTTAACCGTAACAAATCATATTAACCACTTTAAAATAGTCCGAGATGGTGATCTAAGCAACTTACTACTAGCTCGAGGCTAGGGAAGATTCTAGTCGCAAAATGAGTGGATAAAAGCAATGTAGTGAGGTCCTTCGCCTTCCGAATGCACCAAGCCTCCTTATATGTGATCCTTAACACTTGTGTGAGCTTGGAAAGTGATGATCAAAAACCGAAAATGGTGGGTGGTAGAGGGGGTGTTCGGCCGAGAGTTGTAGAGAGGGAGAGAGTGTGTGTGTTGTGGTGTGTGTTAAGTGAAGGTTATGGTGTGCTAAACTTGCAACTTATAGACAATTAACTTGAGTATTAACCAAAGGATCATGTGTCTTCTTGATATTAGGCATACTTAATATTATAATCAACAAAAGGACAACGGTGTCCCCTAGGGGACGATTTCGGTTCAAGGGGGGGGGGGGTCCCTAGTTCATTTCCAACCGATAGTTAGGTATATAGTTAAGTTAAGTGATTAACCCGGTTAGTGGTGTGTCATGCGTTACAATGGGCGTTAGGGTATTCAGGGACCTTAACTGGCTCAGAAAAAGATAAATAATGAAAATAACAATATTTTCATGTTCCGGGTAAAGTCCGGTTGTTCGGTTGGATAGTAATCCGTTAAAGCGTTAACAAAGCTTTAAAGTGTCGTTAATACCCTTTTTAGTGACACAACTTATTTCTGACACTTTGGAAAGTGTCTAGCAAAATTTTTCTCATGTTTTGGCACTTTATTAGTTAGCTAAAGCTGAATTATTATGTAAAGTGCTGAATTTTGTGCTTAGAGCACGTTTTAGGCACATCCAGTCATTGAAACTTATTCCTAGAGACGCAGTTCTACAACCCTTGTATCCCTACACTCACCACTAGTGTAGCAAAATATTTCTGGCTCATACAGGCCTTAGAGGCAGTGTCTGCCTGATGCTGGCTCTATCAGCATGTTCAACAGGTTATCCGTTAAAGTGCTACTGTGCTTTTTGTGCATCATGTTCGTCACTAAGGTTCAGCATGTAAATAATGTAGTGACAGCAAGTAAAGTATGATGCAAGTAAGTTCATGTATCAGTAATTAAGTAGCAGTTCATCAGTAATTTTAAACAAGCACAGTAATTAAGCAGTAATTAATTATTAATTAAGTCGTACGGATACCTGGTTTAGTGAGGGTTGTCACAATTGCTACCTTAGGATCATATTTGAGGTTTGACAAACAAAGTTTGTTTTATCCGATTTTCCTTTATAAATAAACTTCTCTTTGTTGTCCGAGTCATATAATATTACCGGTCTAACATCTCACGACTTTTTAAAACTTGATAATGAGATACATGGATGAAGAAACACTGGATAAATGACCGGAATCAAATTATATCCAGGGGTTAGGTTCTGCATAAAAGGGTGGTTCTTTCTCGTTTGATTCAAAGGGACGGACCTTCTTCTCCAATGAATACTGCAAAACAGAACACCGTTAGTCTCGTCAAGGGGAGAAGGGAGGTTCTCTCCGTGACCACACTCCGGCGTGAGAATAAGTATGTGTTTATGAAGAAGAAAAAGTATAGGTGAAGTGAATGTAACTTGAAGTTCATACCTGAATTACTCTCATCTTTATAGCCGGGAGTTTGGGCGGGAAAACCTGTTATTGAAATGTTAACAGAAGATACTAACTCCGTAAGCGGTTATTTCCTTCCCCGTTAATCTTCTTGATCTGACGTGAAAGCACACGGATCGCCATTCAGATCATCGGCTGGGGTGTTACCACATGGAAAGTGGGCAAGTGGAGGCTTCTCTCCAATTCCATGCCATCATCGTGATTTCAGGGTGGCCTGGGATGATGACACGTGTCCCAGACGGTTATCACCGTCTGGTGGTGCATGATTGAGTCTTCTAGAAGATTATTGCCATAATCCGGTGTGACTCCTTATCGTGTGGTATCAGTTTAGTAAATAATATCCAAGTCTGGGTATTATTTAAGCAGGAGTGCTTGTTGGGATTTTTATCCCTTTGTTATGGAGGATCAGCGCAAGGATTTATAATTTTCCTTTTAACGCGCATGTGTTGTCTGCTGTTTTTCTTCTAAACTCTTTTTGTAGGACCAGTGCGCGGCCGTGCAAGGCCAAAAGAGGGTTAAAAGATAAGGTTGTGGTATAGTCCCAAGTACTTAATACGAGGTTTTCGGGACCTTACCCCTTCAAGTCCCCCCAGTCTAGTGTTGCTCTTATGTAAATAACTGGAGCACTGGACTATATGAGAGAAATGCTTTTAGGCGCGAAAGTGGGGAATCTTCTATGGGAAGATACACTTTGCTCATTATGGTGATTTTGAAAATCTTTGACTTTGGGTATGGAAGGTACAGTAATGACTGTGTGACAGACTGTCACTGTCAGGTGCACATCACTGACCGTGTTCTACACGCGCGCGTGAACTCGCGTTTGTGTTGCTCCCCACTCGCCCCTGTCACTTGGGTAACTGTGCTATCTGAAAAAGGTATTGTTGCAGTTACCTAAGCTATTTATGGCGGTGGGTATATAAGTGTTTTGGATTTCCTATTTCCAGTAATCATTACTTCATTGAAAACATTTTCTTTCTTTGTCTTCTTTATCCCTTCTTTAGAAGGAATTGCAATCTCTTCCTCTTATGTCAACCGGAGATCATCACTAAGACTCAACGGAAGAAATGTCTGTCGAACTTCCACCATTAAAGTGGTCTAGGGCAAATTTTGATGGCTTGATTCGGAATCTCAGGTTCCCAGAAAACTGGGGTGCCCTTTACCCTGAAGAAGGTCAGACGGCGGCGGATGCTCCGGCTGGGTACGTGACCTTGTTTTGGGATTTCTTTTGTACAGACAACTTTTGTTTGCCTGTAACGAAATTCTTTCTTGAAATTCTTGAGTATTACAAGTTCCACATCTCCCAGATGCACCCGATTGGTATGGTTAGGGTTCGGCATTTTGAATTTGTGTGCCGTACGATGCATATTGAACCGACGGTTCCTCGATTTCGTGTTTTTCATCAAATGCACTGTACTCAAGGGTTCTATTCTTTTGTTCAAAGAGCATCGGCGAAAAAGATTTCGCTTCATCCTCCAAAATCATTCCACGACTGGAAACAAAAATTCTTTTTTATCAAGGCAGGGGTTTTTCCGATGAAGATGATTTTTAGGGGAAAAGAGGACGTCCCCACTGAAACCATTCAGACTCCTGTTGACGAAAATTGGTACCAGGATTTGAAAGACGTTCCGTCTATTGCTTTACCGGAGAAAGCCCTTGTTGGTGCCAGTATGAGTCTAAATTGGAGGATGAACCGGGAAGACAACCCGGTGTATATGGAGGATGGAAAAGGTACAACTTTGGGGTTTGCCCTGTATGTTCCTCCCCCCTTTTTTTTTTGACCTTGCTCTTTTTCCTTTGTAGTTGTTTCCTTGTATGTTGTTACGTTTGAGAGAGACGGTGGGAAGATGGCTACTATTGTTAAAAAGCCTGAAGAAGAGCTCTGGTATCACCGTATTGTGAAGAACTTTGTTCTTCCGCGGGATGCTGATCTGTCTGCTCAACCTGCTGCTGGTGCTGGTAAGCTTTTCATCCTATTATTTATTGGTTGCTCCTTTTGCGCGTTTTGATAAGTTTTATTCTGCGCTTTGTTAGTAGGTGACTTGTCCAATTTGGGCATAGGCCCTGAAAAGAAAAGGCGCGTGCCAACCGCTACTGCTGCGCTAAAGAAGAATGATGCTGAAAAAGCCCAGCCTTCTAAGGTAAAAAATGTTGGGGGAGAGAAGAAAGGTATGTGCCGCTCTTCTGACTCCTGGTGTGATTATATGGTGGTTTCTGATTCTTTGGAGGGTCTTGCGCCTGCAGTTATAAGAAGACCGAAACCGGAGCCGAGATATACTGCTGATATCCCTCCATCAAATCCTGATGATCCCATTGATTTGTAATCAAGCCCTGAGCGCTTAGTGAGGAACAGAGCAGGGAAAAGAAAGCAGTCTGGCGCTGAAGCTGAAGGTCAGCCCGCAAAGAAGACCCAGAGGAAGAAGATTACCAAGAGAGGCAATCTAGATGCCTTTTTTTCAGAGTCTGTTCCCGGTAAGTGTCATCTTTTGCTCTCTTCTTCTTGCGCCTATTTGAATATTTTGTGATTCATAGGCTTTGTTTTTCAGAAAAAAGCAATTTCTCTGGTTCCCACAGAACCGTTGCCTGTGGTTAATGAAGAACTCCCACCCTCTCCTCCACGCGCTTCTGTTGCGGATCAGTTAAAGAACGCCGAGGTTCCTGAGGGTGAGACGGATAAGGCTGCTGGGGTTGAGGATCTTGGATCTGATAAGCCTGTTCATGTTGTTGCGGATGCAGAAAAGGTTATTAGCCCAGAGATTACGAATGGTGCTGGTAACCCACAAGCCCCTGAGCTTGCTGCTCATGATTTGGAGAAAGGGAAGGCTGCTGGAGAAATCCCTGTTACAACTTCTCCTTCCAAAGCTTCTGGTTTTATGCCTGAGAACATTAAGAAGGTTTCTGCCGAAGACCAAGGCTCATTCTCCGATGCTGGCAAAGATTCTCCAATCTGCCCAGATGAGACTCTGGGGGATTACTATTATAGAACTTATTTGGAAAAAGATGCTTCTGACATTCATGTCCCTGTTTGGAATCTGAAGAAGGGTGACACCTTTTCAGACTGGCGCGTGTGCCGGGACTGGCTACAGGGGATCTTTCCGCCTGGAGAAATTAAGTTTCAAGAAGGGCGTCTCCATGACCAAACTTACCATGCCTACCTTGAGGAGGTTGCTTCTTATACATCCATTACGCATCGCATAGTGCGTGAGTGGCACAGTATGCATAAGGAGTGGTCCGCCTTTAAGGTATCCAAGAAGAAAGTTGTTGATGATGAGAGCCGTGTTGCCCAGTTAAGGGCTAAACTAGAAGCTGATCTGGCCAAGTTTGAGGCTGATCGAAAGACTGAAGAATGGTCTGTTGCGGGCTGGAAGAGAAAGGCGGAAGCCGAAGCTGCCCTTCTTTCCGAAGAGCGCAAGAACTGGAAGAAGATATGTGAGAAAGATAATGCCGAAAAAATGGGTCTCCGCAATGTTATCAATAATCTCAAGGCTGAAGTTGAGAAATTGAAGAAACAGGATGCGGAGATCGAAAGGTTGAAAAAAGAAAATGTTGATGCTGAAGCTACGCGGGATGAGGCGTGTTCACACAGGGAACGAAGCAAACAACAAGAGGTACAAGCATGCGCCACTCTTGCTCTTAGAGATAAAGAGATAGAAGAACTTACTGCTTTGCTTTCTGACCAGGAACAACTCAAGAAAGATCTAGAGCTTGCGCTTACTGAGAAAACTGAAGCCTCCCGCCGCCTAACTGAAACTGAAGAAAAACTAGAAAATTCTGAAACGGCGCAGGCCACAGCAGAGAGTGAGCTTGAACCTTTGAAAAGCGATATGTTATGGTTGAAAGATCGTGGGATTTCCTGTGTAAGTTGTCTCTGCTTGTTGTCCTTGTGGAAATGTTTTGCGCCTTTCTCTTATTTACCTTTCTTGTTTTTATAGGTTGCTGAATCAGTGTTGAATTCTGAAGAGCTAGATAAAACTGTCGCGCGTTTGGTGGTTGCTGCATGTAGTGATGGGTATGCCCAAGGCTATGCTGAGTGTTCGCATCATGTGAATAATGCTCTGAAGGTTGATTAGGATACTAGCAGATCCGCTACTTATGGCGTTAATACAGGCGCTGCCCTTGCAGCTTTAAAAACAGATTTCAACAACTTGCAGCTTCCTGTCATGGATCTTATAAATGTTGCATTGCAATCCGAAGATCACGTGGCGCAACTAAAGGAAATCTTCCCAGATGAAGACGAAGATCTAGTGTAGGTTTCCTTTTGTAATTGTATAGAACAATTTTGTAGTCTTTTGGGATGTATACCCATTCTTTGTTAATGCGCTGTTGCGCAAATAACGTACATTAAAACACTGCCGTGTTTGATAGTTTTTTAGGCGTATCGGTGCGCCAAGAATAGTATGATGTGTGTTTTTTAGTTTACAATATTTTGCATGGGTACAATTACTTTGATCAGGTAAGGCGAATGAAGGTGGTATAAAGCTCATGTGTGAACGTATGGTCTTGTGTGATGTAATCACTGACGGTTCATGAGACTTGTATTATCTTTACCATGATGTTTTTGCACTTACCAAAAGAAATTGTATGCACTTTGTAAGAAAAACACAAGAATAATAGAAACTTTGTTGTTTTATTCTGGGATAAAGCGCAGAGGCCGTTACAAAGTCTATTAAAATAATTACACGGGACTTAACTTACACTCTATTTCCTGTTTAGACTTGATAAACTGTAGTTTGTTCCATTCTGCAAGGAGAGCATAGAGTTGTTGTTTAATTCTTCGCTTTTTTACTCGGGCCTTCTTCGCTTCGAGTGATTTGTTTTATGTCCTTGCGCACGTTCTGTAAGAGGTGAGTGAGCTCACCACTTTTAAGTGCTTTCTCTATCTCGGTGTGCAAGGAGATGCAGTTATTGGTGGTATGACCATTGTCCTTGTGGTAATCACAATACTGACTCGGGGTCCTGTCCGCGTTTGTTCTTCATGGGTGGTGGAGGTTTAAACTGGTAATCCTCCGTTCTTAGAACTTCCGTAGGAGTTTTGGTTAGGGGAGTCCATTGTCTCTCCCTGTTCTCTTGTTCCGCTTCTCTCTGTGCGGCGAGCTTATTGATTGTGGCCCGTGCATCTTTTGGTGAATAGTTCCCTGAGCTTGAATCGCGCCAGCCTTTCTTAAATTTCTTTCCGCCGCTTGGGCCTAAATCTGAGGGTCGGTTGTACGGTGGTGGCGGCCTGTTGGTACTGAGATTCTTTTCCGTTTGGGCATAAACCTTGGCCGCCTCCATTAATTTTTCCCAGCTTTTCGGGAGTCCTTCCGTTCCAGACAGGACTTTTATCATATCGTCGCACCTGACTGCATATTTAAATTGGGTGCGGATCAGCTGCTCGTGAACGTCCCCGATTTCGAGTACCTCCTTGTTATAACGGGTAATGAAGTCTTCTAGGCTTTCATCATCATGGCGCCAGATATTCATTACGTCCGCCGTGTCGCGGATGGATCGCCTTTGCTGGCTGAAATGAACCAAAAACTTCTCGAGCAAATCTATCCATGACGTGATTTTTCCCACAGGCAAGTTATCAAACCAGAGCCTTGCGGCGCCTGTAAGGGTTTGAACGAAGAGGTGGCACCACATTGGTAGGGTCCAACCTCCCACCAGCCCTGCGCTTGTGAAGACTCGCAGATGATCGTCAGGGTCTGTCATTCCATTAAACTTGCCTATGTTAGACGGGAGCTTTGCTTTTTCTAGTGGAGCCAGAGCAATTTCGCTAATAAATTTTGAATTCTCTGCCGCTTCAGCAGGGCGATAGATCAGATCATAGTTGTGCTCAGCCTCAGGATTGTAAACCGCGTGGGGTCTGCACTAGTTGTAATTCGGTTGTAACCGACTGAATACACTGGCACTCTCTCCTTCACGGTAAGTTCGATCATATTCACTGGTGTGGATGTTCCGCTGAGAACCCAACCTGGTGTGAACTGATGGTCTTCTGTGAGAGTATGACTCATCTCGATGCTTTCTTCGATGATTTTCTGATTGAGTATACTCGTATCTCGATGGAGATCTAGAGTAAACCTCTGTGTCTTCGATCTGGACTTGGGATGGCCCATCATGTTGAGAAACATGAGGTACCGATGGTGCCCTAGCACAGGATACTGGCCTTCGTGATTGAGTTTGGGGAGCAGTTTGTGCACACAGTTGTGTGTACACAACATTTAATGCCCCCTGAGATCTGACATACCAGGAGATTGGGGTTTCTCCTGGGGGTAGAATTGAGTTTACAGGGATCTCTGGCTGTACCCCTGGGGTGATAGGTTCGTTTAGATGATTGGATTGCACTTCATTGTCATCCGAGGCTTCTTCTGCAATACCCTCAACCTGGGTATTGTTAACGAAATTTGGCCGAGGGCCATTTTGCCGATGAGTTGAGGTTTCTTCCATTTACAAATGGAAGCAACAGAGTGAATCGTCACGGGGAGAAGGGAGGTTCTCTCCGTGACCACACTCCGGCGTGAGAATAAGTATGTGTTTAAGAAGAAGAAAAAGTATAGGTGAAGTGAATGTAACTTGAAGTTCATACCTGAATTACTCTCATCTTTATAGCCGGGAGTTTGGGCGGGAAAACCTGTTATTGAAATGTTAACGGAAGATACTAACTCCGTAAGCGGTTATTTCCTTCCCCGTTAATCTTCTTGATCTGACGTGAAAGCACACAGATCGCCATTCAGATCATCGGCTGGGGTGTTGCCACATGGAAAGTGGGCAAGTGGAGGCTTCTCTCCAATTCCATGCCATCATCGTGATTTCAGGGTGGCCTGGGATGATGACACATGTCCCAGACGGTTATGACCGTCTGGTGGTGCACGATTGAGTCTTCTAGAAGATTATTGCCATAATCCGGTGTGACTCCTTATCGTGTGGTATGAGTTTAGTAAATAATATCCAAGTCTGGGTATTATTTAAGCGGAAGTGCTTGTTGGGATTTTTATCCCTTTGTTATGGAGGACCAGCGCAAGGATTTATAATTTTCCTTTTAACGCGTAAGTGTTGTCTGCTGTTTTTCTTTTAAACTCTTTTTGTAGGACCAGTGCGCGGCCGCGTAAGGCCAAAAGAGGGTTAAAAGATAAGGTTGTGGTATGGTCCCAAGTACTTAATACGAGGTTTTTGGGACCTTACCCCTTCAATGGAGTATGACACTTTGGGTGCCAAATCTACGCATATTTCTCTCCTTCATGAGAGTGACAATAAACCATGATCTGGTTTAATCGTTCTATTCAATATTATCGATGCAAAGAAATGATAGCATATAGAATACAAGATATAGATAGCAACAAATCATTCAATACATGACCTCATAGCATGTCATCATATAAAAACAACTTATAATAGGCCTTTATGAAATAAGAAACCTTTTCATCACTAATAAGCAAACGTATATAATTTATGTAATAACTTATCATGGTATATCCAATCCCAAAGATATGGTATAACCAATCACAAAGATATCTTATATATATATGTCACTTACTTTGAAACTTAAACATATATTTCTTTCAAGTTCTCAGATCATTTATTACTTGTATTTGAAAAATGCAATACTGATGAATTACATAGCGTACTCAATTTTTTCTTCTCAAATATTGATATTTAGAAAAAACTAATGACATCACATAAACATTCTATATATTGCACATATGAATCATATAGCAATGGTCACCATTTTATACAAGCAATAATAATAGCTAATCAGCAATTAAATTGTTAAATATTATGACATAGCCTAATGAATGCATGAGAGATACCGACATCGCTAGAAAAGGGTTTCTCTAATAACAACTAATGATATCTAGCAATAGGAATCAATTATATAAATTTCTTATATGCAAAATTTGTGATAAATGCTAGTATAACCCTAGTATAAATACAAAATGTTATTTTTATAATCATGCTATAACAATAATAATATATTGCATTATAGATTGTATACTTTATTTAAAACTAAATCATGTGATGTTCCCACTGAGCACTACACACATAACTCATTTATATCTAATTGTGTAAAAGTCTTTTGGCATGCTATATATTAACAATGACTAGTGAAAACAATTAATTACGATCCACATTAATATTATATCTTCTTTTATGGCCAACAAGCAAACAAATTCAGTTAAAGGAATAAAAAGGACTTCACCTGGGGTTTAATAGAAAAAGTGTATATATTATGTCCTTGATTGAGTAGTAAAACTTTATGAGATAAGACTAGTAAAACTTTATGAGATAAGATGTTCTTTTCAATCAATTAAAAAGCATAAAACTTTTTTTTTAATAAATTATCATGGTATAATTAATTATAGTGTAACAAAAAAAATATATCTCACGTATACATATGTGTCATGTTAATTTGAAACAATGATTTTAACATATCATCATTTGTTTACTAGTAAATAAGTCCACCTTTTTTTACTTTCTATAATAATAAATTATGTAGTCTCATATAATCATAAAAGTATCACAAGGGTCTCAATGCTATAAATATAATCTCTTACCATGCAAATATTTCACATATTCACCTGTAACATCTATCTAAGCCAACTTTATAAATAAGATACTAACTCATCAATATAATCAAAATCACCATAACAGAAAGCAAATTTAGTTAAATCTAATTGCTTGGTGTATGCTCTTGTGCTTCTATGCAACCATCTAAATTCATTTTTTTTTTACCACTGTGTTCATACATTCTTATCCAAGCACTAAAAATAAATTAAGAAGTAGGCTACATATTGTTCATTAAAATAATGAGTAATATGATATCTAATATGAATGGGTAATTATTTAACTATATCTTTTATGTATGCACTGAAATCAATATTTTAGGGTATATGTCCTAAATTCATTTTTTGTCTTATCAATAAATTAAAATATACTAAATAACAAAATATCAATACTTTTGAACTTAGAAATATATTTAAATACTATAAATTAGCAAGTTACTTATGCATATATGTGTTGTACATGATGCTTTGGGAGTTTTTCAAAAATAATTTTGAAATTTTTATTTCTAACTCTAAAGTTTACATATTTGGCAAATTAGGTTTAAAGTTTCAATCTTAAGTAATTTAACCCTTTGATTAATTTGATATTTCACTTTTAATTCTAAAGTTTCCATCTTTTCCAATTAACCCCTTTGATTTTTTTGCTTTTAACACAATGTTTTTCATCTTTTACAATTTAACCCCAATACTTTTTTACTTTAAATTTTGATCCCTTAGACTTTTCATCTTTCGTAAATTTTCCGTTTAACGTTTCGTTCTAAATTTTCCGAGTTAACACGTCGCAATATGCGTGTGGGGTTCAATGTTTTTTCATCTACTTTTCCCGTTTTACATGCCTATCCCAGCGCGTCTATTTTTCCCGTTTGATAGGTCTGTCGCAATGCGTGGGTCATAAATCGACTTAGTTACTCTTTTCTATGTTTTACACACAGGATCGTGGTCATGTAAGAAACATTTGCATTTCATCTAACACGATATATAACTAAAGAATCTCCGCCGCATTGTGGCGAGTGGTAATTCTAGTTATATCAAAAACTGAAACTTAAATAGTCCTTTAAAATTGTAAATAAAACGGTATAACGTCTCCATTATTTAAATAATCTTTTGAGATTGATATAAATTGAATCAAAACATAGATTTAGTTAAATAGTTAAATAATCTTTGAATTCATTGGCCCATACAACAACTCCCATTTTCAAATTAAAATTCAATTCAAATCAATATAATATTATAATTCGTCAATGCATATATGTATTATGAGCAATAATTTTTTACGTTGTTACCTGATTTGCCACTTGAGATAGGTTCGTGAATGCGGAATGGAACGACCCGTCAAACGAGCGGTTGGGTGGGATGTCGGTGACAACTGTTGTAAAATGAGACTCGCAGTTGGTGGCTTCAGTAGGCAATATTAACTTGAACAGAACAATAGAGAATCGCTACCACTGTTTTTTTCGACAAAAACACCGTCATGCTAATAACGTATTGTGAAACGACATACTAGCAACTAACATACAGATAAGAACAAAGATTATATGTATTGTAGAGAGAAATATAGAATATGGAATTCATATTCGTTTAGATATAAACATGCAATACAAAGAACCTCTATATATAGTGTTCTTACATTAATACAAAGGACATGAAGAGACGGGAGTTAGAATGTGGATAGTCACCATAATATAGTTTATTTATAACACTCCCCCTTAACTATCCACGTGATAAAAGAAAACAATGTATTATACACTTGGTGATTTTTGATAGTTTAGTCCAAAGAGTTAAATGCCATTTTAGTCCATGTGGTTTGGGTCATTTTGACAGTTTAGTCCAAAGGTTTTATTTTCGCATGTGGATCCAAAAAGGTTTCAACGTTGCCATTTTAGTCAACTGGGTTAACTTCATCCAGTTTTTATGTTAACGAGAAGGGCAATTCATTCATTTTATATGGCCGAATTGCCCTTCTAGTTAACAGAATTACATATAAAATTACCGAATTGCTCTTCTCGTTAACAGAAAAAATGGATGAAGTTAACACAGTGGACTAAAATGGTAACGGTGAAACCTTTTTTGACCCATATGCGAAAAATGAAACATTTAAACTAAACTGTCAAAATAGCTCAAACCACAGGGACTAAAATGACATTTAACTCTAATTTAAATTTTATGTATTTAAACAAAATAAATAAAACATATTTTAAACATAAATGACATTAATTAAATAAAGACCTTACATTAAACTAAATAAAAAAAAAAAGACAATACATAAAATTAAAACTAGTAACATAAATTAAAACCATAAAAAATTAGAAATAGCGTGGCCAATTATATATATATATATATTTTGTGATCTCGTGTTTTCAGGCTAGTGTGATTTCCAACATATCCAGTGGAACATTGTCGGAAGCATGTGTTTAACATTAACTTTTGGTGATTGAATTGGTGGACGCCGATAAGCAAACGGGTCAAAAGAGTTTTGGGCATCTATGGGATATTCATACTGACTGGGTGCAACCATCGTGGGACCTTGTGGGAGTGAAAATAATTGTGGTGGAAAATTGGGTTGGGGTTGGGTGTTGTAAAAATCCGGTTGTATAGTTTGGGAGTAAAAATATGGAGGTTGAGAGTGTGGGGAATAATCGTGTTGTGATTGAAATGACACATTTGAACCACTCAATCTGCCTCGTCTACTTTGCAAGCCGTGTCCCCTTGCCTTCGGACCAGAACCGGAAATTTGTTTCTTGCCATAACCCTTGTTTTGTCTATCCATAGTGTATGAGAAAATTGAGATTTAGTGTATGTGAATTTGGTGAAAAATGAGATGGTTACATGGATTTTAAATAGAAAACAATTTATTTATTTTATTGTGTAATGGCTATAAAGCCGTTTGAAAACAACCAAACGGTTAAAATTGAGATGGATCACACGCGGTAACAAATCACAAAATTCAAGTAGCCGTGCGGTAAAAAAATGGTTGGCGGCGGTGTTCCCCGCAGGGTAAAGGGGTTTATCATACCCTTTACCGCTTCCACACCCTTATTCTATCAAAATCTGACACAAGCAACAACAAAATCAAGCAATAAATAAATCATTTTCATTGACCTAAATTGTTGAGATTTGTATCGAACAAATTTGTACTAAAACATGTAGAAATTATATAATAACAAACTAACTAGTTAAAGTACCCGTGTAGTCTCAAAGTAAATTATATTATTTAACAATGTTGACATTAACTTTTAAACAAAAGAAAGTTTAACTACTTAGGTAAATATCTAATATCTAATTACAATGAAGAACTCTTGAGGTTTCGACACCACACCAGCAAATGCAATGGCAAGATCGGCAAACAATAGAGCAGCCCCAGCTGCCACCCCTCCAGCTAAGGCTACAATTGCATTGTTAATACGAAACATGTTAAAGAGCGTTTTGATATGTGCATTAAAAATAGTTTTGTGGTATTAAATACACAAAATCAAATAATCAGTTGTAAACTTGACAACTTGTATTAAAATCAAGTATATGAAATAATGTTTGGATTTAATTTCCCGTTATACATGTACTTAATTCAACCATGTGATCCCTAAATAATGAGATACATGTAACCGGATAATAACTTATAAAAAGCGCATCCAAAAACCCTCATAAAGCCTAATACTGTATTCTTATTTTCAAAATAAAGATGATAAACCTTATATACAAGACAGATGCGTGTATTTAAATTAGTCACTTGGTAGAGGAATTGGAGGTGGAGGTACAAACAGTGGTGTCCGGTGCATGGCCGACCAGTAACCAGGTACCAAATATTATAACTTCTACATAAATATGACCATATAAACACATCGGTACAAAACTTTTCATATATCCAACTTATAAGTGACAAAATGGCAAGCCAGGCGACAGGTAAATAATATTTTCTAGTAGTTATACCAAATATTAATTTAGTATTAAATTATTATTATTATTAAGATAATAATATAATTTTTTGTTTAATAAACTACTTAGAACATTGTAAGGATTTCAATACATGCTTAACGACTTCCAACCTGGTAGACCCAATTGACCCATTTCATTTTTAGCAAAGTGTTTTTATATTTGACATGTTATGAGTTGCATACAACACAATGTTGACTGATCATAGATCTACAATTAAAGATTTGATTCCAGGACCAAGAATTCTGATCATAGATCTATAATTCAAGATTTAATTCCAGGTCCAAGAATCTTCTGTTTTCCTGTCAAAATGCTATTCTACTCATGGTTAGAGTAACATTTAGCATAAACCTCCTTAATAATTAACAAAACAAAAAAAAAAACTTGAGATATCCAAACGCATCAATTACCTTGTAAATCTTGTTACCAAAAACATGCAGTAGTCAAAGATTTGCATCTTTGTGAGATACCTCAACGTGTTACACAAAGCATTGATAAATGTTGGTGTCAATGTCGAAAGTATATATATCATGGTTCACATATATACTCGTTTACCTCGGCCAATGTGAAAATAAAACTTCATACATGTCACCTCGTGACTCTTTCTTAACTATATGAAAAGTTCAATAAAAATAATAAAAACATAAACTAATTGCATTATTGCTGTTATATTTTAAGAACTAGGTTATATACCCGTGATTTCACGGGTTATGGGTTGTTTTATAAAAATTTATATTTACAGAATAATTTTATATATATGATTTCTTATAATTGGATAACCTCTTCATACTAACACCACTTTAACGTCCTTTCTACCACGAGTTTTTCTTAACATGCCGCCTTGCTAACGTGACTGATACGTGACTCTTAATGTCTCCTATTTATACCCTCCCACACTTAATGTTTTATACCCGTGACTTTCACGGGTTATGGGTTGTGTTAAAAAAATCTATATTTATAAAAGTACTTTTTTTGGTATGATTCTATATAGACGTGTCGAGACAGATATGTAACATGTGCTTGAGTAACAAAAATCAACTTTGATCATAGCTTGAAGACATATGGGTAGCGAAATATATTCATATATGTCATACACTTTTAAAATATATTTAAGATAAAATAGTATGAAAACGATTTGGTCGTCAGATAGACCGAACCAACAACATTATATATGTAACCTCAAAAAAGACAATTGAAAATAAAATTCAATTTAAAAGGTATAAACTAAATCACACAATGAATTTCATTTTTTTAGATACCAATGAACTTTATGGGATATGAATTGATTTTTAAAAATTTAAATTTGCAAAATAAATTTTTTTATATGATTTATTATAAATTGAACATTATTTTTTTTTGTTGGGGGAAGATAAAAAAAGGATCCGATTGTATATGTGGGTGGGTTTTATTTGTTTGGATGATCCAAGGGTTGAAACTGATCCCACCCAACACTCCCAAAACACACAGGAGACTTACTTGCTTCCTCCTACGCTTCTTCAACTCTCCCAAAACACACTAACCACTACCAAACTCAAACCCTAGAATCTCTGGATTCGGTACCTTCTTTAACATACTGAGACGCGACAAAGATTACACTAAAGAAACGGTTATCAACTAACATTTATCAGAAATCTCTGCATTCGGTAACCTTTTTTTAAACTGATTTCTTGTTTTTTTCACAGATTTCATTGTTTTATTTGTTTAATAATGTTAAATAATCAGAATCTAAGTGTCGGAAAACAAAATAATGATGACCGGAACTTCAATTGTTTGTGTTAATTTTCATTTGAAACCCTAAAACGTAGATTTTGAATGCTTGTGCTTGATTAATGCTCTGGTTTTTTAGAATTTTGCCACTGTTTGGTATTTGATGTAACATTTCTGGTTAGAATGATATTTTTTAGGGTTATGCTTGATAATGGTGATGTTTTATGCTGAATTTTCATGGTAATGTTTCTATGAACAACCTTATAATGCATACTTGAATGGTTATTAATAGAGAATGAGATTGTAAAACTTGAATATGTTCGCTGAATTGAATGTTTAGTGTGTTCTGCTTGGTTTGGGCATGTGTATAAGATGTTCGATGAAATGCCAATAGTTTATTTTCATTCTATTTTGGTACAGAAATACAAATACTTCTTTTTATTGATAATATCATTGATTTTTTGTCTAATTATGTATAGGATTATTACTGCGTTTAATTATTAAAAGTGAGAATTGGTAAATTCTTTACAAGTTAGAGATATATAGATACATAATCTTTTTTAAGTTTTCATTTTGTAAAGGTTGATTACAAACAGGGGAAATGTTCATATCATATGTTCCTGGCTTGGTTCTCATGTTTATATGTATATATAACTTTACAAAATTTGAAGTTATTGTGTTATACTTGTCTGGCTAGCCGCTGATTATATATGCAAGTTATGACCATCAATTGTCTAATTAAACAATTTTTTACTGATTCTCACTCTGCTTGATTATGAAAAATATAACTACTTAAATTGGGTGCAGAAATGGATTCAACGAAGATACCTTCTTCGTTCTTAAAATTTATTGGAGAAGATATTGTGTTTTTGGTATGTTTTTCTTCTTTTGGTCGTAATGTGATATTGTTATTTGACATTATCATCTCACATGTTTGCTATTGCTTTATGTTTTGTATTGCTTTATTAGACCATACCATCTGACTTTGCAACTAATATGTGGGGAGATAAAGTCCCCTATGGTAAAACAGTACAAATAAGAGATGGTGGCAGTTTGACGTTTGTAAGGATCAGAAACAGAAATGGTGAACCTATATTTACTGACAGATGGAGTATGTTGGTTAGAAAAAATGCTTTGAAATTAAAAGATGGAGTATTGATAACAGCCACCGGGCCATACACATTCAATGTTTCATAGTTCAAAGAATATGTCTGTCAAAACTCTTATTTTACAGCACAACAAAAAACTGTACCAGAAATGTCTGTAAGTGACTTTATATTAGTTCAGTACTCGTTTTTAACAGCTGTCTAATTTTTTGTAATTCTCTACTAATGATTTTTTGAATTTATTTTATAGCTTATGCCTCATACATTTTGGAACAACTTTTATGGTAAAAACTACAAGGGTGAAATGGCAAGGGTATATATTAGAGAAAGATTTTGGAATGTCAAGTGGGAAGCATGTTCGCATTGTTGTTGTTTCAAAGGTGGATGGCGTAAACTGGTTGAGGAGGTGCCTTTGGAGAACGAACCATACTTGGTTTTTACAATGCTTGATTTGAAAACCTTTGAACTTTCTGTTTTTGATGCAGAGACTGGCACTGAAATCGTTTTTAAAAAAGATGACGTGGTAAGTACATCATGTGTTTTATTTTTACGAAATTTGTTGGGATTGAACCCTGCCAGAGGAACAAATAATGAAAGGCAAAACCGGATCATGACAGTGGATTCACAATAAGCAGCAGTTTACACTAAGTCTTCTCCCTTGAAGGTAATTATAACATCTGATGGTCTTACATCCACTGCCCGGATACAACTGCTGTTCTTCTAACTACTGATGAAGCCAGAAAACTGCTGAGAACTAAGCACTGCTGGTACAATCTACTGATGACAAAGCACTGCCCAATCAAGGACTGATCAACCTTGAGGAAAGCACTGACATAAAGAGAGAGCAGTAGTTTAGTATATCATCTGTTTCATGTATAGTTAGTAGTTAAGTTTAGCAGTGTTTGTATAAGAACAGTAGATACAGGTTGCTAAGCTGTTAGACGTCGCTTTCATGGTGACGTCAGCTGAGATGCCTCAGCGGTTTGGACTGTCTATAAATGGAACAGTACTCTGTACTGTTACATTTGATCGTTTTGAGTGAGTTCTTCTCCTCAATTCAATCCTTTCATCTTGTGCAACCAACCACTGTAGTATCAGGCTGAGGGGGAGCTTAGTTTGTAAGCTTGCAATGTAATCTTTTGCTTTGAATTGTAATCTTTCGACTCTATGAAAAGCAAATGTTTATTAAACTATTTTCTCCTTTGATTGTGTTTACAAAGTTTGTTATTTATTTCCGCTGCACTTTACATTGTTTCATATTAATTCATTGTTCAAATCATACAAATAAACACAATCATGAGGGCCTTCGATCCTAACAATTGGTATCAGAGCCTGGACAGTCAAATTCGATCTAACAATCAATTTGACATAACAGTTCGGCTCATAATTCATTGATACTAAGGTTGAGTGCATTTTGTTGAAAAACAGAGTGCTGAGAAAACCATGCTCAAAGTGGTTATTCAAAAACTCTGTAAATCAACCAAGATGTCATATGACACACAAATCTCACACAACAAGTGATTTCATGCACAAGACACTCATGGTTTTTAGATCTGAAAACATATTTGTTAAAACTATGGGATTATTTCTTATTTTCAAAATTGATTTCAACTGTTGCTATGAAATCTGTGATGTCACTATATTAGATGACAAAGTTGAACCTCAGATTAACAAAAGCCTATGTTCATAAAAACATTAGTGTTTTTGCTAACGTATAAAGAGGGAAATTAAAACTTTAGTCATTAGATCTTATGTGTTGAAAATAGGTTGACATCCTTATAAGGAACGAATCAACTCTGTTGAAATACATCAAGAAAACAGGGGTCTAGATAGTCCGTATCATATGTAATGTGAGATTAGTCAAAAATTTGTACAAATATGGCTAAACCTCATAAAGCATTACTGCAAAATGATTCTGGATTAAGTATTCCTTCAATAAAGACCTCCCAGTAAGTATTTCATTACTTATAAATGGGAAGGGTAAAAAGGGAAGAAGATAATCATAAAATCTCAGTAGTGTGTTTATCTCAAAACTTTTGAACTCGGAAGAAAAGAGTATAAACATAAAACACTCATGAGTCAAAGTTTGGGGTAATTATGGTCATTAGGCAACTATGTGCAACCATTGGTTCAGGGAAAGGTTCAAGTAACAATAAGTATTCGCAGAAGGATAAACTTTCAACAGGACTAGACAAATGCCCTCATTTCTGTTGTCAATCATTCAACAAGAGAATGGTACCAAACAGTGGTCAAAATGTATTTAAAATTTCATACCACTGGTGTCAAACCACTGACCATTTTCATAAGCTTGGGATTGATATGATTAAGAGTTTCAGTGGAAAATTAACATCAGATCCTTTTGTTGCTGTTTTCAGAAAATCCTTTGATTTTAAAAAAAAAAGGTTTTCTCAAATAAAGCAGGATATATTATTCTTTATTTTGTTTTTTTGGAATGATATATTTTGAACTTTTTACTTGTTTTTTATAGTAAAAATTTCAATCTCCTGTGAGGATATATGACCTTATTTTTGGTGGTGATATTATCCTCAAAATAGATCAAAAGGAAATGGTATATTTGTCATGGTCATGTCAATCTCAAGTTTGTTCTTACTTTATGAAAAGGATTGATTGTCAACAGATCTTAAAATACTTGGGCACTCATGTTTTAATTCAAATATTATAACAAGGATGAGTTGCTTTGGTAAAAAGTTTACATCATCTGGGTACTAAACCACTGTCAGAAATTTGAAAAAAAACTTCAAAATGTGTAAATGACTTGTGGTAAAACCTTGAATGAAAATTCCTGTAAAAGTTGCTGATATAATGTGCTTTCAAATCATCATCATTATTTTACCTCTAACCACTGTCTTGTTCAACCATCTGTTTACTAAGTCTGTCCACTGCTGAAAGCCATCCTCTGTCCACTTATTTCCTTGACAAACTCTGTTGTTCAAAAGCAGTGTCTTATCCACTGATATGTTATCCACTGATAGTGAAAATCATCCACTGCTTCCATTTTACCGTTGTAACCACTGCCTTCAACAGTAACTTTCATAAAAGTAATGTCCTTCATTTCATCAGAGTTTGGCATGTGGGCAGTACTTAGTGGTCGGTACTTTTGTAACCGCTGCCACGTCAGCCTTCACTTTTTCCTCTATAAAACCCCCACTTCACACCAAAACAGGGTTTTACTGTCGAATTGAATTCTCAAAAATTCTCTTCTCAAAACAGTTTTTCTTCAAATTCCTTCACAAATCTCTTCGATCATCATCTCCAAAATGACAAAATCGAAGCCATTTGCAACACCCACTTCTAAATCAACGTCTAAACAAGCCTCTCAAAAGGCAACACCCACCGAAATTCCACACAAACCATCTCACAATCTTTTGGGTTTACTCACAAAACCTGGCACCACAGATATTTTCGATTCCATCCTTGCTACCATCTCCGCATCAAAGTACAAAACTTTGTTAACAGCGGATGCACCAATTTACTTGACAACCCAAAGAGAGTTTTGGAAGAATGCAACCCTTGAAAAACAAGGAGACACTGTAATAGCCATCAACTCTTCTCTAAAGGGAAAAGTTGTCAAGATTACACCACAATCAATTTCAGAGGTCTTTCAACTCGATGATCAGGAAGGTACAATTTCTTTCCCCAAAAATGAGTTAAAAAATGATTTTCTGGAAAGAGGGTATAATGCAGAAGTCAAAAAGGATACCTTACAAAAAGGTTACTTCCCTTCTGCAACAAGGTTTTTATTTCATACCCTTCTCATGTGTGTTTCAAACAAAACCACTGCTTTTAACGAAATACCATTAAAAAATCAAAATCTGGGATATGCTATTCTTCAAGGAGAAAATTTTAATTATTCTCGGGAAATTTTTAATGATCTGGTTAAAAATGTTGAAACAAAGGCATTCTTACTATTTCCAAGATTTTTAAGTTATTATTTTGAAAAGAAACTTGGTAAGAGTGATCCTGCTGCAATAAAACAAGGTGCATCTATTCAAATAAACTGTTTAACTGCTGAAACTTTTACAAGGATGTCCACACCTTGCAAAACACAAGCAGAGGTGCCTGAGCAGATTTTAGCAGCTACCACTGCTCCTCAGGTATCTGCTGCTGAGCCCACTGCTCAAGGTGATCAAAGTAGCACCACAACTGCTTTGAAACCCACACCTAAAATCACCAAAAAGCCACAGAAAAAGAAAAATCAAAAACCCCCCCAAACCCATCAAAAAGGCAACTCTGGAGGATGAGATACCAGAGCAAATGCCTGTGACAACACAAAAGTCACAAGAAACCACTGCTGCTTCTTCCTCACAGCAGTTGGTACAAATATCTCAACCCATAACCGAAACTCCTCCTGCTTCTTCTAAAAAAGAACAGGTTGTACAAATAGGGTCTCCACATCATGATGCCCTGGAAACACTCGTTTCCATCATCCACAACCCAATGCCCGGGGCAAATCCTCTTTCTACACCAAACATCACATCCACAATTTCCCCACTAACTAAACTTCTGTTGGATGCAATCGATTTGAACCAGGCACTAACCAGTCCTTCTCAATCACCTATTAATGAGAATATACCTCAACAAATGACTGGGCCTGATGTATCAATCCTTGCTAACCCACCAACACAACCTGAGGAGGTTACACCCCTTGAGTTACAAGTAACTCTTAGTGGTATTCCAAGTGAAGCAGCCACTATAAATGTTGAACCCACTGGTTTACATTTGGACAGTGGTTACATCAATAAGACTTCCTTGGAGGCAATTCCTTACATAGCACCTCAGCCAACCACCAGTGGATTTATTTTTACCACTGGCAACATCAAAAGGTTGTCAAGTGTTGAAGGAAGAAGACCCCAGTACCAAGAAAAAGGGGCATCAGTGGTTTATGTTTGGAGTATACTCCCTACTTCAACCACTGATAAAACCACTGCTAGTGGGAAATCAGATGATCCCATTAAATTGGGTGATGGTTTAAAATATTTGGAATTGACGGAACGTGTTGATAAACTGGATACTTCAGTTGCAGATATCAAAGAAATGCTGCAACAGTTGTTGACAGTACAAAAGATACAATCCACTGTTGTTCCACCTCAAGCACCTGCTCCACCACAAGCATCTGCTACAAATGAGCTCTGGAACCTCTTCCAACCTTTTCTCTAACAACAAAAAGAAATGGCTGATCAGCAACATGAACTACATGTCAAAAAGCTGAGAAACATAATGGAGTCTAGGTACAAGAACACTCAAGCAGATATTAAGGCAATCAAGGCCCATTTATTGGAAACCACTGGCACTGCTCCTCCAACAGTACTTTTCATTGATCAACTTCCCCTAGATAATGCCAAAAAGGGGGAGAAAATTCAGGAGTGGAAGAAGAAGGGAATAGATGATGGTCTTTACATTGAACCAGAAAGGGATGCTATGACCAGAAAAATTCCTATGCCAGATGGTAGTAAAAAGGTTGATGCTACCCAAGAAGCACTTGATGAAGGAGTAGCAAGTGTAAAAAGGGATAGAATGGCAAAGGATATTTCAAGGTGGAATGAGGAGAAAAGAGCTTTCATGGAGCTGTATGCGCAGGGTTGTTTTGGGTCAAAGGATACTAAAAATCCTAAGCCAAAAAGGAAACCTAAGTCCATCCCATCCAGAATTCCAAAGCATATTCCAAAACCACCATCCAAAAGCCATCAGCATCAAACCTCCACCCAAACAGCTGTTGTAACTCCTGCTGTATCAACTACTGCTGGTACTTCAGAGGTTTCAACATCTGTTATTACTTCAACACACACCATAACCACTGCCTTACCACCACCACAATCACCTCCAAAAACAACCTCACCACCATCACCTCCTGCCAAAAAGCAGAAGACAACAGATGTTACAAGATCTGTTGTAATGACAACAGTGGTTGAAACACCAGTTGTTTCAACAGCTGTTAGTCAATCACAAACCACTGCCACTCAATCTACCACCACTGTTCCACCCAAAACATCATCAGTCCCTCCTCAAACAAAAAGGAGAAGGCTAATTCTAAAAGATGATGACACATCTCCACCACCTACATCTTCAAAATCTCTGTCAATTGTCACAATTCCAAAACCCATGCCTCTCTCTTCAGCTCAAATTCTAAAGATATTACCTCCTACTGGTGTCTCATTTCCTCTGGAACTCATTGCAGTTAGGGAAGAAATCAAATCTTTTTACTATGAGGATGACCCAGCTAAAAGGAGTTTGCCATCAGTTGAAGGATATCCCAGGCCTAACAACATTGAAGAATATTTGAAGATCAAGGCCAAGCAAGCAGAGGATATCTCAATAAAAAATAAACAAGGGAAATTTGATAGAGAATTTCATCAAAACTATCAGTTTCTACTCACACAGGTCAGAGCTATGGAGCAATTTGCCAAAAATGTATGTCAGCAAATCTCAGAAAGGGCAGATGAGTCCTTGAGAAAAGACTACATTGAGAACATCATGACCTACAAGAAATACAAGGGGGAGAAACACATGTACAAAAATTGGACCATTCCTGAGCTTGAAAAAGAGGCAGCCAGGATTCAAGACATGATCAAAAATAAGGTCAAGCAGACTCCTCCTGAAAAATTCAAACAATTTGAAGCTGATAAGATCTTAGAGTTGAAGAGAATGAAAGAGGAGCTGATAGCAGCTGATTATGGGTCAAAGAATTCTGTGACAAAATGGGGAGAAGATAGGGTCAGGGCTACCTACAAAAAGTTGGAGGAACTTAGAAAGAAAGACCCAACAGTTCCTAAAAAGCCTGACTACTCCAAAGCAGAGGTCTCAAAAAGACCACCAAAGCTGCAAGTCAAAAGAACCATTGCTCCAGCTGGTGCTGCCATCTACAAAAGAAGGAGTCAAAACCAGTCAGGTGCTGAAACAATTCAAGATCTAAAAGCCGGAAATGCTATTGTAAAAGAGGGCATTAGATTAATGATAAAAGAAGATCTTGAATTGGAATAATCTACAAGTACTGCTCAGCCAGTCATGAATAGGCCAGCATCTCCAAACTCCTCTTAAAATAAATCTCTCCCAAGAAACCCATTGGGTTCAAAAGTACTAAAGTGGATGTCTGATCAAAAGACCCACGTATTGACTCTGGTCAGATCCAATGGCGAAGTGAAGTACATATCAAGGAAAGAAGCACTAGGCCTTGGTGTTGAAGATTTGCAGGATCTCCTTGAACTTTCACTGTGCAGGGATGAGGATGACTCAAGTTCCAAAGACTTTGAAGCAGAATTCAAAAGAAAAGCAAAGGAACTTCTGATGAGGAATAAAGATCCAGAATAATGAAGGGTTTTGGCATTATCTGTTCCAGGGGGAGATTGTTGGGATTGAACCCTGCCAGAGGAACAGATAATGAAAGCCAAAACCGGATCATGACAGTGGATTCACAATAAGCAACAGTTTACACTAAGTCTTCTCCCTTGAAGGTGATTATAACATCTGATGGTCTTACATCCACTGCTCGGATACAACTGCTGCTGTTCTTCTAACTACTGATGAAGCCAGAAAACTGCTGAGAACTAAGCACTGCTGGTACAATCTACTGATGACAAAGCACTGCCCAATCAAGGACTGATCAACCTTGAGGAAAGCACTGACATAAAGAGAGAGCAGTAGTTTAGTATATCATCTGTTTCATGTATAGTCAGTAGTTAAGTTTAGCAGTGTTTGTATAAGAACAGTAGATACAGGTTGCTAAGCTGTTAGACGTCGCTTTCATGGTGACGTCAGCTGAGATGCCTCAGCGGTTTGGACTGTCTATAAATGGAACAGTACTCTGTACTGTTACATTTGATCGTTTTGAGTGAGTTCTTCTCCTCAATTCAATCCTTTCATCTTGTGCAACCAACCACTGTAGTATCAGGCTGAGGGGGAGCTTAGTTTGTAAGCTTGCAATGTAATCTTTTGCTTTGAATTGTAATCTTTCGACTCTATGAAAAGCAAATGTTTATTAAACTATTTTCTCCTTTGATTGTGTTTACAAAGTTTGTTATTTATTTCCGCTGCACTTTACATTGTTTCATATTCCTTCATTGTTCAAATCATACAAACAAACACAATCATGAGGGCCTTCGATCCTAACAAAATTATTTATTATTCTTGTTATTAAACTTTTACACATTAATAGTTATGACTTTTTTGTGAAGGGTAAAGGCAAGTGTAAGATACATACTGAAGAGGTTTTGGTAAGAAAGAATGAAAATATTGTACGTCATTTTTTAATTCGAATTATTATTTAACTTTTACATATTCATACTTATGGTTTTTATTGTGCAGGTTAAAGGCAAGTCCAACCTAGATGCTCAGGTATTGATAACCAAAAATGAATATCGCTTACATCATTTTCCGTTTTATATTTCATAATAATTTATTTATTTACAAGTTATTACTTATTTGTGATACTTTTGGTTTAATATATATAAATGATTAGAAATATAATGCATTAATCTATATCTTGATATTTCTGTTACGTACATTATTATATTTATCTTATTGTAGCACACCAATCCAACAGTAATAGATAAACACGTGCTATTTATTTTGCATACATATTTAGGCAAATGTTACATATTGTGTGAAACTATGCTGAAAATTGTTGGGTTCGCTATGAATATACTGATTTGTTCATTGCGTTTGGTGATAATACATGTTGTATTTGTTTCGTGATAATATAGTCGTTTGTTCGTTTGGTTTGCTATTAATATAGGTGTTATTTGCTTCATGATAATATAATTGTTTGTTTGTTTGGTTTGGTGATAACTTAGGAGTTATTTGTTTCCTGATAATGTAGGTGATAATATTGTTTTTAGTGATAATATAGTTTAGTGTTCATTTCGTGATTATATATGCAAGTGCTCGTTTTGTTTGGTTTGGTGATAATTTCTGTTGAATATCTATCTATAATATGTTGTAATTAATTTAATATGTTGTGCTTTTCAGAGACTACCAATTGGTTCACCTCTTAAGCGAGAACCATCAATTGGTTCACCTGTTTTGACGTTTATAAGAGTTGCTGAACAGAAAATTGTAAGATTTTATAGCTTTTTATTGTTAGGTTGTTAAACTTTTTATCAAGAGGCTATATTTACTTTGACTGCAATATGTTGTGCTTTTCAGCGACTACCAACAGACGTGTCATGTATGTTGGATCTGTCTCCTTGTAATCTCAAAGAAGTCATCGTTCAAAACATGATAGGTGAAGTAAAGAGGATGATGACCACATGTGAAAAACGTGGCAAACGGTTCCAATATGGCTTGCTTGGATGGTTGGCTTACTTGAAAGCTTGGAAGATCAACTTCGGTGCAGAACTGTATTTTGAGTTCCATAAGTGTAGTAAGGTCTTGATATTGTCAAAGGTTTTAGTGAGGGTTAAAAACAAAAGGTTGCGTGCATGAACTGTGGGAAGTGGTCATGTGGTTGTTATTATAAACAGTATGTGGTAGTTTTTTTGGTTGGGCTTTATAGTCCTAGGTGGGTTGTTATTATAAACCTACTTATGTAAATGTAGGTTAGCATGTCAATGCGTGGTTAGTTGGTCTTTTTGGGTACAATAGCTTAACTAATTTTCATCTTTTGTGTTATGCTTAATAGTAATAGACATCGTATGATTTATTAAACTTTAGTCTTGTCATGGTGATGTCTATAATAGATGACGAATTTTGGTACAACTTCATTTTTGTCGAATTATTTTAGATATGTTTAATATTACAAACTTGTTTCCATTCATTTGGTTTTAAAACGTCAAAAAGTTTTTTTTATGATTTATAACCTGATAACTCTTCATGCTAACACCCATGTTTGGCAAACCTTACCAAGAAGGAAAAAAACAGAAATTCAATTACTTAGGACATTTAAGCGAGTCGTGTTAGGAAGTTGAACTTTTAATGGTTGTACGATCATATTACGAATAAACTTTAATGAATAATGATATTTCCATCACTACAACTGAAATATTCTTGAACAGTTGAACACCCCAAATCAAACGACTCATGTCGCAAAACGACCTAGATTGCCAAATTCAACAGTAAATAACGGGTTACATACCTCATAAAAGACGGTTCGTAGATAGGGTTCGAATATGTTTATTGTATTTTTCCTCTCTTTAATCGTACACGCTCATCACACATAAATTTTTTACTTTTACTTTTCAAATCATATGGCTAGAGCTTCACTCAACCCTATCTTGGGAAGTTGGACTGCAAGTTCCCAACATAGGGTTGAGTGAAGCTCTAGCCATATGATTTGAAAAGTAAAAGTAAAAAAACCTAATTTTTTATATTTGCAAAAGAAATTTTTTTATATGATTTATTATAAATTAAACACTAATTTTTTTTTTGGGAAACATAAAAGAACAACACCACTTTAACGTCCTTTCCACCACATGTCTTTCTTACCGTGCCGCCTTGCTAACGTGACGCTTAATGTCTCCTATTTATACCCTCCCACGCTTAATGTTATATACCCATGAGTTTAACGGATTATGGGTTGTGTTAAAAAAACATAAATTGAATAAATTACGGCATTTACTTCATAGAAAAATGCGGGTTATGTTCAGTGTTATCGGGTAAATCAATGGTATAATGACATAATATTTTCTACATTAATTAACTCTGAAAATGCGGCTCGGTAGAAACTTCACAACACATTTAAACGTATCCAAAAACTCAGAACATTTCATTGTACACCGTAACATGTAGGTCTATATATTTTTATACAAATACAAAATATAGCATATTATTTATAGGTTATATACCCGTTAGCTTAACGGGTTATGGGTTGTTTAAAAAAAATTATTTGCAAAAAAAAAATTCTAATTGATTTCTCTTAAATTAACAATACAAGTTTTTTAGAAAAAAAAATTAACGGATTAATTTTTTGGCAAAAAGATTAAAAAATAGACAACACACCAAATCTCTTCATTATCTTCTTCACACATTCGCTCTCTACCTAACAAACCCTAAACCAGACTTCTTCCAAAAACGCGGTGGTTTCGCCTGAGGATCTGATCGGTGCTTTTTTGGTACACATTATTCTATATTCATTACAACATAAATGCATTGATCTTGGTACGAAATGTAGTAATTTAATCACTTTTTATATTATGTAGGTTGAATAAGAAAATGAGCTAAAACTGGAAGGAAATCTCTAAGTCATAGAATCTGTGATCAAGAAGCTAGCAAAGGCAAAGTTAATTTGCGTCAAAAGATTTTGTGATGATGATACATGAAAATAAAGATTATAGTGCATGAAGGTGAGTATTTGGTTATGCGTGTTGATGACGTATCATGGCCAACTATTAAAACTACATGGATTAATTTGAGTGGGTACTTCAAATTAAATCTAGTGGATTGAGTGTAAAAATTATTTGGGGTAGATACTAATTTATGTTAAGCCCAAGATTGTGAGCAGCTTACGAGCTAACAAAGGCCCATATTTGTTTGGGGAAAGAATTATGAGGAATGATGGCCCACAAAGTTTGATATCAAGGGTAGTAGGAGGCCAGGAGCGAGTTTTTTATATATACGCACAACAAAAGGAATTTTGGAGGACAGAAGAAAGGATTTGACGGAAGCTTTGAGAGGAACAGTGGGCAAGCACGGAAGGCAGCCGCCTTTTGGCGGCTGTGTACGGTTTAAGGCATGAGCGATTAGGTGGCTTTCTCCAAGCATACGGTTCATAGGGTTTGATATTTTTCTTAATTTTATTCATGATTGGACTTGTTTTTTACATTGACAACGTCGTTAAACAATTTGATGTGTTGGTTTCTTTGAACTATTTTTATGTGTTTTGAGTTCTTACTTTACAACTTGCTCGGTTGATGACAAAACTTTGTAGCTCGTTGGGTGACATAGAGTAGGTTGACTCACACTAGTAAATAATAGGGTAATTGAACTGTAAAAGATCTGATGACAAAGACCTATTTTTAATTACCACTTAAATTAACCGACTTTTCAGCACCATGTCTATGTGGTGTCCAATTAATGATTAAATTGAGTTTTGTGTAAACGTAGAATCTGAAACTTGGAGGACATTACCTTTATCTTTTTGCTTGTGGCTTCTGCCCGGATGAACGATTACTTTGTTTTTCATTAAACTTTGTTTGCGGATTCTTTTTAACTGGTAAAGCTTGACCACTTGTGTTGAATTCTTGGTAAACATTTTTTTATATTTGAATTATTTGTCGTTTATCAAGCGTATTGGCGATATACTTGCATCGTTAGCGGGTTGGTAAATTGGTGGGTAGTTTATATAAATAAATGGATTATTAGGTTGTATGGTGAATCTTAAAAACTGTCCCTAATAATTAATCAAATTCATTAATTCTGAGGCCATGTCTATGTGGTGTTTTGAATCTGTAAACGGGTTTTTGTGTTAAACTTGCAATCGGGATTCTGGGTGGGAGTTGCTTTCCTTTAATATATAATAATTCTCTAGTTAAACACTAACCACAAAGTCTCCGTGGATACGATACCCTACTTACACTATCTACGTAGTTTAATTAGGTTTTTGATTGACTCTGACGACAGTCATCAAAATGGCGCCGTTGCCGGGGAATTAGGGCGCTTAGTGTTTTTTCTAGTTTTCTAAAAAAATGAAAAAAAAAACAAATAAAAAAAACCAAAAATATTGTCCTTTCTATTTTATTTTATTTCTTTTTGTTTAGTTCAGTATTATGCTGGGTGTGTTAGTTTTGCAGGTTTTGATCGATCTGTCCATACTCAATCTCCATTTGGACGGGGATGATCTGAACATCATTTATAACGAGCAACCCGAGTTTTTACTGAACGCGGCCGCGAAGGAAATGCTATACGGTCGCCATGGAACATTCGCGAGGATCCTTTAACCAGGGGAGTCTGTTCCAGTCTTTTGTACATATATTTTTATTTTATTTTTGAGTCGCTTTTCTTTCCACATTGAGGACAATGTAGATTTTAAGTGTGGGGAGGGGAGATTAGTGTAGTGTCTAAAAAAAATCAAAAAAAAAAAATTGAAAAAATTAAAAATTAAAAATTAAAAAAAAGTGAAAAAATTAGAAAATGTTTCGATAAATTTTTTGCAATAAATGGAAAATGATAGGTATAATTAGATTATTGGCATTTGATTACTATACATATGAGATAATAAACAGTCAGTCATGCGTCTAACTTAGGATATGTGGGTAGACCCAGCCAGCTGAAAGGTTTCTTAGGATTGACGTAATATAACTTAAATTAGGAGTCTTGTGGGTTCTCTTCTTAGGAGCTATGACAAAACTGAAACTGTGGAAAGTATAAGAGGTGCGTTATAAATAAAAAACTTATAAGTTTTTCCGATTAAATTGGCACACCTGTTTCTTTTTGTGAAAACAAATCCGAAACAGTGTGGCGTCCAAAAAAAAAAAAAAAACATTCGATCAATCCATTTGAGCTACATGTTGAAAAAAAAAGAGAAAAACAAAGCCTATGGTATTGCCGCGGGGATAGCGACTCATGCGGTACATACCCTCTAGGTGGAGTTATATATATAAAAAAAACGTGAAGTTTATGGCATTAACCACGGGGATGGAGACTCGTGTGGCGTATGTCCGCTGAACTGATCGTATACAAAAGCATGTAAAGCTCGCAATATCATCCATCTATCCATCATAAATTTAATCGGAATAACATAAGAGTTTTTTATATAAGGCGGTAGATTAAATCTTTTGACCTTATAAACTTGAAACGGGACTAGGTGGCGTTGTAGTCTTTTGAGTGTGAGATCCATAGATAACTATAATCACTTGAACTTAAATGAATCATGAATAAGCAGGTGCGGATTTACATTCAAACACCGGGTTCCCAGGAACCTATTCGGTTTGTAATTTTTAGTGAAAAACCTATAAGAAAATATGGTGGGAACCCATAAATAAATTGTAGGTGAACCCATAGCATGAAAATGTCTGTTGTTACACTGGTAAAGCGCCTGTTTTCAAACCTTAACACCCGAGTTCGATTCCTGCATTAAGTCTATTTTTTTTTTCCAGCGAACAGCCACCTTAGATCCACCACTTCAAATCTAAGTAATCTCCCTCAATCTCTAAAACTGTCTTGTAATTTGTTGATATATATCTAAACCAAGCATCAGACAACTACTACTGAATATATGAAGCTAAAGCAAAGTCACCATTTTGCCTAATATTGTTTGAAGTTGTGATGTTTGTGTGTTCATATTATTATGTATCATTACAAGGTAAAAGATTATCTTATAGAAGAAAACAATATGCTAGAATTGTATTCCCCCAAAAATCCAAAATCAATTGGTTAGTAACAGAAGAAAAGTTGGTTGGAGATGTTAATATTATAAAACCAACTTCGTTGTCACCATTTTCTCTGTTGTCACTTACATAGTTCACTGCAAAAAAATGTATATAGTACTTTCAGTATATCCACAGGTTCAATTACACATGTTGTGTTCACTCTAAGCGATTTCAAGTTCTTCAATTCTTCAAGTTTCCATCTCGGCTATTAGGTTTTAAGTCTATGTTGGCATAAGTGTGTAGTTTGATTCATTAAGCATGTTTGGCCTAAGTTTTTAACTCAAATACTCAATAATTGATTAAATTTATTAACTCATTAGTTGTGATTTTTGGTTTTTATAGGATGGTTATTTCATATGAACTAAATCTTAGGCAATTTTAGTTTTATAGGGCTAATGGTAATGGAAATTTAGGTCTTTATTATGTTCTGCAAGTTGCGACCCGACCCGACCCAACCAAAAAATTGTAACCTATGATTGTGAAAATTTGACCACTCAAAAAAATGAACCCATAGGAAAAAAATCCTAGATCCGCCACTGTGAATAAGGGCTTGGAAGCTGGTGGTTGGGTTTAAGTGGATCGTATACTTGCAATCTTGGTTAACGAGTGATTTGATTTGTTAATAAATTAAACAAATATATTAGATGCCAATGTTTCTGATTATGATTTCATTGCATATAATTTTTTTCGGGACGAAAAAAGATAAGTGTGGGGATTTGATCGGTGCTTTTTTGGTACACATTATTCTATATTCATTACAACATAAATGCATTGATCTTGGTACGAAATGTAGTAATTTAATCACTTTTTATATTATGTAGGTTGAATAAGAAAATGAGCTAAAACTGGAAGGAAATCTCTAAGTCATAGAATCTGTGATCAAGAAGCTAGCAAAGGCAAAGTTAATTTGCGTCAAAAGATTTTGTGATGATGATACATGAAAATAAAGATTATAGTGCATGAAGGTGAGTATTTGGTGATGCATGTTGATGACGTATCATGGCCAACTATTAAAACTACATGGATTAATTTGAGTGTGTACTTCAAATTAAATCTAGTGGATTGAGTGTAAAAATTATTTGGGGTAGATACTAATTTATGTTAAGCCCAAGATTGTGAGCAGCTTACGAGCTAACAAAGGCCCATGTTTGTTTGGGGAAAGAATTATGAGGAATGATGGCCCACAAAGTTTGATATCAAGGGTAGTAGGAGGCCAGGAGCGAGTTTTTTTATATATACCCACAACAAAAGGAATTTTGGAGGACGGAAGAAAGGATTTGACGGCAGCTTTGAGAGGAACAGTGGGCAAGCACCGAAGGCAGCCGCCTTTTGGCGGCTGTGCACGGTTTAAGGCATGAGCGATTAGGTGGCTTTCTCCAAGCATACGGTTCATAGGGTTTGATATTTTTCTTAATTTTATTCATGATTGGACTTGTTTTTTACATTGACAACGTCGTTAAACAATTTGATGTGTTGGTTTCTTTGAACTATTTTTATGTGTTTTGAGTTCTTACTTTACAACTTGCTCGGTTGATGACAAAACTTTGTAGCTCGTTGGGTGACATAGAGTAGGTTGACTCACACTAGTAAATAATAGGGTAATTGAACTGTAAAAGATCTGATGACAAAGACCTATTTTTAATTACCACTTAAATTAACCGACTTTTCAGCACCATGTCTATGTGGTGTCCAATTAATGATTAAATTGAGTTTTGTGTAAACGTAGAATCTGAAACTTGGAGGACATTACCTTTATCTTTTTGCTTGTGGCTTCTGCCCGGATGAACGATTACTTTGTTTTTCATTAAACTTTGTTTGCGGATTCTTTTTAACTGGTAAAGCTTGACCACTTGTGTTGAATTCTTGGTAAACATTTTTTTATATTTGAATTATTTGTCGTTTATCAAGCGTATTGGCGATATACTTGCATCGTTAGCGGGTTGGTAAATTGGTGGGTAGTTTATATAAATAAATGGATTATTAGGTTGTATGGTGAATCTTAAAAACTGTCCCTAATAATTAATCAAATTCATTAATTCTGAGGCCATGTCTATGTGGTGTTTTGAATCTGTAAACGGGTTTTTGTGTTAAACTTGCAATCGGGATTCTGGGTGGGAGTTGCTTTCCTTTAATATATAATAATTCTCTAGTTAAACACTAACCACAAATTCCCCGTGGATACGATACCCTATTTACACTATCTATGTAGTTTAATTAGGTTTTTGATTGACTCTGACGACAGTCATCAGGATCCGATCACTCCGTCGTTCTACATTCAAGTTCAACATCAAGTTCAACATCCGGTATATGTTTTTTGATCTCATTTCTTGATTTTTTGAAGATTTTGTAGTTTATATGTTAAATAATCAGAATCTAAGTTTCCGAAAACAAAATAATGATGACCGGAACTTCAATCGTTTGTGTTTCAGTTTGATTTCTTGACTTGTTTGCCGATCTGAATAATGTTTACTGTATGTTTCATTTTTCATCAAACCCTAAATCCGTGATAATGATCAAACACTTATCTTCCGATTACATAATATAATAGTAAATATTTTGTTGGTGGTTGTTGATTTTGTTTACTTCAAACCCTAAAACGGAGATTTTGATATATGTTCTTTCAACCCTTTAAGTTCTGTTTTAGTGTGGTAATTGAAAATTCTTACGAGTGATCATTGTGAATTAGATTGCACAAACTGTATATGATTGTTTTTACACTGTTTTCGGTCAAAAATCTACACTGTTTGTAGTTAAAACATTGCATAGATGATGTATTTGAGTTAAAATGATGGACTTTTTTTGGGTTAAAACGGTGCTGGTGAAAGTTTGCTAATGTAAGAGGCTCTTCTTAAAGTTGTTTTCATGTTGTTTTGATGTTCATACTTCAAGGTACTCACTCACTTTAACTGTTATTGCATTCATTAGATACCCACCGGATTTCATATGGTTTTTATATGAATGCTATGAAAATCCTTGTAAAAAATCCTTATTATTTAGGTGTTCTATTTTATATTCAAGTTCTGCATATGCTAGTGTATTTACCTTCCTAATTGTAAGTATCTATTTCATTCTATGCAGATATGGATTCAAGAAAAAACGCTCATTCATTCATAGCGTTTATTGATAAAGAAGAGCCTTTTTAATGGTAATTTTTTTTTAATTTCGTTGGACTGTTATATGAATATTTGAGGTTATCATTTGACATGTTTGCTATTGCTTTATTAGGAGATACCAAATGATTTTGCTTATAATCTGTGGGGCGATAACATCCCATATTATAAAACAGTTGAAATACGGGATGGTGAAAATTTGAGAAAGGTGCGTATTAGGAAAACAAATGATCGACCAGCATTTACGGATGGGTGGATCTTGTTAGTTAGACATCATCAATTGAAATACAAAGATGGGGTATTGATCAAGGCAGTTGGGCAGTTGAAATTTGAATTATTGTGTTTTAAAGATTTGGTATGTCAGAACTCGTATATTACAGCAGCTATTGAATCAGAACTTGGAATGTCTGTAAGTGAATTTATAGTAGTTCAGTACTCATTTTAAACAAAATTTTAATTTATTGAAATTCTATAGTAATAATTTGTTGAATTTCTTTTATAGCTAATGGCAGATAAATTTTTTAATGAGTTTTACGACAAAAATTTCAAAGGTGGAATGGCCAAGGTTTATTTTGGACAAAGATTTTGGAATGTAAGACTTGAAGGAAGCCCGGAGGGTGGTTATTTCAAGGCTGGATGGAGTAAGATGGTGGAAGAGGTCCCTCTAGACACTGACTATTTCTTGGTTTTTACCAGGCTAGATTCAATAACCTTTGATGTTTCGGTATTCGATCCTGACACCAGAACAGAAGTTTTTCTAAAAAAGGTTGAGGGGTTCTTTTAAAAGTATATATCGAAACACATTAATTAAAACTGTTTATAATTATACTGATTTTTGTCTGAGGTTTTTTAAAATTTCTAGTCTACTGCGGATGATGATATGATAGTTGAATCAAAGTTGTCGGCTGATGTGTGTGAAGATGATCTGGAAGGAAATCAAAAAGATGTAAGTATTCAAGTTGTTCATTCTGAAAGTGTTTTATATGTTTAAAATTTATGAATTTATTTATTTATTTGAATTATTATTTAACTTTTACGTATTCATGCTTTATTAGACGAAGATACCTCCAAAAGTGTTTTATATGTTTAACATTTATGAATTTATTTATTTGAATTATTATTTAACTTTTACGTATTCATGTTTTGGTAACAAAGAATGAAAATCCGGTACATCATTTATTTATTCGAATTATTATTTAACTTTTACATATTCATACTTATTGTTTTCTTTGTGAAGGTTAAAGGCAAGTCCAAGGTATATGAAGCTCAGGTATTTAAAACAAAAAAGAATATCGCTCAAGTCATTTACCGTTTTATATTTATAATAACAGATTTATTTAAAAGTTATTACTTATTTGTGTTACTTTTGGTACAGACACAACGAAATCTTCGAAGCAGAGTTAAAAGGGTTGATGCAGCGGCAAGCACTGGTTCTCCGGTCTTGAAATCCACAGACCTGGAAGAAAACAAAATTGTAAGTTTTTTTTACATTTACCGTTTATATTTCATAGTAACAGATTTTTATAAAAGTTATTAATTATTTGTGTTACTTTTGGTACAGACACAACGAAATCTTCGAAGCAGGGTTAAAATGGTTGATGTAGCGCCAATCACTGGTTCTCCGGTCTTGAAATCCACAGACCTGGTAGAAAACCAAATTGTAAGATTTTTTGACATTTTTTATTGTTTACATAGTTCATATATCTTAATTACATAGTGGCTTTCGGTCAATATGGTTTCTGCAATAAATGGGTTTGGGTTTAAATGGTTTGGTAATAATATAGCCGCTATTTGTTTGGTTATAATATAGGCGTTATTTCTTAATAGATAAAATAGTGGTTTGTTCATTTCGTTTGGTGATAATACATGGTTTATTTGTTTCATGATAATATAGCCATTTGTTCATTTGGTTTCATGATAATATAGGTGTTATTCGCTTCATGATAATATAGTCATTTGCTCATTTGGTTTGAGCAAAAAAAAAAAAACTTGTTTCGTAATAATATAGGTGATAATATTGTTTTGCATGATAATATAGGTGATAATATTGTTTTGCATGATAATATAGTCTCATGTTCCTTTCGTGATAATATTGTTTTTAGTGATAATATAGTCTCGTGTTCGTTTCGTGATAATATATAATTTCTATAATATATATCTAGAATATGTTCTAATTAATTCAATTATGTTCAGACGAAGCGCAGGAAGACGGTTCAAAAAGTTAACACACAAGCACCGGTTTTGAACTTCACAAGATTTGCGGAACACAGAATTGTAAGATTTTATAGATTTTTTATTGTTTCCTTGTTCAACTTTTTATCCAAAGGCTATATTTACTGATGGCTGGAATATGTTGTGCTTTTCAGCGACTACCAGCAAAAGTGTCATCTGTGTTGGACCTATCTCCTGATCATCTCAAAGAAGTCAGAGTTCAAAACCTGACAGGTGAAGTCAAGAACATCATGACCAGATCGGAAAAACATCGCAAAGGGTTCCGGTATGGATTCGTTGGATGGTCGATTTACTTGAAGGCTTGGAAGATCAAAATTGGAGAGGAACTGTTTTTTGAGTTCAACAACTCAAGTAAGTTCTTGAGATTGACAAAGGTTGTGGAGAAGCATTATGTTAAAAAGAAGAAATTGCGTGCATGACTGGGAAGTGTGCTTGTGGTTGTGGTTGTGGTTGTGGTTGTTTTTATAAACAATATATGGTAGTTTCTTTTGTTGGGCTTTAGAGTCCTAGTTGATGTAGAAAAACTTATGGCTAAGTTAGACACGTCTTGGTTATTTTGGGTTGGGCTTTATGTAAATCAAGGTTAACAGGTAATTGCATGATTGGTTATTCTTTTTGGGTAGAATAACTTGACTAATTTGGAAATTATGTGTTATGCTTAATGGTAATAGACGGTTGATAATTTATTAAACTTTAGTCTCGTCATGGTGTTGTGTATAATAGATGACGAATTTTGGTACAAGTTCATTTTTGTTTCAATTATTATATATATGTTTGTAAACGTTTATGTGTTATACTATGAAACACTCATTAACTATAGTAACATGTGTTATGCTATGAAACAATAATATATAAAAACTATGCGTTTGATTACAAAACAAATTACATATACAAATACAAATTACAAGTAACTAAAAACTTCTTTGTATACAACATTAGATGTCCTATTAGTAAGGTTACCATCATTATCAAGAATTGATAATTTGAGTCCATCTCTGCTCTTGACTCTCGACAAAGCAACATAAAGTTGACCACGAGAAAATACTGGACTTTTCAAAAACAAACCAACTCTGGATAATGACTGGCCTTGACTTTTATTAATTGTCATAGCGAAACATAAAGCAACAGGAAATTGTCTTCTTTGAAATCTAAAAGGAACCTTCTTATCCGACGGTATTATACCAATTCTAGGAAGAAAAAATTATTATAACTGTAAGTATATTATAACTGTAAAAAATTAAGATCAATATCATTAGATACTTACATGGTCAATCCCTATCTTTGATTCAAGCTGAGAAATGATTTCAGGATCATCAGAAAATCTTTTGACAGTGAATGACTTGTAGTGATTCTTCACATTAAAGTGAGACATCTCAACCTTAAACGCCATCTTTTTGCCAACCAAATTACTAATTTCATCCGGTAGCAAATTATCCGTTTCACCCTACATAATAATTTAAGATGTAAAAACAGTGGTACAATATGAGAATGTATAAATTATAGAAATTGGAAAAATAATAAAGCCAAAAGAGATACATCAAGAAACTTATCAACCAACTCTTGAGCACTCTTTCCAAGTAATTTTCGAGTTACATGATCTAAGCAAGTTAGAGATGCAATACCAGTAGAATCTTGTAACCTAACTTGAAGTTTCAACCTAAAAAAGAATAATAAAATTGGTATCAGTATAGTATTGAAATATAAAATTTTAAATTTAAAGTTATCATAAAGTTAGAACTTTACCGGGGAACCACAAAAACACCTTTTTCATTGCAAACATCATTTATGCATCGAATTGTCTGCTTCTCCTCACTTAAATCTAATCCATCCTCTCCATCGCTTATAAAATACAGCACACTAACCTTCTTCATACACTCCTTACAGGAATTGTAATACCACTCAACACCAGGAGGGAAACTTATCACTGTACCAAGCACAATCACATTCATTGTCTCCTGAATTTTATTAATCTCATCTATGTTCTTGAATTCAGTTCCAACCAAAAAATCATCATGAACAGTTTTGCCAGCTTGAGATGAACCAAAAGGACGGTTTGAAGAACCAACATCCGGTCTTCTTTCAAGTAAACTTCAAATTATTATAAATATAATTAGTCTATAAATTATAAAACATTTCAACATTATGACATAAAATAATATACTAAAACAAATAATAAAACAGTTAATTTGAAAAAATATGTACGTCTTACCTCTTTTGGAAATCAATTAGGTCATCAATGTTTTCGTTCAGATACAAATTGTTGTTTTGAAAAGAACTGGACACGTATGCCTTACCTACATATTTGACAAAAAAAATCTATTCAAAAAATTAAGCATTGATAAGTACAACAATAGAATGTAAAATATATAGAATTTTAATAAGAAAGATAAAATAATTAAATAAGTATAAAACCTTCATGAAAGCTATATCTTCCAAACTGCAATATCACAAACACATCACTCGGTTTCTGTTCCAAAAGCTTTGACATTTGCACAGCATATTCTCCCCACAAAGTCAGATAAACATTAAGGAACCTATGAATAAAAATTTAATAAAACATGAACTAATTGATAAATATATAAAGGAGATCAAAGAAATAAATAAATTCTAACTCTAAGTCACGAAGTTGTAAGCTCATTTTTTTGTTCAATCTCCCATTACTGCTAGTATGATCAACCATAGGAAACCAACCATCAACATAACCAATGATATCTATAAACAAACAAAAGAATAAATTAGAACAATAACAATGGCGTAATATAAGTAAAGATCAAAATATCAAATTTTAAAATACGGTGCACTTACCAACAGGAGAGTCTTGCGGAATAGCACGATTACGAAGAACATCAAATGATGTAAAAGAGAATCCATGAATTGAACCACAAAGTCATCAATGTTTCTGATGTCGGTAGAGAAATTGAAAAACAATTTATGTTTGTGGTTGGTTGGGCGATACGGAGACACGTTGTCACCAACATCAAACTTAGTAACCATGACACAACTCTTTTCTACCAGTAATCTTCCATACTTTACAAGATAATTACCACCAACACTTGCTTGAATTTTGGTACTCTATCAAACAAATATAACCTTTTAAGATGAAACATAGGATATAAAAAAAATTGTTATAAACTGATAAAGTACCTCCTCATCCATGAGGATCAGTTCGACCGCATGAATAGCATTTTTGACTTTAAATGATAGTAGCTTCCAAAGCTTAAGTATGCGAACTTTAATAGTCACGTCTGTCTTGGTTACATCCAATTCATTAAGAGAAGTGATGGGAGGGTTCTCCATTGACCTTTATAGTTAAACATTTATTTTAGAAAACAAAATCTCTGATTCATAAACAAATTTTAGTTTTTAAAAGACTATATCAATTGTCTGAGGGTCTTTAAATGAACAATTGTTGTGAAACATTCAAGGAGTTTTTGGAATATTTGAAATATCTCTCTATTATAAAACACTGTATCAATTGTGTGAGGGGGGGGGGGATATTTACAGATGCATAGATCACGTTACTTAGACATCATCATTTGAAATACAAAAATGGGGTATTGATTATTATTACTCTTAAAAATAATTAAATAATAAGAATTTGCAATATTCAAATACATGTATATCACAAATACATCATAAATGTATTTAATCAGCAGATTCAGAACATAATTCACAAAAAATAAAAACTTAAACATCTTTAAACAGAAGAACTTAATAATTTATGCCAGTTTCGGTCCTCTTGAAATCATAAAGTAGTGTATAATTCACAAAAAATTACAACTTAGACATCTTAAATTAAGTAAACTTAATTTAAAAAAACAACATAAAACTCTTAAAACAGTCCATAAAACACATTTATATCTAAAACAGTCCATAAAACACCATAAAACAGCAAGAAGTAGTGTATAATTCACGAAAAATCATAAGAAAGTCTAAAACAGTCCTTAAAACATGCCCTAAAAAACATTTTAGCAGTCACAAAAAGGAAAACTATCTAAATATGTCCCTAAAACATCATAAATCTCTTTAATCACCAGATTAAGAACATAATTCGCAAAAAAATACAACTTAAACATCTTTACACAGAAGAAGTTAAGAATTTATGCAAGTTCTGGTCCTCTTCAAAAATATTGTGACTCTTTTGACTAAAACAGCAAGAAGTTAAGTATAATTCACAAAAATCTTATAAAAAAAATATAACATGTATATCAGGAAAAATATAAATCAGACACTAAAACAGTCGTTAAAACACATTGATATCTAAATTTGTCCCTAAAACATCATAAATCACTAAAACAGTCCCTAAGAGGTATTGTATAATTCACACAAAATCTGTTCAAAAATTTAAAACAGTCCCTAAAACACATTTATATCTAAAACAGTCCATAAAACAGCATAAAATGTGTCCCTAAAACAGCAAGAAGTAGTGTATAATTAACAAAAAATTACAACTTAGACATCTTTAAACATTAATATAACAAAGTTAAACGTGGCAACATAGCTATAGATAAGTAAACTTAATTTAAAAAAATTGACCTAAAACAACATAAAACTCCTAAAACACATTTATATCTATAACAGTCCATAAAACAGCATAAATGTATATCTAAAACAGTCCCTAAAACAGCAAGAAGTAATGTATAATTCAGGAAAAATCATAAAAATCTATAAAACAATGCCTAACACATGCCCTAAAACACATTTTAGCAGTCACAAAATGGGAAACTATCTAAATTTGTCCCTAAAACATCATAAATCTCTTTAATAACCAGATTAAGAACATAATTCACAAAAAATTACAACTTAAACACATTTACACAGAAGAAGTTAAGAATTTATGCAAGTTTTGGTCCTCTTCAAAAATATTGTGACTCTTTTAACTAAAACAGCAAGAGATTAAGTATAATTCACAAAACTCTAATAAAATTTGTAAAACAGTCCCTAAATAACATGTATATCAGGAAAAATCTAAATCAGACACTAAAACAGTCCCTAAATCACATTGATATCTAAATCTGTCCCTAAAACATCGTAAATCACTAAAACAGTCCGTAAGAGGTATTGTATAATTCACACAAAATCTGTTCAAAAACTTAAAACAGTCCCTAAAACACATTTATATCTAAAACAGTCCATAAAACAGCATAAAATGTGTCCCTAAAACAGTCCCTAAAACAGCAAGAAGTAGTGTATAATTCACAAAATATTACAACTTAGACATCTTTAAACATTAATATAACAAAGTTAAACGTGGCAACATAGCTATAGATAAGTATACTTAATTTAAAAAAACAAAAGGTTGACCTAAAACAGTCCCTAAAACAGTCCCTAAAACAGCAAGAAGTAGTGTATAATTCAGGAAAAATCATAAAAATCTCTAAAACATGCCCTAAAACACATTTTAGCAGTCACAACATGAAAAAGTATCTAAATCTGTCCCTAAAACACATTTTTATCAAAATCGGTCCATAAAACACATGTAATAGTTCAGTTCAAAGCTGAATTACAACTATGGAAAACTATAATATATCTAAATAAGTCACTAAAACACATGTAATAGTAAAAAAAATTAACAAAACGGACTAATAGCAAAATTGGTTCACTAAACATTAACATAAAACGAAAGTTAAGTTCAAAGGTGAATTTGACATACCTGATTTCTTGAAACAACAGCAAACCTTTCTTCAATCACTAACACCCTGTACAAAAATCAAGTTCAGAAACAACAAAAAATTCAGTTCAGAAACCACAAAAAATAAAAAAGTAAACAAAATTTAACAAAATAAAAAATAATACCGGAAGAACAAAGCAGATGCACAACGGAGAGGGAAGGAGAAATGGTTTGGCTTTAAAGACTTAATCGGAGGATGAGGGCAAAAAAGAGGAACAAAATTTCAAACCTCAATCCGTGTGAATGATGATCTATACCGTCCGATTAACTTACAAATTCAAACACAGCCCTAGGATCTGTGTTTGTTCAATAAACTTTGAGTTTTATGCGAAGATGGGACTGAAAAATCTGTCTTCGTTGAACAACAGGGAGACAGTAGGTGCGATTGTCAAATTTTGAATCCAAACTCGAAAGGGTATCCATCTGTAGGATGCAGAGAAGGAAAGAAGGAGAGAAGAAGAAGACGGCGAGGAAAGGGAAAGAATTGGGGATTAGGAATTTGGCTGGTTGCTTTGACTTGCAGAAGAGAGAAGAGGGAGTATTCTCTGCCCTCATTAATGTTGTTTGACATTTAGCAAGTCTTCAAAATAAAATACAAATAACCGGAAAAAGCAGGAGATGACATGTGGACAAAATGAATGTGGGAGTGACAAGTAGGAAAGAGAGAAGGGAGGAGTGTTGTGGGAGTGACACATGAGATTTTAAACCTTTGATTTATTATAATAGAGAGAAGATAAACTCATTTCACAATTTTCCATCACAGTCAGTGTTTTAAAAACCGGTTTATACCGGCCATTTGAACCGATTAAACCGGATGCCAAACGCTCAGACGGTATGAATTATACCGGTAAATTGAGTGAACGGCAAAGAAGTTATACCGCCGGTAAATTGAGTTATACCGGTTTAAACCGGTATACTGGTACCAAGTCAAAGGTTAAAATTTGGATTTTTAATCTTTTATGAGCAAAAAAAATGTGACGATTTACCTTCTTAGTAAAACATTGCCCAAAAAAGGTACCAATAGTGAATTTTTGGATTATTTTTTTGTTATGGATTAACTTTTGAAATATATTTTTATTACGAAATTATGTAATAGTCAACCCGGTTGAACCGCCAGGTACAATCCGATTCAATCGGTTATATCATTTCTGAGCCTAACCCGGTACAATTTAAAAACAGGTTTTTAAAACATATTCACAAGTAGTAGACTTAATTTCTCATAAGTCTTCTTTTCCTACGCAGCCCAATGCCAAGCCCAAGCCCACATTCTTAAATATCTAAGAAGCCCAACAACACAAATAGAAATTGTTACAAGCATTAAAAAAAAAAAACAGTTGCAGATGCCTCTGCAAATGAGAAATGGGGATCTGAAGAAGAAGATGCTCGGAAAAAGGAGGCTCCGGCGAGAGAGAAGGGGAGTTTTTTTAAGGGTTGTTGCCTCTCTCATGCTACGTCATCATCGGATTCGATCTGATGATGTTGAGCCCGTGATTTTATCCCCATTTTCACTCAATCAACAACCCTTCAGAAACAGAAACAGAAGATAGAATAAAACATGTTTACTAAAGTCCTTATACCCTTTGGTATATTTGTGTGTGTGTGTGTTTGTTTGTGTATACAAATATTTTTGATGGTGAAAGATGAAACTGAGAAGGCGATGATGATAATGATTTCTGTATATCCGAGCATCGTAATCAGTCATGGGGTTAACATCGACCCGTATCTTGGCGGGGCAACCCGGATGGTAGATGAGAGCAACAACAAGGGCTTTTTATTTAGTCTTTTTGTTTGCTCTTACAGTGCAACCGGTGTTGTAGCCATGGCGGTGATCGTCCCTCTTGCCTGCCTGATCTTCAAACTACAGATCTGAGCCTCAATTCTCTTTCTTTAAATCATCCAATTATTATTTTTATAAACTAGAAATCTATCTTGAATATATGTAAGTAAAGTTTTATATAAACTAATTGAGTTTAGATATTGAAGTTTCTATAAACTCCCTGTGAATCAAAAGATTTAAATCATTACCTATTACTTTTGAACTTTAATCCAAGTATAGGTTCCAGGTATTGTCAAAACCGATAACAGTGGAACCAGGCTGGTATGTAACCGGTTTTTGTAAGAGGGAATTAATCGCCTCGGCTGGGTTGAGTTTCAAATTTTAAGTTTTTTTTACTGGTTCAGGTCGGTTTTAATGCACAGGGTTATACCCGGCGGATAGGTTGGGTTCGATAACAATATCCGGTTTTAGGTTTTTTAGCAGTTCCAGTTTTAGAACCGGTTTTTTATGTGGAGGGGTAGCAACTTGAGAAGAACTTATATTTGGTTAAGAATTAGCGATAGGATTTGTGGAAATATCAACTCTATCCAAGAAAGACTCAACTTGGAAAGTTATAAAAGATGTAGCTTCAAGTTAAGATGTAGCTTAAGAATTGTAAAATGTCATCTCATCTGCGAATTCAACTTGTTTGTTTTGATCATTGAGAGTAGGCAATGATCTTTAACTAACCATCCTTTAACTATCACGTTGTAGTTTAACTAATAACAATAATAATAAAAATTGTTATCGGTGCAAAGCACATGTGTGATGCGCAGGGTAATCGAAAGGTTTATTATTCCAAGAGTTAAATGTCTGGTTGGTTCATGTGGTTTGCGAAAATTGCAGAGTTGGTCCCAATGGTTCATTAATTACAGAGTTGGTCCAGTGTTACAATTTTTAAACTCGGGTGGCCCTTATCACTAACCTTTGTTAAATTTTTCAGTTAAGTCTTTGTAAAATGAGTAAATTACCCCTTTGTTAAATATTCTTATCCCCTCTCTCTCTCACGCCCATAAGAGATCATTAGCCTAACAAGAAAAAAGAGCAAGAGTCCAAAAAGCCCAATACGTAAAAGATAGAACTACGGGATTAGCAAATTGAAAATAAAATATTATAAATTGAATTTTTGATTTTAACAGCCCCACTTCTTTCTCCCTTTCACCCCCGTTAAAGGCTTAATTGTTTAGCGCCGTTACCAGCCCACGTGGCAGAGGGCACCAAACCACGACGATCACCCTAATAGTTAAGATAAAACTAATAACTCATAATTTTTTTTCCGTTGTTAGTAGTTGCTAGTGTTAGTTTACTAAGTTGTAAATTTCCTGTTGATTATATCAGGAGAACATGGGTAAATATAAACCCTAATTAAATAAATTCAATCATGAACAATAAAATAAGACGTGCGTACCTGATTAGCCAGCAACCACATCAGAGAATGAAGTAGACGTCATGTTCGTCAGATTGGTCGAGTTCCCCTTTAGGGTGTACAGTTCTGATGGGTTTAGGTGTTCTTGATGAACACGGTTATGAGAGAGAGGGGAGACGAATTGATAGTAATGATGTTATTATAATTGTCTTAGCATAAACTCTCTCTAGTAATCTCTATTTATATACACCCAATGGGAAACCCTATTTTTATCTACTAAGGGTAAATACGTCCATCAAATATTTACCAATTAATGATATAGGGATAATTAGGTCAATGATCAATTATTAGATAAATGTTAATAATGGCCATATAATATATTTAATATAAAAATATATTCTTACATTCTCTCACTTGGCCGAGTTATCATTTATTATGAATACTAGATAAGCCTGATCAGGAGTTAATACTCATCTTAGTTTTAAACCAAAACCATAGCAGAGAAATGCAACCGTTGAGTTAGTAATCAACTCAGGACCCCCATTAATCATACTATAGTCCCAATTTAAAGCCTAAGCAGTTAGGATCAGTTGACGAATAAGCCCTTAACGTTAATTTGTATAATAATTGTCTATATGTCATTTAGGCTAGCATGAACATATATTTAGAGACAAACAAATCTAAACGTACGAGGAAAATTAATAATCAGTCATTCATAGTAAGATATGCAGTTGTACATGGTCATCAATAAAACCCGTCATTATTATAAGCGCTTACATCATATTTATGGGTGATTGGCCTTTTGTTATTGGATCCATGAGCATATCATGAATGTATTCGATACAAAGATTTAGTTTCCTCAATTCGTTCATAAACGAATAATAATTTCATATCGAAATTTAATGCAGCACCTCTCGAACTGTTATTGTTCAAGGAGACATGGTAGCTGACTTTATCACAATAAGTCTTTAATATATTAATTATACGGAGTTAATAAACTTATGAGTCCACTGATAAATTTCCAACAACATTTAGTGACTATTGCTTTGTAATCAACAACATATTATGTCATTATAACTTAGGTTGTTACTATCAGTTTATTATGACTCGTCCACGAGATAAGTTTTGTCTGCTGACATAAAGATATACCCGAAATAACATTTTGTCATCTTTGAATATTACAAAGTTAGAGTAATCAACCGGTTTGAGTTCTCACTTCTTTTTTAAATCATAGCCTCTCGTTTCTTTTAAAGATATTGTAATACTCTATTAGATGCTTCACATTAATCTAGACATATCTAGTGTGTTGCAATGTGAGTAATATCTAAACGAGTATAGACTTGAACTTACATAAGGCTTCTAATTAATGAAGCGTAAGGAAATAATCTCATTTATCATATTATCCTCTAAAAGAGAGTAGTATTGTTTGTTACATATGTAAGTACCCATTTAAGGTTAAACTTATGGAACGAAACTAATGTCCCATTGGGTCTATCTCGGTATGTTATGATATCTACCATGTAAGAGATATCCCTGAGATCTTTTATATCAAAGTTTGTGTTAACAATGCTTTGACTTATGTAACATATATATTTGTCGAAAGAATATCATCTATATAGAGACAAGTTTATTTTAGTTGTTCCCACTCATCTTGAGGTAGGTACATTAATCCACTTGGTTCTTGAAGAAAATAATTGCGTTAAGATTTCATCACCTTATGATGTTTGCATTAACCCATACATGGATTTTATTGGCTTACAAATAAAGTGTTATTAACCTTCAGTTCAGAACTTTCAGGTTGTTATCTAATGAACATGTAAATATGTAAGTCAGTTGTTTAGGGAAAATTGTTTTAATGTTCATCTAATGTAGCTCAAACTATTATAAGCTACTAGAACAGTGATGATCCTCAAAGAAATCTTCTGTAAGATAGGTAGAAAGATTCTTTGATAATTTATCTCTTCCTGAGTATGACCTTTTGACAATCAATTATGATTCTTCCTGTCTTAACGCTTATATCAGGATTTGGTTTAGTTATGAACACTCTTAAGTAATTCAATCAAATCCCAAACGTTGTACGAACACATAAAATCAGTTTTACTAGAAAACAATTTTATTCCATTTAGAAGATTGATTGACGCTAATGGTTTAATTAGAAGAGATAGGATCAGAAAACTTTTCCAAAATCCATTTCAACTTCAATTATGGAGATTATGTAATCATCAAAGTAGTAGGTTTTTAAACCTAGATGACCTCCTGAGTTGATTATTGAGTTTATTAGAAGTTTCAGTTTTATGGATTAGCTCTTGGTTAGGTTGCTATCATTTTTAGGATTCTAAGTTTGTAAGAGTTGGTGCAGTATGGTGTACAAGAGGTGTAATCGGAGTTAAATTCAGAGTAAAATTTAATGACTCTCTTCCCCCCCGCCTCTTGTATTCCTTGCAAGTCATGATAAGAACTCTGACTGTTCCCACTGACCTTAGAAATCTTTAGGAACTCAGCATGCTTAGGTTCAATATATAACGACCAACAAATTCTAATAGAGAAAAACAAATTAATGACGTCAGTCGTTGTAGTTTCTCTTGTTGAGGATTATGTTAGTTTAGGTAAGAAATCTAAGTGTGCCCACAATCAAGCAACAATGAAACTTTTGTTAGAGTAGCATTAGATTTTAAGGAGACAAGTTTTGATGGAACAGTGTCGAGATGGAGCAGTGTCTTGTAAAAGAGGTGTACATTGAAGTAATATGAAGTTTTCACTCCCCCACCTCTTACAACTATTGCAAGTTATTATTAAGACACTTAATGCTCTCACTGACCTTTGATACCTCTATAAATACTACAAGAGAAGTTTCAATAAGGTACGTAACGTGGGAACCTTTCATACATATGTTAGACTTTATTTGATTTCCTTAATGTCCACGTGTGATAATAAGCTTAAGGACATATTTAATAGAAATTTTATTAAGTATATATATGCATAGATTTCTTTTAGGACCGTGGGTCATATGCGGTAAAATTTAGATACAAGTTGATAGTCTTTAAATGATAAATGAATTATGTCTGAATATTCCATTTGAAATAAGTTCCACGAATGTCAATGAATGACTTATGATGGACCCATACTTATCCCTTAAGCCAAGTCATATTTTAGGGCTTTAACGTCATGATTTAAAATCACTTAGAATGAGATTAGATGAATAATCATTTTCCTTTTTGTCAAATTCTCATTTGCATGATGACAAAAGTTGTGAAAGTTTAAGGTATCATCTAGTTCCATCTTAGTAATATTTCTATCCAGATATTGAGAACAAATAATATGAGAGTTTAAGGTAAGTGTGACTTTATGTTGACCATGCAAACCTCACAACCTTCATAACATAGGTTAATTATGATGCTATATTCTGATTAATCTTCAGAATATGTAAGGTATCGAAAGGCATTGTTAGAAGACTGCTTATTATGGTTCTTATAGCCTTAACATTTAATTTTGTCACTAACTCTCATGTTAGTTATTTGTTTGATTCTGGTAAGGAAACGTATAGAACTAGAGTCAACTAATCATGTGTTAATTGGAATATTAAGATTAGCAGACTTAAATATCATTAGTAGGTGACTATCTAATTAATTTATCCAACTGTTCTTTTGAATAATGGATAATCTCGTTGCTTATGCCTAGTCTAATGGCATAATTATGCAGTGAGATTCTCCCTTAAAGAACCTTAGAGTTGGAATTTTGTATTTGTATTTTGACGACGGACCTTAGAACAATCCTCTTTTAAGGTTTCAGTGGTTGTAAGGTGAATAACATCTTATTTTCCAGTTTCAAACATTTATTTCTTTGTACATATGTTGCTTATCAACACACTCATTTTACTTTGGTATTTTTGAGTGTTATAGTTGATTAATAAGGCATTAAATTGTACAAGTGAAAATTTTAGTATGCAATGTACTGAAAAATGCACTTATTTCCATGCGTAAGCCATTAATCTTATGGGTCATGGTACTATACATTATGATGTATTCAGGAATGCCACTTAACCTTATAGTTTAGAATTTTTAAATGAAGGCATGCATCTTAGGAGTTCATGTGATTATTCCACAGATAATAGATTAGTCTTAGGAAAAAAACTTAATCTGAAATAACTTTAGTGATAACATTTTGTTAGAGAGCTAATCCTATAGAAACTTTAAATAAAGCAAAACATTTTAGATTTAGGAATTAGAGTGGATGAGATATAGATTTATAGAAGAAAATTGTTAAGGGAGGATTTCTCAATGATCAGTGATCCTCATTTACTGTTGGGTTTAGTGATCCTCAATTCTGTCTGAAGTAGTGATCCTCAGAAGTGTTGCAGGATCAGGATCATGGATCATCATAAGGATCCTTGTACTAACGGTTGTCTACTTTGAATTCGAAACTGTTTTGCAGGAGTACCAGCTTGGACTTGGTCTTGGCGATATTCCTGGAGTATATTCTATGTTTATTCTGCACGTGCCTGGCCAAAAGTGGACGTTATGGAGTCGTGGAAGACTTGCACCATTTGCGGAATGTTAGTTAGTGTAGATATTTTCCATTTTTAAAGGAGTAGCGAGCTAATTAGAAAACACTTGGCTATTTTTGGCTACACACACACTCTTACAACTGCTCTCACCAGCTCTCGTTAACTCACTTGGCGATTACACACTTTTTTACACAATACACTATAGTGATCCTTGTACTTAGCTCGCTATCATCCGAAGTTGTATTACATTTCTTGTTTAATTTGAGTTGGTGATCGGTAGTTTCCATCACCCGAGGTTTTTTATGCCGGAGATCATTCATTGATCAAGGGCTTTTTCCTCGTATAAATCTTCGTGTCACTTGTTCATTACATTTCATAGTGATCCTTATCGTTGTTCATCAATTCAAGCATCATACCTCACAACAGAAAGTTTGGTTGCATTATCATTGCTTGATTTTTGACCAAAACAGTTTAGCGCCCACCGTGGGGTAATTGGTGCTTCATTCCTAAGAAGATTTATATCTTTGCGGTCATTTCGGTTCATAACAACCAGGCAGATGGCTTCCTCAGCGAAGAACACCTCAAACTTGATGCCATCATTCAGTTCTTCACAAGGCGTTCCTCATTTGCCTCCACCACCTTCTGGATCCCAGAAGAATGCTGAGAATGCTGCGAAGAAACCAACCCCCATTTTCCAAAAACCACCAATTTCTTCTGTTTAAACTAATCCTACTACTAATGATCTTTACACTCTGATTTTGCAGATGAGGAATCATGCACAAGAGCAGGATAAAACCAACGAAAGGATCCTCCGGGAGATCGATGAGATCAAGAAACAGAAGAAATCAGTGGAGGATCACTCCCCTCTGATGCCAAGGTCACTGAACTTCGACACTCCAGTCATAACTTCCCAACACTTAGCAGTTCCGGACGTGCAATACTTGGGTGAATTACCAGGGAGGCGTTATGGAACAGCAACTATGAGTCAGGCATTTGGCTCTCACTTCCAGCCTCAAGGATCCTCTTCTCAACCATTAGGATCCTCTTCTCAGCAGCAGGGATACTACACGTCAGGATGATATTTGGGAATGCATGCAGTTCAAGGATCCTCCCAGGTCCAAGGATCCTCCCAGGTTCAAGGATCCTCCCAGGTCCAAGGATCCTCCAGGTCCAAGGATCCTCCCAGGTCCAAGGATCCTCCTAGGTCCAAGGATCCTTCCCGGTCCAAGGATCCTCCTTTGTCCCAGGATCCTCTCTGGTTCTAGGATCCTTTCAGGTTCAAGGATCATCTCATCTTCAAGGATCCAACGTCCTTCAGGATCAAGGATTTTTGAGAAGTATGCAGCCTCAGAGCTCAGACATTCATCAAGGAGACTTCATACCAATGCAGACCATTGCTCCCTCTGGTCCTTCAATCATGCCAGAGTCTCGACAATATGGATTCACACTCGCAATTCCAAACACGAATCCTATGGGAGGTAACATTTTTAATAATTCATATAACACTAACCATGGCTTAATGCAGGATACAGGTATTAATCAGGCTATGGCTAGAGAGCTACAGAAGCCTAAGGATATGATATCCAGTGTACCGGGAGTGGTTAAACCCATTCCTGAAATTGCATATGGTAGCCATAGGATATCTCGTTTTGCACCACCCTTGTGTGATGTTGAGATCCCTAAAAGATTCCAGATACCATCTATGAAGCTGTATGATGGTTCAACGGATCCAGAGGAGCATGTAGCTCAGTACAGGGAGAGGATGGAGATCAATCCAATTCCTGAAAGGTTAAAAGAAGCATGTCTATGCAAGGGATTTGGATCCACACTCACAGGATCTGCTCTTAAATGGCTGCTAAGTCTTCCCCCTTACTCTATTACTTCATTTGCTAATCTAGTTAATTTGTTTAATAGCCAATTCTCTTGTAGTAGGAAATTTGAACGATTAACTAGCGATCTATATAGGGTAACACAAGGTCAAAATGAATCACTTAGAGATTACATCACTAAGTTTAGTAAAGAGTCCTTGGATATTCCTAACTTGGATATTGCTACGGCTGTAGAAGCCTTTAAAATTGGATTACTTAGGGATTCATTATTCTATGATGATCTTGTCATGACACCTTGCAGGAATCTTGATGAAGTAAGAACCAGGGCCCTTAGGTTCATCCGCCTAGAGGATGACAAAACGATCCAGGATAGATTAGCAGGATCCTCAAAACAGGAGAAACAAGGATCCTACTTCAGGAACAACAAATCCAAGTTCTACAATAAGTCTGACAATCAGAACGTGCATTCAGTGGAACAAGAAGAGGATGATGAGGATTATCCTCCTATTTCTGAATATTGTTTTTCTGTTGATAACAATGAACTAATCCTTGCAATGCAGAATTTAGGTGAGAAAGCTAGGTGGCCAAGGAAGAGTGATAAACCAGCTGCTACAAAGGATAAGTCCAAGTGGTGTGCATATCATGAGGATTTTAGGCATCTCACTAAAGAGTGTATTGCACTGAGAAAGGAAATTGGTTACTTGTTGAGCAAGGGGCATTTGAAGGAACTCTTGGGACGGAAGAAGTCAAGGATCCAGGATCCTGAAAGGATCCCAGAAAGGGCTCCTGCTCCTCCCACAGATGCACAAGTCATAAATTTCATATCCGGTGGATCAGATATCTGTGGTACCTCCTTTTCAGCAGCAAAAAGACATGCTAAGGAAACCAAGATGGATAATGGAGACAGACCCGTCCGGACCTCCGTTGTCACCCAGGATAAAGTTATAACTTTTGATGAGGATGATCGTGTTGATGTCCAGGATCCTCATCATGATGGTCTTGTAATTACATTGTTTATTTCTAACCACTTTGTTCGCAGGATCCTTATAAATGGAGGAAACTCTGTGAACATCATTCAGCTTGATGTTCTCAAGAAGATGAATATCCCAGAGTCTGATATTATCCCAAGATCCTCAGTACTTGTGGGATTCAGTGGAGAAACTAAGAATACATTGGGGGACATCAAACTCCCAATCTATATTGAAGGATTGCATTCTTATAAAAAAATTTGTGTTATAGATTGCTTATCATGTTGCAATGTTATCCTTGGCAGGCCATGGATACATGATATGAAGGCAGTTCCATCCACCTATCATCAATGTGTAAAGCTTCCAAGTCCTTGGGGAGTGGTGAAAATTGAGAGCGATCAACAAGAAGCTAAGAATTGCTATACCTCATCAATGAAGCCAGCTTCAAGACCAAGGGAGCAATTAAAGTATCCTTCAAGAGATGTCTTGGAGGCAAGAGAACAGGATTTGAAGGAAATCCTCACGGATCCTGAATCCAAGATCTTCATAGGATCAGGGATCCTTAGCGACATTGAACAAGAGCTAGTATCCTTCCTTAAGAGAAGGAAATCCACCTTTGCCTGGAAACATGAAGACATGACAGGTATATCTAAGGATATAATTACTCATAAACTTGGCATTGACAGGTCATTCAAGCCTATACATCAAAAGAGGAGAAAGTTTGCACCTGAAAGAAATGCTATTATCCAGGAAGAGGTAGATAAGCTACTTCGAGCAGGTATGATAAGAGAGGTTAAGTATCCAAGGTGGTTAGCCAATGTGGTTGTTGTTCAAAAGAAGAATGGAAAGTGGAGGGTATGTGTCGATTTTACTGATTTAAATAAGGCATGTCCCAAGGATCCTTTCCCATTACCCCACATTGACTCCATGGTGGATGCTACCGCGGGTCATGAGTTGTTGACTTTTATGGATGCTTCATCTGGATTTCAACAAATTCAGATGGAACCATCTGATTAAGAGGATACAGCCTTTAAGACCCCAACTGGTATATATTGTTATATTGCTATGCCATTTGGACTAAGGAATGCAGGTGCTACTTACCAAAGGCTTGTCAATATGATGTTCAAGGAACAAATTGGACACACTATGGAAGTCTATATTGATGACATGGTGGTTAAGTCCAAGAAAGCTGAGGATCACCTCAAAGACTTGGAGGAAGCATTCAATATCCTTGATAAATTTAATATGAAACTAAATCCTTCTAAGTGTCATTTTGGTGTTAAGGCAGGTAAATTCTTAGGATATATGGTAACAAAGAGGGGCATTGAAGCAAGTCCAGAACAAATTAAGGCTATTGTGAATATCAAATCTCCTGCCAATGCTAAGGATGTGCAAAGATTGACGGGCAGGATCGTAGCCTTGAACAGATTCATATCCAAATCCTCAGAAAAGTGTAAGGAATTCTATGATATCCTGAGGAAGAACAAGAAATTTGAATGGACTGAGAAGCATAAAGGTGCCCTCAAAGTCCTTAAAGATTACCTATCCTCAGCCCCAGCCTTGATGAAACCAGAAAAAGGGGATGTATTGTCCTTGTACCTAGCAGTATCCTCAAAAGCAGTAAGTGCGGTCCTTGTTAAGGATCACCAAGGTACACAACATCCTGTTTATTATGTAAGTAAGAGCTTACTTGATGCTGAATCTAGGTATTCACATTTAGAAAAACTTATCCTTGCATTAATTATGGCATGCACTAAATTAAGACATTATTTTGAGACTCATGCCATTATTGTTAAGACTAATTTTCCAATTAAGAATGTTCTCAGGAAACCTGAAATGTCAGGAAGGATGGCTAAGTGGGCAGTGAAGTTAAGTGCATATGATATAAGATATGTACCAAGGACTGCCATCAAATCCCAAGCCTTAGCTGACTTTGTGGCAGATTTTAGTAGTGATTTGCAAAAGGAAGCTGAGTTAGAAGTCCAACAGCTAGAAGAAACTAAGGATCCTTGGATACTCTTCACTGATGGAGCCTCTAATGTGAAAGGAACAGGGCTTGGAATACTACTAAAATCGCCACAGGGGGACATAATACCCCACTCCATAGCTTGTGAATTTCAAACTACCAACAATGAGGCTGAGTATGAAGCCTTGATAGCTGGTTTGCAAATTGCAAAGCATATGAGGATCAGATATCTTGAGGTACATGTAGATTCTTTACTGATCACTAATCACTTTAATGGATCCTATGCTGTTAAAGGTGAAAAGCTAATCAAATATTTGGAGATAGTCAAAGAATTGGCACTCTCTTTTGTATCCTTTAGTTTGACACATGTACCAAGGGAAGAGAATGCAGAAGCTGATGCATTAGCCAATCTAGGATCATCTTTGAAGATCCCTGAGGATATCAAGATCCCTAGTATCCATATCCTGACTCCTGCTATCGAGGATCATGTAGCTATGGAGATAGGAGAAGATTCTGCAGTCATCCCTAGTGATGATACTCAATTTCATCCTGGATCATGGATCCTCCCAATCATGAGATATATTCAACATGGAGAGATTCCTACAGGAGAAAACCCAAGGGCTTTCAAAATTAAGGTATCTCAATTTATAATATTAAATAATATGTTGTATAAACGATCTCTTGCAGGACCATATCTAAGATGCATTGAGGATCCTGAAATCCAAGAAGTCCTAAAGGATTTCCATGAAGGAGATTGTGGAAACCACACTGGGGGCAGGGCATTATTCTCAAGGATCCTGAGGACAGGATACTACTGGCCCACTATGAAGAAGGATGCTGTGGAGTATGCCAAGAAGTGTGATCCTTGCCAGAGGCATAGTAATATCCTTCACCAACCAGCAGAGCTCTTGCATCCTATATCCTCTTCATGGCCATTCATGAGATGGGGAATGGATATAGTAGGAAAGCTTCCTAAGGCACCTGGTGGAAAAGTATTCATGCTTGCTATGACTGATTACTTCTCTAAGTGGATAGAGGCTGAAGCCTTTGCTCAAGTCAGAGAAAAGGAAGTTATATCCTTTATTAAAAGAAACATTATTACTAGATTTGGTATCCCTTCTGAGATTATTTGTGATAATGGATCCCAATTTATTGGGAATAGAACCACTAACTTTTGTGACAGTTGGGGGATTAAGATGATAACATCAACACCAGTCCACCCACAAGCTAACGGTCAGGCAGAATCATCCAACAAGATCATCATCAACAATTTGAAGAAGAAGCTTGGATCCAAGAAAGGAAAATGGGCAGAAGAACTACCTTATGTGCTTTGGGCTGATAGGACAACTCCCAAGAATGCTACAGGCCAAACTCCATTTTCTTTGGTATTTGGGGCAGAATTAGTGATCCCTACAGAGATGGTGGTTCCAACTGCAAGAACAAGCATTCGTGATCCTGGAGAAAATGCTGAAAACTTGGTTCAAGACTTGGATACTATAAAAGAAATCAGGGATTTGGCAAGGATAAGGATGGCCAGTTATCAACAAAGGATGGCTGGAGCCTACAACAAAAATGTCAGGATCGGGAAATTCCAAGTTGGTGATATGGTATTAAGGAAAGCATTTCAGAATACTACCAATCCTGCTGATGGAAAATTGGCACCAAAATGGGAAGGCCCCTATTTGATTGAAGCTGAGGCAGGAAATGGGGCATATCGATTGCTAACAATGGAAGGTGATTTGCTACCAAGAGCTTGGAATGCTGTCCATTTGAAGAAATATTTCATGTGATAAGGATCCATGATCCTCACTTGATAAGTATCCTTGAAGGATCCTTACAGACAGATGATCCTCCTTCTGGTAACATTCTAATCTCAAACTATTTCATTCTTTAATTCTCTTATAATGATAAGGATCCTGCATCCTTTATCCTCCTTTCACTTGATTCTGAGTTTTGAAGGTTCAGGTATCCTTAACTAAGGATTGAGTATCCACAGAAGTATCCAGTTATTTGGGCTTGACCCTAGTTATTTGGGCTTGAACCCAGTTATTTGGGCCAGTCCCCAGTTTGGGCCTGTCCCCAGTTTCGCCAGTAGCGCACGATGATCCTGGTATAGTTCATGGCAATGGGACCAGAACTCGCTTTAGGGGCTGACAATTTCATTGTACTGGCTATATTCAGGATCCTACGTATAATGGTAGACGTACCATACATCCGTTCCTAAGGTTTCTAACGTTTTCACGTTAGCTAAGGTTTTGGCATTTTCATGTCACTAAGTTTGGATAGTCGCCAGTGAGGGCCATACTCCAGTTTACATACGATCCTTTGGGCTTGTCCCCAGTTATCCTTTGGGCTTGTCCCCAGTTATCCTTTGGCTTGTCCCCAGTTATCCTTTGGGCTTGTCCCCAGTTATCCTTTGGGCTTGTCCCTAGTATATTGGGCTTGTCCCCAGAATTGTTGGGCTTGTCCCCAGTTACTAACTCTTATCCTATGTTGGCTTAGTCCCAAGTTGTACCTTATTTCAGGTTTTTGGAGATAAATGACCAAGGATCCTTGATCCTTACCTTTTACTAAGGTTTGTCTTTTGGATTATCCTGTTTACAACTGTTAAAGGTTAGGATCCTAACTTGGATTCTCATGTATGATCCTTAGCTATTTTGATTCTATTCATTATTTATTTGAGTAACCCTTATCTTTTGACAACCGAACTTGTGATCCTTAAACTATATAACTTTTCAAAACTAATCGGCTATGGGATATGTGATCCTTGATCATATCCTAAACTTTTTGGGGATATTTCTTAAATTTTTCTTTACTTGATAAGTTTAAACAAAATGAACATCACAACAGTTGGAAAGTAAAATGTTAACAAGGATATCAACACAGGATAAGCCAGAAAGTTAAAGTTATTTTATTCACAAAAGATTAAACCCTTTAAGGTTGTCAAAATTGCTAACCCACGTTTCTACCTGCAAAATGTGGCCCGTCCACATGGGTTCGCAAAGGGTGTCCATTGTCTAAGGGTCTTGGTAGTGCAGGAATCAAAAGACGGCAGGATCACAATGGCTTCATCCCCAAAACAGAGGATCCCTCCACCATTTGTAATCCTACCTATTGTTCAAAGGATCCATGATCCTTAGCCCTAATTACTACTGTTTAAGTACAACCCATCATTGTTCAACAAAAACATCATCAAAACAAAAACCATAACCAAACCTAAAAGAAAAATGGGCTCCGGCTACGTCTAGAAATGTCCTTCATCGCCCATTCATGCAGCCTACACCTTCGCTGCATCGCCATCTCCCGTATCCTTCGCCTGATCCTTGCCACTACCACTAGCCTCGATTGCCAGAACCTCGTCAGCCTCATCCTCATCCTCCAACTCAGCCAGCCTGGCCTTCCAGCCTTCCATGTCCCAGTTGCTCCTATCAAAGGCGGGATCCTGAGCTTCTTGAGCCATCTGTAGCTTGGTCTTGTACATGGCAATGGCAGCGGAGACCTTAGCATCCTCCGTGATCTCGCTTTTCTCATAATCAAAATTGATCAGAATTGAAGCTATCTGAGTTTTGGCATCCTTGAGATCCTTTTCAAGGGAGGCAATTTTGTGATCCTTGAGCACCGCCACCTTTTGGAGATCAGAGTATTTCTCCTCAAGATCCTCAACATTTCCAACGTAGTCCTCAATTTCAGCAAATTTATGCAAACAAGACAATGCAAAGTTAGGATCATATGATCCTCAAGTGGATAGGATAACTAAGCTAAGTCAGTGATCCTTACATCATTAAAGTACTCGAGGAATTGATGGCGGATCAGAGGCAAGCCTTGAAGTTTGTCAGCTTCAGAGGTTTTTCTTTTCTTTCCACCTCTTCCCTTTGAAGTGGTAGCCTTGGGGATTACAATGGAAGGGCTAGCAGTAGACTTTTTCTTTGAGGATCTGACAGTGTCAAGATCAGTTACACTGAATTTGGAGGCAGATTTCGAGGATTTCCCAGCGCCTACACATTCAAAACAGATAAGTATCCTTATCCTATTTCTATTCAACTATTTATTTAAATATTTGACTATACAAAATACAGGATACTTACTTGACATAGTGACAGAACCTGAGGATACTTCTTGTGAATCCTGGGTGTTTGTTTTGAATGACCTTGTTGCAGGATCAAGTCTTCTGAAAGCAGCGAGCCTTTCCTTGGTGGCAGGTGATGGTATAAGGTGCGAAACAGAGATAGCTGCACAATGGAAACAAAAGGGTGTTAGCGATCCTTATACAAAAACAAGGTTATCTGGTGATCCTTCTCAGGATCCTCTATCCTACCATGGGTGGTCCACTTCCTTGGCAGATCCTTTCCATCAGAGAGAGAATCCCTTCTGACAAAGAAGAATCTCCGTTTCCAGTTAGTATCATTCTTAGTGGCTTTGAAGATGGGGTGTTCTTCACCAGGTTTACGCTTGAATAAGTATCGGTGGGATCCAAATGTTGTGAGATCATACATCTCTGCCAACTCCGACATTCCTAGGGCAATTCCTTCTTGCTCAATGATCCTTTCAAGGGTATATAGGACCCTCCAGATCATTGGCATAGCTTGAATGTAGGAGATGCTGGTGAGGGAGAAGAAAGACTGGGTGAATTCAGGGAAAGGATACGTGTATCCTATTGTGAACGGTGTAACCGGGAAAGCTACCCAAGTTTCAGAAATATAGTCACTTAGAACGGTGGGGTCAAATGGCTTGAAATCGGTGTTCGTCGGAAAGCAACAGCGGATTCTGTCTATTTATGGGTCAGTGAAGCAGCACCTTTCATTCGCCAGATCTTTGATGATCCCCTGGCTCTTAAGAGGACTGTCCTTCTTGTGATCCTTCACCGGTGAGGATCTTAGCATCATCTTGATTGTGAAGAAGGTGAAGAAAGAAGGGGCAGAGAAAGAAAACGTAAAGGAAGAAGAGAAAGAGAGATACCTGTTTGATCTTCGGATATGATTTAAAGGGAGTTTCTCTTGAATTTAAATGCAGATTGATCCCTATCTCTAACTCCTATTTATAATGATGATTTTGCAGGATAGTCACCTCAGTGACGTCATGTTCGTAACGGCTAGTCCGATTACAATGGCTAGTTATCCGTTGGTTAATTGCGGATAAGAACAAAATACAACTCGTTTATTTACATAATTACTCCTTATATTTTGGGGGCAATTGTTAGGGGAGGATTTCTCAATGATCAGTGATCCTCATTTACTGTTGGGTTTAGTGATCCTCAATTCTGTCTGAAGTAGTGATCCTCAGAAGTGTTGCAGGATCAGGATCATGGATCATCATAAGGATCCTTGTACTAACGGTTGTCTACTTTGAATTCGAAACTGTTTTGCAGGAGTACCAGCTTGGACTTGGTCTTGGCGATATTCCTGGAGTATATTCTATGTTTATTCCGCACGTGCCTGGCCAAAAGTGGACGTTATGGAGTCGTGGAGGACTTGCACCATTTGCGGAATGTTAGTTAGTGTAGATATTTTCCATTTTTAAAGGGGTAACGAGCTAATTAGAAAACACTTGGCTATTTTTGGCTACACACACACTCTTACAACTGCTCTCACCAGCTCTCGTTAACTCACTTGGCGATTACACACTTTTTTACACAATACACTATAGTGATCCTTGTACTTAGCTCGCTATCATCCAAAGTTGTATTACATTTCTTGTTTAATTTGAGTTGGTGATCGGTAGTTTCCATCACCCGAGGTTTTTTTATGCCGGAAATCATTCATTGATCAAGGGCTTTTTCCTCGTATAAATCTTCGTGTCACTTGTTCATTACATTTCATAGTGATCCTTATCGTTGTTCATCAATTCAAGCATCATACCTCACAACAGAAAGTTTGGTTGCATTATCTTTGCTTGATTTTTGACCAAAACAAAAATTATAGTGAGTAAAGTTATGGGTACTTAAAAAAAATAAGGAAGACAAAATGATCATAAGATTAATGAAGGATCATTAATATGTGGATCATAATTTGAAGAAGTTGTGATATGTCTATTACTAACATCAAAATAATAGACTTAGTTAAAATTCTACTTAAATGAAGACAATTCAGCTTTGGCCAGAAGTGTAATCATTTAAACATGTGTGCAAAGTAATCGTAACAAATCAGCTTTCGCCAAAAATGAGACAATCACTTTAGTTATGTACCTGTTAAGTATGCTAGGCATAAATGAATTAAATCAGCTTTGGCCAGAAATAAGACATTCATGTTTGTAATGCATACTTAACATAGCTTTTATAATACTTGAACAATAAATAGATGCATCAAATCAGCTTTGGCCAGAAGTGATACATCAGAAGTTCATTCAAGTTAAACTATTTGGTTTTGTAAAAAAAGTTATCTAATTCTGATTAATTAAGTGTTTACAAAACCAATCATTTAATTCACATTAACAGCCTAATAAAGTAATGGGATTTCAGATAAATTTTGACATTTCAAGAACATTTAAGATTTCGAATAAGTTATATCTCGGATTCATCTGAAACGTATGAGTTCGAATGATCCTGGATCTGTCCGAGATGGATGAGTTCGAATGATTTCGAATATGTCCGAGATGGGTAAGTTCGAATAATCTCGGATCTTGTCCGAGACGTGTTCTCCAAGATTCGAAATCCTCTAATTATAGCAGTTAATGTGATAAGGTTGAATCAACTAATTTTAAGGGATTTTGATTATAATTTCAAAATATCTCTATCTATCCAAGTTAATTATTCTATTATAAATTAAAAATAATATATTTTTCAAAACTTGAGATAAAGTTGCACAATTTTAGGAAACATAATCAAATCCTAATGTTATCCAAAAATAAGAGTATTTCTTTGTAATGTATATATATTTTACATTATTACCAGCTAAAAGTTTCGTTGGAGTAAAGGTTCATGATATTATAAAATATATATTCAGATCGATTTCATAAATATTAATAAAAGTTTTTTCCATTCAATTAATTTGTAATACAATGGAGCAAACTTGATTGTGGTTTGCCGCAAACTGTTTTGTTTATGAGACAAGTTCCTTTTATCATCAATTGCAAAACAATTTATGTATGGATCTGATGAAATTAATAAAAAAAATTATCACATCGGTTAATTGTTATAATTATTTATGATTAACGAACTCAAGTCGATCATAAGAATAGATTATCAAAAACAAATTTCATGATTGAATCAATATAATCAACATCGCTCTGATACCATATGTTGATTATATCAGGAGAACATGAGTAAATATAAACCCTAATTAAATAAATTCAATCATGAACAATAAAATAAGAGGTGTGTACCTGATTAGCCAGCAACCACATCAGAGAATGAAGTAGACGTCATGTTCGTCAGATTGGTCGACTTCCCCTTTAGGGTGTACAGTTCTGATGGGTTTAGGTGTTCTTGATGAAAACGGTTATGAGAGAGAGGGGGAGACGAATTAATAGTAATGATGTTATTATAATTGTCTTAGCATAAACTCTCTCTAGTTTTTTTTAACGGCCAACGAATCCTCCAAACGGGCTACTGGCGAAATTCACCACATCGGGATACATTCGTCTCCGAACCGGGGAAAACCCTCACCTAGGGCCGAAACCCGTGAACACTCGCCCGAAGGCACGACAGTGCGGTGAGGTAAAACCCGCTCAGTTCAAGGATCGAACTAGCGATCTCCACCTATTCGCCTAGTCTCCCATCATCACCAGGTGCCGCAGAAAATAATGGGGAGGGCAGGAATCTCTATTTATATACACCCAAGGGGAAACCCTATTTTTATCTACTAAGGGTAAATACATCCATCAAATATTTACCAATTAATGATATAGTGATAATCAGGTCAATGATCAATTATTAGATAAATGATAATAATGGCCATATTGTTATAATACCACAAATTTAACATTAGATTTTGTGTTATATCTTCAAGAAACAAAGATGAAATTTTATAAATCTTGTCTGTAATCTCTATTCTATGCAATCTCAAGTAACATTTATTTATAGTGGGAATTGCCATCTATTTTTGACAATTATGACACCATCCAGAATATATAAAATCTGTCATCCTTCTTTTGACTTTTTGTCATCCTTTTTCATAAAACTCCCCCTTGGATGACACTTTGTAAACTCCTGGGTCTTTAAGTACTGCCTCGTTAAAAACCTTGCTAGGAAAACCCAGTGGGACAAAACCATAGCTAAGAGAAAAAGAGTGCAGCTTGCATTATACACAGTGGATCAGATATGTTGCCTCATTAAAAACCTTGCTAGGAAAACCCAGTGGGACAAAACCATAGCTAAGGGAAAAAGAGTGCAACGTGTATAATGCTCCCCCTCAAGTTGCAATTTGTAAGGCATCACATTCTCCGTATGTGACGCATGCCAATGTCATGAACGTGTTTCCTGAAAGTTGCTGTAGGTAGTGCTTTTGTGAAAAGATCGGCTGAATTGTTGCTGGATTGGACATATCTCATCTCGACTTGATTGTCTTTAATAAGGTCCCGAGTATATGCAAAGAATCTTGGTGGTATATGTTTTGTTCTGTCACTTTTGATATACCCTTCTTTCATCTGAGAGACACAGGCGGCATTATCTTCATGGATAGGAGTTGGATTTCGATCTTTCTCTAGCCCACAAGAAGTCACTATGTGTTGTGACATAAATCTTAGCCATACACATTCTCTTGAAGCTTCATGTAGTGCAATGACTTCAGCGTGATTTGAGGATGTTGCGACAAGTGTTTGTTTCTGAGAACGCCATGAAATCGCAGTTCCTCCGTTCATAAATACATATCCAGTTTGAGATTTTGCTTTATGAGGATCAGATAAATAACCTGCACCTTCATAACCAACTAACCCTTCTTTTGAATCGTTGGGATAAAACAAGCCTAAATCAACGGTACCTCGAAGATATCGAAAAATGTGTTTAATTCCATTCCAGTGTCTTCTAATGGGAGCTGAACTAAATCTTGCTAACAAGTTCACTGCAAAAGAAATGTCAGGTCTCGTACAATTCGTAAGATACATAAGTGCTCTAATTGCGCTGAGGTATGGTACTTCTGGACCAAGAACTTCTTCGTTGTCCTCACAAGGACGAAATGGATCATTTTCGACATTAAGTGACCTAACGACCATTGGAGTGCTTAAAGGATTTGACTTATCCATATTGAAACGTTTCAACAGCTTTTCAGTATAATTCGTTTGATGCACAAGTATTCCATTGCACATATGTTCAATTTGTAAACCAAGACAATATTTGGTTTTACCAAGGTCTTTCATTTCAAATTCTTTCTTTAAAAGAATCATTGCTTCAAGAATTTCTTTTTTCGTCCCAATTATATTTAGGTCATCAACATATACAGCTATGATCACATATCCTGATGTTGTCTTCTTAATAAAGACACATGGACAAATAAGATTATTTATATAACATTTACTTGTCAAATAGTCACTCAAACGATTGTACCACATCCTTCCAGATTGTTTCAACCCATATAAAGATCTTTGTAATTTGATCGAATACATTTCTTTGGGTTTTGAACTTAACGCTTCAGGAAGTTTAAATCCTTCAGGAACTTTCATATAGATGTCACTATCAAGTGATCCATACAAGTAAGCTGTAACGACATCCATAAGACGCATTTCTAACTTTTTAGAAACTGCTAAGCTGATTAAGTATCTAAAGGTTATTGCATCCATAACGGGAGAATATGTTTCTTCATAGTCAATCCCTGGCCTTTGTGAAAAACCTTGAGCTACAAGTCTCGCTTTATATCTTGTAACCTCATTTTTCTCATTTCGTTTTCGTACAAAAACCCATTTATATCCTACAGGCTTTACAGCCTTAGGTGTAACAACAATAGACCCAAAAACCTTTCGTTTGTTGAGTGAATCTAATTCAGCTTGCATAGCGCCTTTCCATTTATCCCAATCATGTCTATTTTGACAATCATTGACAGATTTTGGTTCAGGATCATCATCTCCACCCATGATGTCACTTGCTATAGAATAAGAAAATATCTCATCAATATTTTCCATTTCATATCGGTTCCATATGATATGTGTATGACCATAGTTGATTGATTTCTCTTTGTTAGTATCATCAACATCTTCCTCATGAGAGGTTTCGGTATTTACCGCTTGATCAAGATTTTTATCCTTTTGGTCAATTTCATTTATAAGCGCTTTTCTTTTTCGAGGATTTTTATCCTTCGAACCAATTGGCCTTCCACGTTTTAAACGTTTCTGAGATTCATGAGTCATATTATTATCTATTGCCTTATTAGGGATCTCAACTCGAGCTGGAGCATTAGCAGCTGGTATATGAGATTTAGTAACCCTATTTATATCAGCAAATGCATCAGGCAATTGATTTGCAATTTCTTGCAAATGTATTATCTTTTGAACCTCTGTCTCACATTGTTTAGTTCTTGGATCCAGATATAACAATGAAGGTTCACACCATGTGACATCCTTTTCCTTATTTTTATCTTTATTCTCTCCCCCTAATACAGGGAAAGTTGTTTCATTAAATTTACAATCAGCCAACCGTGCTGTAAAGACATCACCTGTTAAAGGTTCAAGATATCTTATTATAGAAGGTGAATCATATCCAACATATATTCCCAACCTTCTTTGAGGTCCCATTTTTGTGCGTTGTGGTGGTGCAATTGGGACATAAACTGCACATCCAAAAATTCTAATATGGGAAATATTTGGCTGTTGGCCAGATGCAATTTGTTTGGGAGAGAATTCATGATTTGCACTTGGTCTTATGCGAATTAATGATTCAGCATGTAATATTGCATGACCCCAAATGGATACAGGAAGTTTTGTCCTCATTATTAATGGTCGAGCTATTAGTTGTAGACGTTTAATTAATGATTCAGCTAAACCATTTTGTGTATGCACATGAGCAACAGGGTGTTCAACAATAATTCCTCCAGACATGCAATAATCATTAAAAGCATGTGATGTAAATTCACCAGCATTGTCGAGTCTCGTCCTTTTAATACTATGATCTGGGATATGTGTTCGCAATTTAATAATTTGTGCAAGAAATTTTGCAAAAGCCATATTGCGAGTTGATAACAAAGACACATGAGACCATCTACTTGATGCATCTATTAGAACCATGAAGTATCTAAATGGTCCACATGGTGGATGGATTGGTCCACATATATCTCCTTGAATTCTTTCAAGGAACATTGGAATTTCCTTTTCAACTTTTATAAACGAAGGTCTTGTAATTAATTTTCCCAGAGAACAAGATACACATAAAGGAATTTTATCAGATTTTGGGATCTTTTTATACTTCAATGGATTTCCATGAGTATTTTCAATTACTCTTTTCATCATTGTTGAACCTGGATGACCTAATCTGTCATGCCATAAATTAAATGTTTCAGGATCACAAAAATTTTCTTTTAACTGCCATATGTGCTTGAGGCACATCAATATATGTATAATGCAAACCAGATTGAAACATTGGCAGTTTTTCCAATATCTGACCTTTGCTCATGATATACAAATATTTTTCATTATCAACAGTCTTAGACTGAGTATCATATCCATTATGATATATGCTTTTGAAACTTAACAAGTTTCTTGATGACCTTGGGGAAAATAAAGCATTCTCTATTAAAAGCTTTGTACCATTTGGTAATATTAAATTTGCTTTTCCCACTCCTTCTATTAATTTTGTAGGACCTGATATTGTATCAACGGTTCCTTTTGTTGGTTTCAACTCATAAAAATATTTCTCCGATTTAAGTTTAGTATGTGTAGCTCCACTGTCAGCTATACATATATCAGCATCATTCATTCGATCTTGAGCTTCAATGATATCCATTTTAATCTTACAATTATATAAAAAAAATGATAAGAGTATGATTAATATATTATAATTATTGATAATAACTTTATAAAAAGAACTTTATATGAAGAAATACATAATAAAAATACATATTTAATTGTTACATAAAATCATTGAGATCAAGCAACATTTTGTTTAATTTTCTTCATTGAAAATCCGTGGCATTTTAGCTGAACACTGAATTTATCCAAATAGTTTACTTCCTTGTCCTTTCCTTTAAGCGAGGCTTTGTAAAGCTCACATAGATGTGGAGCTGTTCTACAAGTTTTTGCCCAGTGATCTATACTTCCACATCTATAACAAGAATTATCAATTTTTCCGGACACACCGGCTTCATTACTTTGATTATGAAAATTGGAAGTATTATTTTGTGGAGCATGATAATTTGTAGTTCTTTGATTTCAGCCACGGCCACGACCGCGCCCACTACCTCGGTAATATTTATTATTTTTTGAATTATGATTGTGACCATTATAATGACCTTTACCAAAATACCCACGACCGCGGCCACGACCTCGTCCTTGGCCTTGCCCACGGCCTTGTTCCCTTTTATTTTGATAATTATTAACAACATTCGCTTCAGGTATAGTTAATGATCCTGTGGGACGGGCTTCATGATTTTTCATCAGAAGTAGGTTATTTTGATAATGATTAACAACATTCGCTTCAGGTATAGTTAATGATCCTGTGGGACGGGCTTCATGATTTTTCATCAGAAGTAGGTTATGTTGTTCTGTTACGAGGAGATGTGCATTCAAATCAGAGTATCTGTAAAATCTCAACAATCGATATTGTTGTGCTAAACTTATATGTGACGCATGAAATGTGGAGTAAGTTTTCTCCAATTTTTCTTCCTCAGTAACAGGGTGCCCACAAAACACTAATTTTGAACATATTTTAAATAGAGCAGATGTGTAATCATTTACTTTTGTAAAATCTTGGAACCTCAGACTGTTCCATTCATTTTTAGCTGTGGGAAGTAAAACTTCCTTTTGATTATCAATCTGTTCTTTAAATCCGTCCATAATTCATATGGATCATCAGAATTGAAATATTCATGCTGTAGTAAATTATCAATGTGTTTATGAATAAACACATCAGCTTTTGCCTTTTCCTGATTCGAACAATTATTCTCTTCATTTATAACTTCTATCACACCCATTGCTTTTAGGTGTCTTTTGACATTTGCTGTCCAAGTCATATAATTTTCTCCGGAGATATTCAATGCTGGAAAATTCCAGTTTCGCGATATTTGCCATTTTGTTACTAAATACAAATATATATAAATATTAGGATTACATACTTATTAAAATGAGACAAAATATAACAATACACATAATTAAAATGTTAGTTGCATAAATAAATGTTAGATGCGTAAATGTTAAATTCATAAATAAATGTTAAATGGTTAGTAGTCCCCATTATTATTATTATTATATTTCCATAGTAATAGGTACCCTGTACTCATTTTTATTTATCAAAGAACTATATTATAAATATACATATATATAAAGGAGAAACGGGATATAAAAGATCATCCTAAAGATGTGTGGTTTTACAATCCACTGGTGCACCCTTAGGCTTTCAACCTATATAATATGTACACATATGTATATATATTTAAATGTATAAAATTCTTACATTGAGTATGATAATAACCCATTTGCCTTTGTTGATATGCTTGGTAAGAGAACCCCCGTGCTGATAACGTGTTATAATACCACAAATTTAACACTAGATTTTGTGTTATATCTTCAAGAAACAAAGATGAAAATTTTATAAATCTTGTCTGTAATCTCTATTCTATGCAATCTCAAGTAACATTTATTTATAGTGGGAATTGCCATCTATTTTTGACAATTATGACACCATCATATATAAAATCTGTCATCCTTCTTTTGACTTTTTGTCATCCATTTTCATAACACATATAATGGATTAGGATCAAATACAAAGGATCCTAATTGTAAGAAGTGTAAGAAGGATTTATAGAGTGACAAGTGTCCAATAACCTAAAAAACCCCACTACACAAAAAAACCCACTAAAAAAAAAAAAAAAAAAACCTTAAACATCCACCACCACCAACCCCCCCCACCCCCCCCCCCCCACCTCACCCACCAAAAAAAAAAAAAAAAAAAAAAATTTTTTTTTTTTTGCCGAGGGGGTGGGGGTTTAGGTTTTTGGGTGGTGGTGGGGGTGGGGGTGGGTGTTTAGTTTTTTTTATATATTTTTTTTAGGTTTTTTGGGGGTGGGGGGGGGGGGGGGTTAGGTTTTTTTTTGGGGGGGGGGGGGGGGGGGGGTTTAGGTTTTTTTTAGGTTTTTTGGGGGGGGGGGGGGGGTTAGGTTTTTTGGGGGTTTTTTTGGTGAGGTATAGTTTTTTTTTTTTTTTTGCGGGGGGGGGGGGGGGGGGTTTAGGTTTTGGGTGGTGGTGGGGTTGGGGTGGGTGTTTAGGTTTTTGGTGGTGATGTAGTGGGTTTAGTTTTAGGTTTATTGGACACTTGTCACTCTATAAATCCTTCTTACAACTTCTTACAATTAGAAGTCTTTGTAGAATAACTTGACCCCACATATAATATATTTAATATAAAAATATATATTCTTACATTTCCATTTCGGATCTTAGATGTTCAAGTGTATAACCACGAATATCATTGTTCCTTCAATTTAACGTGTGCACCTAAATGAATCTGTATTTGTAGTGCTTTGTACTAATTTTAACAAAAAAGATATACTTGTCTTATTGCTTAATAGATAAAAACAAAAAAAATTCCTATGTGTCTTATACCTCTACAATGATAATTACGATTATAGCCCTACACGACTAACAAGTCGGTTACTTTATCGTGCGTAGCAGACTTAAATCCCATTCGTTCATGCTAAAATCATGGTGCATGTGAACCGCCATTCGTGTATGCACTTGTCACTCACGTATTATTGAAATATACCTTAGCTACCAAACTCAATTTATTCACGTGCTAGACCTTTATATATCACTTTTTTCTTTGTGTAGGGTTTAGTAGACATGAAGTTTAGAAAATGACTATCACTAATTCATAACTCATTTTAAACACATACACAAAGAAAAACATTGTGTATATGGTTTTTTTTTTTTCTTTTTTTCTTTTTTTTTCAATGACCATGATTCAACTAAAAGATATCCTTACGGTCATAAAATTTGTCATTATTCTTACTCTTGGGGTTTGCAAGGGGTGCAACTTTATGAACTTCGTAAAAGTAGGAACCTGGGTGTCATAACACTACATATATTAGGTTATGTGTTGTGAGAGGCTCTAAAAAGGCCTTTACGATTGAAGAGTGTTGCCGCATGGCGACACGTAGACTTGGTAGAAGGGGCTCTAAAGTGGATGTTGTGTGGCTCTCAAGTGGTTTTATATGAAATGTGATATAAGGTTGCAATGGCTATATATGAATTGCTCGCGTATTTAAAAAAGATCAAAATGTGCCATTCACGCTCTCAACCTTCAACCTGAACCACGGCCAACGGGTATACCCGAAACCAGACACAAATGGGACGGGTATACACGATACCCGACGGGTATTGGGCCGGGTATGTGATTAGTTTAAAAAAATTTCGCAGGTATGGATCGGGTATGGGATTAGGTGATACCCGACCCAATTACCCGAAACCACATACCCGTTTACCCGAACTATATACCCCGATTTTTTTTTAATTTTCTATTAACCCTTATCTATTAGTGGTTTATTTTATTATGTTCATAATATGAAAAAATAAATTTTCTTCTAGTATATGGATTTGATAATGGTATTTATATTTTGTATGTTGTGAAGTATATGCATGTAAGTGTATAAGTATTATAAAGTTGTTATTAATTTATGATAAAACTTATATGTAGGTAAATAACATTTTTAATTTTAGTAATTGATGTAGAAATAAAATAATATAATAATTAGAATACTAAATAATGTATTCAGAAATCTTAATGTATATCTTTTAACGAACTAATGGGTATACCCGATACCTGCAGACATTGGGTCGGGTATGCGACATGATTTTCATAACCGGGTATGGGTATGAGATTAGCAATACCCGACCCGAACCCCGAACCCGACCCGAACCCGACCCATTACCATCCCAGCCCAAGCCCAAGCCCAAGCCCAAGGACAAAATGGAATATGGCACTTGGCACTACTATAAGCGGAGTAACAGAATAACAACAATCCCAAATTGGGGATCTGAAGGAGAAGAAGATGCTCGGATAAATGAGGCTCCGGCGAGAGAGACGGTGAGTTTTTTCAAGGGTTGTTGCACCTCTCTTGCCACATATCATCGGATCTGATGATGTTGAGCCCATGATTTCATCCCCATTTTCGCTAAAAAATCAACAACCCTTTCAGAAATTTATTTATTTATTTAGAGTAAATTGCCATTTTGGTCCCTGTGTTTCATATCTTTGAAGAACAATTTCTGGAATGTATACACCATCATACACACGGTAACTAGTATACATATATAGCAACGTATGTATATATGTTCTTGTTTGTTTGTTTGTGTATTTACCAATTTCGATGGTAAAGTTGAAATTGAGAAGGCGATGATGATATTGATTTCTGTATCCGAGCATCGTAATCAGTCATGGGGTTAACAGCGACCCGTATCTTGGCGGGGCAACCCGGATGGTATGTGAGAGGAACAACAAGGGCTTTTTATTTAGTCTTTTTGTTTGCTCTTATGGTGCAACCGGTGTTGTAGCCATGGCGGTGATTGTCACTCTTGTCTGATCTTCAAACTACAGATCTGAGCCTCATTGCTTTTGTTTAAAAAATATTATCACATTTTTGTTTGTTTTGACTTTTTGAGTTGCTTGGTTTTTCAGTAGAAAATTGTTTTGTCAAGTAAGGGCATGTTTGGATGGGCTTCTCAAAACAACTTATTGGCTTATTGACTTATCAAGAAGCCAATAAGTTGTTTTTGTGTTTGGATAGACTAAAAGGACTTTTGGAAATAGCTTTTTGCAAAGAAGGAAAATGAGATTTTGAAAAGCCAAGATTTCATGACTTTTGGATCCAAAAGTGACTTTTCAAAAATGAAATTACTAAATTACCCTTCTTTACCCCCTTATATCTAAAGAATGCCCATTTTAGTCATTTTACACCAATAAGCTAATCCAAACATTTTTTTTAAAAACTCCTTTTCAAAAAGTCCTTTTCCCAAAAGTCCTTTTTTAACTCTAATAAGCTTAGCCAAACATGCCCTAAATATTAGAAGTTGAGTTGAATAATTTGTAGGCTATAAGCATATATCAGACCAGAACAACAATTGAAATTTAACACCAAATCACTAGTTATCTCATTTCTCAATGTTTTTTTTTTTTTTTTTTTTTGAAAGGCTAATTTCATTCAACCAACACTGGCTAGAGGCTAGCTAACAAAACATACAAATGTTAAAAACCTTCCATTGCTCCTCTTTGATGTTTATACCTTTAGCTCTTAATCCAAAGCAGCCCCAAAACTTAAGTACAATCCCAATATTATATAAATATAAGGGTTAAGTTATTCTACAAAGGCTCCTAATTGTAATAAGTGTATAAAGGATTTATAGACCCACCTCACCCTACCACCACCCAAAAACTTAAACCCTCACACCCTGGCAAAAAAAAAAAAAAAAATATATATATATATATATTATACACACCTCACAAAAAAAACCCCTCAAAAAACCTTAACCCCCCCCCCCCCCCCCAATAAAAAACCTAAACACCCACCCCCACCACCAAAAACCTAAACTCTCACCCCCCCCCCCCCCCCCTAGGATTTTTTTTTTTTTGGTTATGGGGGACTGGGTGGGGGTTTAGGTTTTTGGGTGGTGGTGGATGTTTAAGTTTTTTTTTTTTTTTTTTTTTTTTATTTGTAGTGGGTTTTTTAGAAGTCTTTGTATCCTTCTTACAATTAGGATTCTTTGTATTTGATTCTAATCGATAAATATAAATATTAAGTTAAACATTTACCAAGTTTCACTATGTTAACTTATTATTGAATTCTTACCTTTTATGACATATTGATGTCTAATCCCATCGGCAGTTTCAAATGACATAATATTTGAAGTCTTTTGACTTCCATACGAGTTGTTTACTTTTAGAAAGTTACTAATGATATTTGACATGATATTGTTGTTTACTTTTAGTTGTTCCATTCGTGTTATGTTCCTTATATTCGTTTGTGTTTATTTATGTTTCTTCGTGTTCGTTTAGAATATTAAAGTACACACATAAATGAATACGAACATATTTATTTTTTTTCTTCTCAAAATGGACACAGAGAAGAAACTGAATTGTTTGCCCGTATAAGTAAATTAACGAACATGAATAAACCTTCGTTGGTTTTTTTGGAAGGCAAATTCTATTAAGAAGACAG